>OU898281.1:155760660-156204781 GCA_918026665.1 Diabrotica balteata | reverse complement strand
GTCAATAGAACTTTTCAAAAGACAGAGTCAAATGGCCATGATGATCGCCAATGTCCTTAGGGATGGGGCAAGTTGAAGATGTTTAAACCACAAACATCTTAAAAGTAAGCGAATATCAATGTTGAATCAAGTCGCGAATTGGAGAATCAGCAATCATCAACGAAATAGGAATTGATAAGTTTGTTTAAATGTAGCGCCAATGAGTTGATTTGAATTTATTGGCAAACAGTGTTTATAGACGCATCGACTTTCCAAAGGCCATTTAGACAAATGCCCGGCCGCCTTCACACATTTTTTGATCCGTGGTTATGTTCATTTGTTTATTTTTTTGGCGTTCCGTTTTGTAATTATAAATATAGTAATGCTGTGTAAGCTTTTATATACAAGAATTATGGACGAAGTTCATAGAAGTTTAAGAGAAATGGTTTCTCTAAAGAGGATACATGTAAATGCTCTTGCTATTTTGGTCAAATATAGTTTATGTAAAAATAAAACACTGAAAACTTTGTTTTTAAACTTCCACAAAATTTATTTTAAATCTTATCACTACAGCTGTTTCCGCTGATTGCCTTTCTCAAGTAATCTATTTTTGGCTTGGGTTTACAAATTTATAGTCTCTAATGAAATAGTTTGAGGAGGGGAAAACTGTTTGTCTCAAGTTGGTCATTCATAATTATATCTGTGTTTTTTAATTTGTTGATTTCCATAGATTCTAACAAAGATAGCTTAAGGCCTTTATTTTGAATGTGTAGAATTTTAAATTTGTAATTAAAAGACTGATTATGAACTAGAAGGTGAAGTGCGTGTGTCAAATCTGTTTTTCGATTCTTGAAAGCCCTTTTATGTTCTGCTATTCGTTTATCAAAGTTTCTACCAGTTTGACCGATGTAAGTTTTTGGGCAGTCGCCATATTGAAGTTTGTATACACCACTATTTAAGTGTTTTTTATTTTGACTCTTGTTATTTTTAATATATTTGCCTAGGTTGTTATTTGTTCGGAAAGCTGGTGTTATTCCTTTCTTTTAATGTGTTTGGCAATTTTTGTTGTTATTTTGCCTGTATATGTAATCGAGCAGAAGGTACTGGGTTTTTTCTCTGGTGGTGGAAATACTAATTTCAGGGCTTTCTTGTGTAGTTTTTGATTTAACAGGACACTGATAAAACTTAGAGCTAACAGATAAAGTTTGCCACAAGTTATTTACAAAATTAAAAAGAATACGCGTGCAATCAAGACCTTATAATATTTTTCAAGATGTTTGAAATTTAGCAGATATAAGCTTTTACTATTTGAATAAAGGCACAAAGCAGAGGGGCATATACCAAGATAATGTAATTGCTAATAAAACGCGCATTAAATACAGCACTATATTTTCATCATTATTTGTTGCATTAGGTCTTATTACATTACATATTACATAAATATTAAGCAGTTTTTTTAAAAAAGTCCAAAATATAAATATCAAAATCGCCATTTTCAAGGTAGAAATTTTAGTTAACAAAGGAAAAATCTTCCAATGGGTTACTTATTGAACGAGATTGCAGTTAATGCAGTGTATTACCCCTATTTTGTCTGGCATATCTTTAAAATAATATTTCTCTCTCTATACTATGTCAAACCATGGAAAGTTGTTAATTAAATTGACAATTTTGCTTGTGGATGAAATTTCGCTAGGATATTCTTCTTTGGCCTAGATTGCTTTTTTCAGCAATTGTGCTGTGAATTAGATGTTATAAGTGGTTATATTTCTATAGATCTCTCAATAAATGGCCAAAATATTTAGTCTTGATTGACAATCAATCAATGCAAAAAGATATTGTCATAAGATATCGAAGCTTCTTAGAGGAAATGGTATATAAAGATGAAATATGCGATTTAAAACTGTCTAGAGAATAAAGACAGATAATTTAAAGTATTTTTCCAGCCTATTGAAGTCTAGAGGATGGATTCCTTTGCTCTCTTACGATTTTTTTAGTTTTGAGAGCAAGAAAAAGTCGCAAGAGGTTAAAGCCGGTGAATATGGTGGCTGAGACATGATAATGTCATTAAAAAATTGCTGAGTGAAGACTCTTTTGATGAAAAATTTGGCAAGTTCTAAATAAATTTTGCTGCCACACGTTTCATGTCCAAAACGGCCACAGTCCGACACAACGGCAACAGTTCTCTTTAGTTCTGCAATGTTTTATCAGTAGTTGCCTTGCTGGTAGTCCATTTTTTTTTCGAGATCACAAAATCGCCAATCATATCACCTTTTAACTTTTATATCTGTCAAACCACCATCATTGGTGCTACAGCCCTATAGAGGAGCCTTGACTTTCCCAAGTCTATAGGAATCAGTTCTATCAATTGCCAACTGTTGCCAGTTTGTTGCGTCCATTTTTCTACCATCCTCATCTACACCATCCCTCTATATGAGTTTTGGCCTTTCCCTACTTCTACTTCCCACAAATTGTGACATAAGGATTCTTCTAGGAGGGTTGTTTTGCTGTGATCTTGCCAGATGTCCTGCCCATTAGTTTATCGGGTATGTGGAATTCATTCATGGCTTCATACAATTTACTTTTTAGGACACTATTATAGGCCGAGTTAAAATCTACAAAGAGATGGTATGTGTCGATATTGAATTCAATGGCTTTTTCCAGTATTTGCCTTAGCATAAAGATCTGGTCTGTTGCTGATCGACCAGACCTAAAACCATTTTGATATACGCTAAGAAGCTCCTCTTAATATGCACTCAGGCGACCATATAAAATACTCGAAAATATTTTGTCTTCTTCTTCTTCTTCTAGTTCCTATCCGTTTCGGATGTTGGAAATCATATTGGCAATCATAACCTTGCTCGCTGCGGCTCGAAACAGCTCCGTTGAGGTTTTCTTAAACCATGTGTAATGTGTAATGTAATGTGTAACCAAATATTTTGTATGCTTTATTAATGAGGGTAATTCCCCTACAGTTTTTACATTCCAATTGATCTTTGATTCCATTATCCTTTTTGTGTAGCGGGCAAACGATCCCAATACACCACTGTTCCGGGATTTGGTTTAACTGTCAAACACAAATTGAAAATTGAAAATGGCAGATAATGTTAACAGATTTTTTGGACACGTGTACAAACATAAAAAACAAAAACATTCGAGTGGAAGTCCCCTGTGAAATCTGAAAAGTCATTATCTATATAAACATTCTAAGAATCATATAAAACCATTGATTCGTCTAAACCAACATATATTTATAGTCAAGACGGAACATAAAAAAATAAACTGACTATTTTTTCTTACATGCCCATGTAGATTAGGCATACTACTTGTTTTTAAGTGTAAACACTCCTTAATGTACATTAAAATTAAAGTAAGATTAAGTGTAATACAGTCAAGTCACTGAAAGTGATTGCTATGAATGTAAATAAAATAGTTTATATTGAGATTTGTTTACTGAGAAAAACGTTACAAGGCAGTAGAAAATATTGTTCGATATGTGGAATATTTCCAAGTTGTCTGTCCAAGTTAAAAAAATTTTTGTGTGAGATATTAGTCTGATGATTAGGAAAGTTTTTATTTGTTAGTTCTAGCAACGTTTTTATATAATTATAATTAACTTTTTTTCAAGCAAGTCAATATTTTTGTGATATTTATATGTTGTATACGTATTTAAACTTTTGGTTAGATTATACAGGACTTGCATAGAAGACAGAATGAAACAAAAAATGTCCATCCATATGTCAGTGGTAAAGATGTAAAATGTTTCAGACCATGGAGACGTGAACTCAGAAGAAATAAATGACGAAAAGGAACCTCATATTTTAAAATCGGAAATAGAAACCGTAATAAAAAAATTAAAAACTGAAAAATCTGAAGGAGAAGACGGAATCACGGTGGAAGCAATTAAGGAAATGAGAGACATAGAAATTGACGTAATGTTCAAACTGTGTAATGAAATCTGGAACACAGATTTCACATTAAAATCTGGAACACATTAAAATCAATACTTCTACCACAAATCCTACAATAACAATGTCGATTTATCCCTGGAAGAGGCACACGAGAACAAATTCTCAATCTCAGACAAATTATAGAAAAATCTAGAGAATTTAATCTAGAAACATATTTGTGCTTCGTCGACTACTCGAAAACGGTCGATAATGTAAATATAATGTGGCATAAAATGTGGGAAATACTGAGAGAAATGGGTACCCCTAACATCTAATACACTTACTGAAACAACTGTATATGACAGTATTATTCATTTTTATATAAATTAATAATGTAACTAAATGATAAATGGTAAAAAAAATATGACTTTGATTTATATACTTTCCTGATATGATTCGAAAGCAAATACTCAGATATGGAAAGAAATCAAGTTAACAGTAGTACTAGATAACTACTGAATACAACGCCCTATATTGATGTCAGTAGTATCGAACATCTTGAAAATGTTCCAGCAATAACCTAGTGCCACTACTCCATTCACGAAAGATGCATAATCAGTTTTGACCTCAGATAGGTTTTTACTTATAGGGAATGTGTTAAAGCACTAATTACGATAGGTGCAATCTACGGTTTAGTTACAGTTGCTCTTAAAGCAGTTCAGTAACTCTGAAATCAAACGATGATTAATTCTAGCATGAAATATTTTTCATTTTGTATAATGTCTACTAAATTTGTATTTTTATAATCACAATCCATGAGATAACTAAATTATAAAGAATGTGATCTAGTTTAATAATAAACAACGTAACAACGGGTAGTGACTATCGTATAGTCGGAGCAAAAATAAATATTAACATGAAAGAAGAGAGAAAAGGATGTTTAAAAAAACAACGAGGATAGATGCCTTTAAACTAAGAACAAATGAAGAGTAATTCCGAGAGGTCTTAGCGGATAAGTTCGAATCTGATCTTTCACATAATCAAGATAAAATTGACGAGATTAATAAACATAAATAAAAACCTTCTCACAGCAGGACTACAGGTCGCAAAGAAAACAAGGAATAAAGAAGACAAAATAGGCAATGAAACTAAACAGCTAATGACGGAAAGAAGACAACTACTAACGCAAAACAAACGCCATACTCAAGAATATAGAGAACTTAATAAAACAATTAGAAAAGAACTAAAACCGACATACAAAAATGAAACAAGAACTTAATAGAGCGGGTCATTGAAAACAACAGAGGTTTAAAATGTCTAAGACCCGCACTGGGAGTTCAAAAAATCATCAAAATTAAAGATGCCAACAATAAGGTACAGAAGGACAAATATAAAATAATAAATATTGTCGAAGACTTCTATACATCCTTGTACAGCTCGCAAGGCCAGCTTAATGAAACAACAAAGGAGAACGTTAAAAGAAAAATAAAAAACTTGGGATCGGAAGTACTACCAAATATAAAGGGATACGAAATAGAAAGAGCTTTAAAAGAACTAAAAAATAATAAAGCTCCAGGACACGACAGTATAATTGCCGAGCTCTTGAAAACAAGCAAGACATTAACAATCCCTGTACTAACAAAGCTATTCAATAGATGTCTCCATAATAGCCAGATCCCTAGAGACTGAAACGAGGGTCTAGTAATACTCTTACACAAAAAAGGGGACAAATGTGATCTACAGAATTATATACCTATATCGTTGCTCAGTCAAGTATACAAACTATTTATGAGAATTATTAATAACGGGTTAACCTACAAAATGGATAATTACCAACTGGTTGAACAGGCTGGCTTCCGCAAAAGATATAGTACATCAGACCATCTGCTGACAATGAGAACATTGATAGAGAAGGCAAATGAATACCAACTACCCGTATTTTTGCCTTCGTCAACTATGAAAATTCGTTTGATAGTATCGAGATGTGAGCCATAGAACAAGCTATTAATAATTGTAGAATAGATTTGAGATATAGGCAACTAATACATAATATATATGAAAATGCAACTATGATAGTACAACTAGACGAAAATACAAATCCCATCCCCATTAAGAGAGGAGTGAGACAAGGAGACGTAATATCGCCAAAGCTTTTCAACCTAGCCCTAGAAGACGTCTTCAAAACTACAAATTGGTCAACCTATGGTATTAACGTTAATGGCAACAACTTAAACCACCTTAGATTCGCTGACGACATAGTGATTATAGGGAGCACATTCGAGGAACTGCAAATTATGTTAGGGGAACTAGCAGCCAGCTCCCAATACGTCGGCCTAAAAATGAATATGAAAAAAACAAAAATAATGACAAACACAGATGACCACAGACATATAACTATAAACGGCAGTGAGATAGAACAAATCCAGGAATATATCTACCTAGGTCAAATCCTGAGACTTGACAAAGAGAACCAAAGTGCGAAAATTACTAGAAGATCAAGACTAACATGGGCAGGATTTGGAAAACTCAGTTGGATACTTAAGAACTGCAAAATACTCCAATACTTGAGGAGCAAAGTGTTCAACCAATGCATCCTTCCTATTATGACATATGGATGTCAAACCTGGACCCTAACCAAGGCAAACATGAATAAACTAGCCACAACAAAAAGAACAATGTAAAGAGCAATGTTAGGTATACGACTGTTAGATAAAAAGAGGAACGACTGGGCAAGATCCAAAACAAAAGTCTAGGACATAAACAAACAAAAAGGTTCGCGGCCAATGCAGACAGAAAGACCAACGTTGGAATACTACAATACAACATTGGAGACCTTACGAAAGTAAACGACCAAGAGGAAGACCACAGATGAGATAGGTTAATGACATTAAAGGAATAGCTGAAACAAATTGGAAATATGTTGCTCAGGATAGAGACCGATGGAAAGAGTTGGGAGACGCCTATGTCCAAACATGGACGACAGAAGGATAAGAAGAAGAAGAGGTAATATAGATTAACATTAGGTTTTTAAATAATTTTACAGAAACTATAGAGGAAAACATTTGACAGGTCATTGAACAGTTATTTTAAAGGGAGCGAATAAGGAAAGTTTATAGCCACTTACCCAACAAGAGTTTAATACCATAATCCAAGAACGAGAGTAAACAAATAACAAAAATGATATTTGTAAGAATAGTTGTCGCCTCTGGCGGTAATTATTTTTTACCAAAACAAGCAATTTTCCTCATCATTAGACTACATCATCCTTGGAGTTACATTCTGGAAATATTCTGTATGTAATGTCGTTTTAACTTGTTATTGGCAATTTTTTTAAATTAATTTTTAATCCTTACTAATTTCTAAACAAAAATTTTATACAACGGCATAAATGAGTTTAAAGTTAATTTTCTTTTAACCTTTTCAAATTTTCGTCAATTATCTTAAAACATTTAATAATATTTCCATAAGTTAAGACCGTAAAATATTCTAAAAAGATCTTTAAACCATTTAACAAAAATAACAAAGAAATCTAGTTAGAACCATAAACTTAACTAGCTCTTCATAGAAATATCTCTAAAGCTTTCTGTACGATTTAGAAATGTTGGAAGACTATTATTGCAATCTAGTGGGGAACAAAAGATTAACATGAAGACCTTTATACATTACCATGTAGTGCAGATTACCAAAAGCAAGGTCACGGAAATGTGGAAAACTGAAGTGACCACTACCACTGTTATGAAAGGATGACTAGAAATTTGGCCAATTTCGCGTGACAGAAAATGGTTAAACCGAAAATGTAACACATCAAGGCTTACTTTTTTCTAAAGCACAATTGAAACGCTCAAAAGAGGATCCGAAAGATAGTTAGCAAATGCAGCAATAAGCTGAAGCAAAATTTGAAGATTTGTTTAGCAGTATTGTTGAGAAAAATAGGACGATGATGATAAAACAATAACTTTTGCGAAATTAGTTTTTAATCTGAGTGAACAAGTACAAGAAAGTATAGATTTTATTTTGTAAACATGAGCCATTAGCTTGTAAATAACACATATTATCTTAATTAGGGAGGTTTCAATGAAAAAGTCTATTAATCAATAAAGCAATTATAATTATTAAAGACTCTTAGAAAAATTGCAATTAAAAAAATATGTTACTTAATGGCCATCTCCATAATATAATATTTTCCAATGATGCATGTCTTGGCCCATCTTCTTTTCTTCTTCTTACTGTATACTTATAATATAAAATTGTCTACTTACTAGTATACGTAAATTGAAAATGTATTAGTTTCATTTTGATCTAACTCAATTAAAAGCACATATCAACAAAAACGAACAAAACCAAGCCGTTGTATAAAACGTCTCTCATCTTCTAGCAACAATATCTCTTTTTATAATTTTTTGGTAGAGATGTTAGAAAGAAGAATCTGAGCAGGGTTCTATTGTGAGATATATTTTTTAAGATAAACTGTATTTTAAGCTTCTTGTGATTTTAGTAAAATCGGTGAATACAGGAACGATCCAAGACCAGGTAGCATAGATTACAGCATGTTTAAGAAGTAGGATAACAAATATCCTCAGAAAAAAAATACAGAATAATTGAACGAAAAAAAGTAAAAATTTGGCAGGCATTTTTAAAGATAAAGGTCGAAATGTCAAGTGTGTATTAGAAATTTTTAGGTATATTTCTTGTATTTTGTTGAGTGGTAAATTCTATACAAGCTAGTCAAATGTGTTTAAATATTTAGCAGTAGAAAGTAATTTTGCCACTAGTTAGACTATTTACTAGGTTTTTCCACGTTTGACACAAGAAATACACTGCTTAAAACCTGTCTGGAATAGATCTAATGCATATAAAAGAAATGTTTACTTTTCTTTTGATGTTATATCACTAAAATAGCCAAAATTTATTAAAATTTACTGATTTTCGACTTACATTGTGTTAAATTTTTAATAAAAATACAAAGTAAATAATGAATAAATTATGAAAAAATTCAAACTCATTCAGTAGTGACTACGTCGTTCACTTTGATGTGATAAGTCTCGAGGTTTTATGGATGGAATTGGGGCGTAGGAAAGACGAACAGAAAATTTAACCGTATTAAGTCGATGAATAACCACTAGTATAAGAGTTGTAAAATCGACGACAAAAAAGGACAATTATATCTCAGAAGAAGTAGAAAACCTGATGAAGACAAGAAGGAGCCTACTTGAACAGGGCAAAAGAAACACAGTAGAATATACTGAAATCAATAAAACAATTAGAAAAAACATAAAAGAAACCAAGAGAAAACGCAGGAAGCAAAGATTGAAAGAGTAATCCAGCAGAACAAAAATATGAAATGCTTAAAACAACGACTCGTTAAAACTCAAAAAAATGAAATGACAAACAGCGAAGGAACAACCATTAATGATATAGATCTTAAAAAGATCTATATCTTTTTAGAGGCGCAGATCTTAAAAGCTTACCTCCGATCAGAATTTCATGACGACCAGAAAACCTTGACCAAGTAGAACAAACCAAAATATTGATATACTAGCTGATTGTAAGATCGATTAAGAAATGTGAAGAGGTCAGTGGATGGAGTCAGTTTGGTTTCAAAAATGGACTTGGCACGAGAGAAGCGATCTTTAGTATGCAAACATTGATACAGAATTGTTTAGATCAAAGAAAGGATGTTTTTATCTGTTTCATCGATTACGAGAAAGCATTCGATAATGTAAAACACGAATTGATGATAAAATACCTACAAGAGTTGGGATTGGATGCAAAGGATATAAGAATCATCGCCAATCTGTATTGGAATCAGACAGCAACAGTACGTCTTCAAAATTTCAACGAAACAGAAGATTTCTCCATTAAAAAAGGAGTAAGGCAAGGTTGTATACTGTCCCCAATGTTGTTCAATTTATACGTAGAAAAAGCCTTCGCAGAAGCAGAGGAAGACTCTAATAAGGGTATTAAAGTTAACGGCATATTTATTAATAACATCAGGTATGCCGATGATACAGCCATATTGGCAGATAACATCGAAGATCTTCAATGCCTTTTAAATGATCTAACTCTTGCAAGTGAAGCTCGGGGTTTGAAAATAAATATCAAGAAGACAAAATCAATGATTATAAGTAGAAATGATTACCCTAATGCAAAGATATATGTCTCTGGAGAAGAAATCGAACAAGTTAGGCAATTCAAATACTTGGGATGTTTGCTGAATGAGGGTTGGGACCCCGAGAATGAAATAAAGAGCAGAGTTGAACAAGCCAGAAATGCTTTTTTGAGGCTTCGTAAGTTTCTGACTGATCGCAAATTGGACTTCAACCTCCGATACAAGATGCTTAAATGTTACGTGTGGCCTGTTCTCCTGTACGGAATGGAAGCATGGACGTTAAAGGCCAGTTCCATTAACAAACTTGAAGTGTTTGAAATGTGGTGCCTGCGTCGAATGCTCAGAATATCATGGACAGACAGGGTCAGAAATGAGGAAGTATCAGAAGAGCGGGCTTACAGGATAGGGAACTTTTTAATTATGTAAAAAGTAAGAAGACTGCATACTTGGGGCACATTATACGAGGAGAGCGATACACTTTTCAGCAACTGATACTCGAAGGGAAGATAGAGGGTAGGAGAGGTCTCGGACGTAAAAAAATGTCATGGCTGCGCAATATTCGACAATGGACAGGAATCCACAGCTACGAAATGCTTCGCAATGCTGCTAAAAATAGAATTATTTAATCCAGAATATTTAACATCTCACCTGACAAGACGATGTACGGTGGACGCCTACGCAGAAATGCACGGCACCTTAAGAAGAAGAAGAAGCTGATTGTATAGTACACCACAGGTATGCAACATTAATTAAAAATATATATACAAGCAGATTATTTGTCTACCAAAGAAAGTAAATGCTAAAAAATGTAGTAATTATCTAAGGATCAGTCTAATGTAAACATACCTTAACAACCCTGCTAAAAATCATCCATAATAGAATACACGCTAAGCTGGAGATGGATATTAGTGACTCCCAGTTTGGATTTCGGAATGGAGTGGGCACAAGAGAGGCACTATTTTCTTTAACGTGCTGACCGAAAGATGTTTGGATGTTAATCGAGATCTTTATGTATCCTTTATAGACTACAACAAAGCATTTAATAAGGTAAAACATGATCGACATAGAAGTACTCAAAAACAAGAATCTGGATGTGAGGGATGTAACATTGATATCAAATTTATACTACAACCAACGAATAAATGTAAAAAATGGAAAATAATTGTCAGAAGAAGTGGAGATAAGAAGAGGGGTCAGGCAAGGTTGCATACTATCGCTGTTATTGTTTAATGCTTATTCTGAAGAAATCATGCAAGAAGCTTTGGTAAACGAGGCATAAAAGTGAACGGAAGTATAATTAACAACATTAGGTATGCCGACGATACAGTCATAATAGCCGACAACTTGGAAGAGTGAGAAAGAATAATGAACAAATTATTAAGATATACTGGAGAATACTGACTCTCTTTTAACATCAAAAAACCAAATTAATGAAAATTAGCAAGAACATTGAAAGGTGGACATTAAGAAGATTGTTAAGGATTCCATGGATAAATAGAGTCACGAATACAGAAATGTTGAGAAAAACAGACAGAGATGTGATGAGAGGCGAAAGATACAACATCTTGAGACTCGTAGGGAGAAGCGTAGGAAAAAGACGCGTTTCCTGGTTGAAGAACTTGAGATTTGTGGTTTGGTTGCAGCTCAAGGCAAGTGTTCAGAGCAACTGCCTCGAAGGTCAGAATAGCCATGATGATTGCCAGCCTTTGTCGCACTTAAAGAAGATACCAGCGCAACAGCAAGTGTGAAACGTCATGCACATACATCATCATTTAAAAAGTAACGTCGACTAGGACAAATTGATAAAACCTCACCAAAACTGTTTAAAATACTGCTGGGATATATGTTTAAAAAACTAATCTATTTTGGTGGTATAACGTCAAAAATATAATGCCAAATCAACCAATATTTATGACCTTTATTAACATTTTAGCCTGCCCCACTAACTCAAAATTTACATTAGTCGACTAATCCACAATTTATTTACTGGATACTACAATGGTTTCATGTAAACTAAATTTACAAAGTGTGCTTGAAGTTTGTTTTTTTTTAATTTATATATCTATTTTATGTAAATACAGGGTGTTTTGTTTTTGATTTATTTGCTAATGCTTTATTTATGGATGCTCTGTATAAGTTTTCAAAGAGCTGTAAATTTCTGTGCTGGTAAAGCCACTTTAATAAAGAAATAAATATACGACTACTACTTGGTACATCTTTTCTTGCCTAATTACAACCTTTATAATATATTGGTACTAGGGATAAAAAAAACTAAACTAAACTAAATAAGAAAAACTAAAGAGAAATGGTTCTCGGAGAGATGCGAAGAAATCGAACAGTGAGAAAAGGTATACGACTATCACAATATGTATAAGAATATAAAGGAACTCACAACAAAGAAAAGCTACAATATTTTATCGAAAGGGCTGTGCGATGATAATGGAAATCTACAACTAGACCCCAACAAAATAGTTAAAATCTGGGAAACTTATGTGGAACAACTGTTTAATGATGACCGTCCTAGTGGGTATACACTGAGAAATGATGATACTGGTCCTTCTATTCTAAAATCAGAAGTGGAGAATGCTATAAAGGGTCTTAAAAATAACAAAAGACCAGGCAACGATAACATATACGGGAAAGTATTGAAAATGCTGAGCGAAACAAGTCAATTTCTAGACTCACTCGTCAGACTCTTTAACAATATTTATAACAGCGGGGAGTTTCCTGAAGACTGGCTAGAGTCAACTTTTGTTGCCATACCGAAAAAAACCAAAAGCAAAGTTTTGTGATCAACATCGGACGATAAGTCTAATTAACCACATTTCAAAGGCATACACCAAGGTTATTTACAACAGAATAAGCAAAAAATGCGAGGATAACATTGGAGATTCGCAGTTTGGGTTTCGGAATTCTCTTGGGACAAGAGAAGCACTTTTTAGTCTACAGGTACTTATCCAGCGCTGCAGAGATATGAACAAAGACGTGTACATATGCTTTATAGACTACGCAAAAGCATTCGATAACGTAAAGCACGAAAAGATAATTGAAGTTCTCCATAAGATCGGAGTCGACTACAGAGACATTCGAACAATAGCGAGTCTCTATTGGGGTTAAACAGCTAAAGTGAAAGTAGGATCTACATTGACCAATAAAATTGAGATCAAGAAAGGGGTACGACAGATCTGCATCTATACTCTAATATATACTCAGAAGAAGTATTTAAGACAGCGCTGGAGGAAAGCACAGAAGGCATAAAGATAAAGGAGAAATAATTAATAACATAAATCATGCTGATGACACTGTGATTCTAGCAAGTAGCATGGAGGAACTGAGTTGCCTAATAAGTAAGATACAAAAAACAAGTGCACAATACGGACTCAGACTAAATATCACAAAAACCAAATGGATGTTAGTAAGCAAAACCCAACAACCACCACAGCAACTGATATTAGACAATGAAAGAATTGAACACGTGGATTCGTACATCTACTTGGGAACAACAGTTACCTCAAATTGGGATCAAGCGAAGGAAATACGTATAAGAGTAGAAAAGGCAAGAGCATCGTTCACTAGCATGAAGCAAATTTTTACCTCTAAAAGCCTCACCTTACCTCTTAAAATTCGACTTCTAAAATATTATGTATTCCCGGTTTTGTTATATGGAATGGAGGCGTTGACAATGACCGCAACATTGATGAAAAAAGTTGAGGCCTTCGAAATGTGGGCTTAACGACGTATATTACTTATATCCTGGACTGAGCACGTGACCAACGAAGAGGTACTACGCCGGATAGGTAAAGAGAGAGAGAGAGGTAGGAATAAGTATAAAGAAAAGAAAGTTGGAATACTTGGGTCACGTTATGAGACATAATAAATATAGAGTACAACAGCTGATCGTTCAAGGGAAAATAGACAGCAGAAGGGGTCCAGAGAGGAGAAGACACTTGTGGCTCCAAAACTTGCAGCAATGGTTCGAATTGTCATCTGCTGAACTATTCAGATCTGCCGTAAACAAAGTCAGAACAGCCATGTTGATTGCCAACGTTCAGAACGGACAAGGCACATGAAGAAGAAGAAGGGATAAGTATCCTAGCATCACGTTTCAGGACGGGATCTTATTAATCACTCACCTAATTTTAGTTAACAGGACACCATCTGCTTCTTTGGATATTTTCCTGGAAGTAATGGAGCGAGCCTTGACTATTATTCATGGTAAGGGTACTCTATTGATTGTAGGGTACTTCAACGTAAATTTTATTTCTGTGATTTAGGAATGTGTTAAAGTATGTAGCTTGTTTTCCTCTTCTGAACTAGTCCAGTTGACCTTTAAACCCATAAGGGGAAATAATTCTCTGGACAATATATTTCTGAGTTTGGATCATCATGACTAATATGAATGTTGCTATAGCCAGCTTATTGATTACCTTGTGCCTACTAGTGGCAATAATCCAGCACTTGTTAGGTCTGTTTTTAGACCTAACATAACTATTACATAAAGGGGTAGGACTTGTCCTATCCGAAGTCTGAAACCACAATTGCTCAAATATGAAGAGATTAGTCTTGTCATTGATCCGTTATAACCGTATCTTCTCATTTTGTAGATCAGTCTTTTATGCCATACTCTGTCGAAAGCTTTGCTTACACCTAAGAAGGCAGCTCCTGTGAATTGTTTATCATTAAATCCAGCTGCTATGTACTCTATTAATCTGAGTACTTGTAGCTCACTGGAGTGTACTGATCTAAAACCGAATTGGGCTTCGGGTATTATGTCAAGCATGTCTGTTTCAGCTTGGATTGTACTGTCTTTTCCGGGCTTTGGTAACATTATGACATGGGCTCTTTCCATCTGTTTGGGAATTTCTTGAATCTTAGCATCGCATTGATTATGTTTGTTAAATATACTATGGCTCTCGCTGGTACGTATTTTAGAGCCCTGTTCGTTATTTGATCGGGACCAGGTGCCTTTTTCGGCGAGCTGTTTTTAATTAGCTCATTTAATTCCTCCGGTGATGTAGAAGGGATGATTTCATTTGGGTTTTCGGGTCTTTCTCTTTGTCTTTCGACTTCTTCTATGAAGTCGATGTCCTCGACTGAGTATTAATTTAATGTACCTCGCTCGAGAGGTACTCAGAGAGGTCTTTTGCTTTTTCGACTAAGACTATTCCGTTTTATTCATGCACCCATGGACAACCACACCAATATCTCTGCTATTTATAGAGCAACCGTAACAAATCTCTAGTATCTAGTCAACCAATTATAAACAGCATACAGAGTGTCATTCATTAGCCCATGTCTATTCTTGTGTCATTGATGAGAACCTGTGAGGTGGTTCTGTATAACTTTCAATAACATGGCAATGTTGTATAAAAATGAAAGGTCAAATTGATATTTAATAGATGCCGTACAACAAATTGGATAGAAAAAAATCAATGAATATCTTTTGTTTTTCAAATAACTTATACTTATGTTAAGCTTTCAACATAATAGTCGTCCAGTTATACCAAACCTTCGTCTGTGATTTCCTTAAGGTTAAAAAAAATAATACACAAATTTCTGGCCATATGAACTTACTTATATTTTCAATAGCATTTAGCATTAATAACTTAAAAACTAATGTAATATCATACTAAATTGTCTAATTAATTGGTACTTTTAAGATACGCTCAGATGCTAAATTGTCAGCAACGCCGCACAGTTTGGCTTACCGACCCGCATGTTCCACTGAAAGTTTACAAAAATATTTCAAAAAAGCGGTGCCTAGTATTTAATACAAGGACAAATAGCTACTTTTAATGGAACTACAGGGCGTATTTTACAGCAGAGTTGCCAACTGACACCAGGACTCCAGGACAAGCGTTTAAATACACACTCATACAACATTCATCCGCGATTTTTTTTATTATTATTGATACATATTCGCTAGATCGTCCTTAAGTCCTTACGATGTCCCGCATCGACTTAAAATTAGTAGAAAAACTTATTAGATCCTACTCATGCTTTCTTAGGTAATCTGTAATTATTGTGTTTAGTTTACTGAACTACAAAGAACATTTATATGATAACTGTGCAATAATTTAAATAAACAGACACCTATACATTAGTTTTTATGATGTTCAAGGGAATTAATTGTATAAAATTGGAGGATGTCCGCCATTTTGTAAAGTTATTTCAAAAAGGAATCATGTAGCAAGTAATACCTTATGTTATGCGACTTGTGTGAGTTATGTACTAGTGGTTTAAACTGTTGAATAAAATTACAGTATTCAACGTTTATGGAAAAAGCCCAAGCGGCTCGATTTATATTATAACAGTTAAACCAAACACTCATCTTCTTTCCTCCATTATTTTTAATGATATTCGATTGCAGTTAGTGTCATTCTCTTTCGTAAAAAGTATAAGTTTTTAATTGTACACTAATTTATTAGTGACTCGTTTCCTTTAATTATCTTTTTATTTTACCAATAATTCATCCAAATATATATTTTTGTTTTGTTTTGATCCTTTTTGTCGCTGTTTTTTTACTAGACTTAGTGATGACTTGAATATTAGCTTATAGATTTTTTGCTACAACTTGTTTCATATAATTTTTTAATATTATATGGTCTGTAGAGGTCTGTTAATGCAAATGTATATAAAGAGATGCCTGAGAAATAAAAATATAAGATATAGCATGGAAAATTATTCACTATAAAAGGACAACACCTACAATTAACAAGCAGATCAACTTTCGACTTTTTTCTAATGGACTTTTGTCCGTTAAAAACATCCTACATTGAGTAAAAAAGCAAAAAAATGGAAAGGATTTATATACTAAAAATAGAGACGAATTTTGAGAAGTAAACGGTTGAAAAAACTTGCGAGATTGGTATGGTGTTGATACAAGCATGCTATTTAGGGTGTCAGTGAATACAATTAAGATAGATATGATGGTAACCAATGTTCTGAAAGGATATGGTACATCAAGAAGAAGAATGCCAAAGGAAAATATGATAATATAAATTATGAAGAAAAGACCACAGAACGGTTTCTCTTATTACTTTTTAAAAAAGAGAGTTTTAAAAATAAAATCGCACTTTAAAATTAGTGGCATAGTTAAGAATGAGCATGAGTAGGTTCTAATATAAATCAAAGCTTTCAACTTAAGTAAAATGAAGAAACCGAATTACAGCTTGTAAAAATTATTGTTAATGCGTTATTTCATATATAAAACAATATAAAAATACGTCAATAGTAATTTAGGGAGTATGATGTGTTCATCATGTTTATGATAAGTTTCTTATACTTAGTCCAAAAGCTGTAGCTATCCAAAAAAAAATGAAGTATAAATTTGAAAAATCTTTCGGTTTATGTTAACTTAGGTATAGGAAATTTTTACTTAAACGTATTTTTTAACTCCATTCTAAGGAGTATTTTTTATGAATAACGTAGATTAACAATTGAGCAAAATACGAACAAGACTTTTTATTTTTGTAACATTATATTTGCCACGTCGTACGAGGTCTGACTATTAAATAAGGAGATTGCGCGCGCAGAAGGCGTCCTAGAGGGGAAGAGTGGGAAACGAATACAGCATTGGATAGCTGGAAGTGTCCACTCTTTCAGTACGAAAACACGTATTTGTCGCTGTAGTAGTATTTCTTCTGTAGAGGTTAGAAAATAACGTGTTTTTTTCCAACCAACGTCCAGGTTGACCTGTTTCTGTTTCAACTCCGCAAACACTGATCAAAATAAATGTAGTTGTACGCGGAGATCGTCGGGTGAGCATTCGGATAATTACTGAGACTATAAACACCGATAAAGAAACTGTCAAAAAATTTTACATGACGAATTGAACATGAAGAAAGTCTGTGCGAAGTTGGTCCCAAAAATTTTTACCTCTGACCAAAAGCTCGTCCGTCAACAGATCTGCTCAGATTCTCTTGAGAGATTACATGAAGAGCTTAAATTATTGGAAAACATCATCACTTGTGATGAAACTTGGATATTCAAATATGATGTTAAAACTAAGCGACAATCCATTCACTAAAAAACTTCTGCATAGTCAATGCACATGCCCATAACGCGATGTCTGTGAAGCGTTATTTAGCCGCTAGAGTCATTCATGTACTCGAACACCCACTGCATTTGCCTGATTTAGCACCCTGTGACATTTTCTTGTTTCCGAAGAACAAATCTGCCTTAAAAGGCAGAGGTGAAGCAAAAAAACGGCAGAGCTCCTAAAAGCTCTAACAAAAGAAGGATTCCAGCATTGCTTTGACCAATGGCAAAAACGAATGGAATGTGGCGAGGGAAGGGAAATTTGTTAAAGGAAAGCATTCGATTGTAGAATAATTTTTAAAATAAAACTCTTTTTCATAAGCAGTCTCGTTATTTAATAGCCAGACCTTGTATGTCAATAAATAATTGAAAATGTAAAAACGTCGCATTTTGAAATCTTTTTTTTTTTAATTGGACAAACTGTTTCCGAGATATTCGGTGACGTTTTATGATGTTTTCATTGTGATAGTGACGTAACGCAAAATATATGATATTCTAAGTTACTTTTCACGTCAAATGTCACGTTTTACTTCACGTGTTATTTCCAAACGTCACGTTTTATGGATTATGTCAAAACGTTATTCAAATCCGTAAAACCGGTCTTTAACTCTATATAGAGTGTCTTCCAGCAGTTAAGTCTCATTTATCCCTTTGTATTTTAAATTTTTAGGGTATATTTATTCATAATCTAGTAATAATAAAGAAGTATTATCTGAAATGGCATTGCTTACAGCTCTCAGACTATTCAACGAGTTAGTAACGTTATTTTTAGAAACAAAACCTAAACCAGAAGACTAAAAGCGGATTTTGCAAAAATATAATACAGTAAACTTAAAGCAAATAACGTCACTAAAACTAAATTTGTATTATCGACGTGTATATGAGCTTGAGTTTATAGAAATTAGTAATATATTGCTATGTTTCTTATAAAAATATAAGGCTTAATAATATCGTTATACGATTTGTCGTTGCTATGAGAATGTCATAAAACTAGATTCAAAAAGGTCATACATTACACTTATCGACTTTTAAAAGTACAATAGAACAAAAGATCATTATTAAGCTAGGAGTTTCTGGAAAATATTGCAGTAAATGTGACAACTACGCACACTGTTCGTTTCATAAAACAATAAAATACTAAGTTGCCTATCTTTAGGGGTATGGTGTTTGCTTAGCAGTCTTAGTGTGACCTTTTTGAAAAATATAATGCTGAATCTGTTGAGTATATGGGTAAAGTCAAGTTATTTCAAACTGCTTGAAGTAGCTCCAATACAAGCAGGCATATTCACTGCTCTACAGTATATAAAAGAATAAAAAGGCAGTTTTTTAGTATGTATTGAAAAATATAGCAAAACTGCGATATTTTATACAAAACTGCAAATCGAAAATAACTACGTCTTGAGCAATAAGGTTTAGAGCAAACGTTTTATATACTATAGAGCAAAAAAGCATGATTTTCTTATAGTTATCGAACCACTTGCTTAAATTGGGTACATTGTCAGTTTGAAGTGTCCAGGAAAAAGTATTTTCTTCCGTAGAGACACAAATAAATGAAACATAACTACTATTGCGTTTATCTAGAACCTACGGGAGTGAGTATATCCGTTGTTTTCGTATAACTTGCAAAGACTATCGGTACGACTGCTTCCTAACTGTGATGGTATACTGACGCTGACGGACATATTATCGAGCTTGTTCATGAACTTCCTTCTTTGCCAGATGAACGTCCACGCAGCGATAACAGCCAGCTGGGCTGATAAAAAGATGGTAGCTGCTACAATGAGACCGGCGACGTTGATGCAGAATCCCGCTTCGTTGGGGATGTAAATGGCTTCGTTTCCGATACTGTTAGACTTGTTCATACCTTTCTCGAAGCCGAATTTGTCTGTGATCTGGATGGACTGGACGAGCAGCATATCCTCGTGGGCGGAGTTGGTAGAACGACGCCTCCTGCGCTTGCCGTATGAAACTACAGAGCGGAGTTCACCGTTTGGTTCTTCTTCATCGCATTGAACTGGTTCGCAGGTGGGCATGCATGGAGTTACCAATGCTCTGAATTGTACTACCTCGGATGAGGGGAATTTGAACGCGTCAAAGTGGGAAAGTAGGATCTAAAATGAATAAAGCACAACAGTTAATTCACAATACAAAATTTCAGGGGATTTTAAGGTATAACTCAAAAAATAAACAATATTTTTTGTCGAAAGAAATAACAGAAGAGAAAAGTGTGGTAAAACTAGATAATCATGAGGTTTAGATGTAACTAAATTAGTATCAAGTTTATAAGGTTAATACGAATAAAGGAGGATTCAAAAAAGTTTTGCTATGATGTTTTTGTAAATGTTATAGGACAGAAAGACTTCTAAAATTCCTTTTTAAAGAATATTGGTAAAAGTTGATATTGGCGCCCATTATTGCAATCTGCACTTTGCACACTGCTGCTCTAAAAAGATTTGTGGTTGTTGTGTTGAACCACGTTCGTAGATTTTTCAGCCAGGAAATCCTTCGCCTTCCTGGTCCCCGTTTTCCGTCTACTTTTCCCTGCAAGATTAGTTGCAGCAGTCCATATCTTTCGCTGTTCCTCATGATGTGATCGAGGTATTCGATTTTGGCTGTTTTTATTGTGGTTAACAGCTCTTTTTCTTTTTTCATTCTCAACAGAACACCCTCATTAGTAACGTGGTCGGTATACGACATCTTCAGGATGCGACGATGAAGCCACATTTCAAAAGCCTCAATTTTCTTGCATGTGGCGTCTGTGAGAGTCCATGACTCAACTCCGTACAACAGTATAGGAAAGATGTAACATCGTCGTAAACTGATTTTTATGGGCATTGATAAATCATGGCATTTGAATAACTTAGCCATTTTTTGAAATGCAGATCTTGCTTTCTCTATTCTACATTTAATTTCTATGGAATGGTCCCAATTTTCATTGACGTTCGTACCAAGGTAGATGTATGTTTTTACTCTTTCTATTTGTTGACCGTTTATACTGATTTGTCCAAATTGCTGTTCCTTCTTAGAGATCATCATGCATTTTGTTTTCTTAATGTTTAGTGAAAGTCCGTATCTCTGATGCATTTGGTCCAGTGTTCTTCTATACCTAAATTTTCATCGATTCTTGTCAGCTCTTCATTTAGAATTTTCCTGTAGTTGTTCCTAGCGTCTTCAGATTTTAGCACATCAGTATTATATTTCGTAGATTTTGTGATTAAAATTCTTACAGGGAATAAATTTCACAATTGGGGCAAGTCTTGCTCAAGTGTGAAATTTATCTTACAAAATTTTATTTTACAGAAAATCACTTGTTTCTTTTTGAAAAAGGTTTTTCTCTTACTTTCTAGTCAAAGCTATTAAAACATTAAGACCAGCATTATACAATTGACAGCCAACGTGGAACACGACAAATAAAAGAAGGTGAAGATGACAAGTGAAAGAAGAATTGAATTGAAAATCAAAAACAGAGTTTTTAATTGTAAGAAAATTTGGTCACCAACTATTTTTAGAAGAAAATTAGTAAAACAAATGATTAACAAATAAACGAAGAGAATTACGAATACAATAATTACTTAAATAGATAACATGTTTATAACGTTATACCGTGGATAATACACAAAAATTACATGCTGATTAGTATAAAATCAAACTTACTTTTCCAGTAAGAGCAGATTTGTAGATAGGTCCCATGATGAAGTGGTCGGTAGGGCAACCATCGGAGTCGATCAAAATGATCTCGCTTGAATCTACGCCGTCCATAGCTACCAATTCTCTGACGAAGATTTCGTAAGGGCTGTTTTTGTCCATGATTTCGAATTTAAGAGCCAATGGGTCTCCAACTTCGGCGGATTGCATGATGTCTTCTCCATTGCGGTCTGTGATCTTCATGGCAACGTTGGGGGAGTCTACCGTTACTTCTTCTGATAGAGCTGCAATTCAAAATAAAAAAGTTTAGACACAATGTTCATATGTTTATGAAATTTCTTATTTTATTTCAAATATTGACTTTAAAAAACGGGAATCAAATCAATAGCCTAACAGAATATATCACCAAGGGCTTCAATGAGCAGATGTACACAGCAACTGCCTTTCTCGATGTCAGTAAAGCCTTTCACATAGTCTGGCACGAAGGATTGATATACAAAATGCACAATAAAGGGTACACCGAGGCGATAATATGCCTTCTTGAATCATACCTAACAAACCTAAGATTCAGAGTTCGAATAGGGACCACCCTGTCGAAAGTCGGAATTCTGGAGGAGGTGTGCCGCAGGGAGCGGTGCTTTTGCCGTACCTGTACACTATATACACATCCGACACACCAACCGACCCGAGATCACTGTTAAGTCTGTATGCTGACGACACTGCAATAGCAGCCAGTAGTGGGAACCAGGATATCGCCAGAAATAATCTACAAAATGCTCTTAATCGAATGCATGAATGGTGCATTAAATGGAAGATAGCTCTCAACCCCGACAAAACACAGGCCGTTATGTTCCAGCATATGATGGGTAGAGCGAATGCCAAACTTACAATGGCAAATACTCAAATAGAGTGAAGCCGTGAAGCTAAATATCTTGGTGCAACCCTTGACAAAAAGTTCAAGTTCACAGAACATGTGAACCAAACGGTCTACAAAGACACCAAGTAGCCAACTCTCCTCGCTAATAGGCAGGAGAAGCAAATTAAGATTTACGACGAAACTCAGAATGGCCAACAGCGTAATCCTGTCCACTTTTTCATACGCTTCTGTGGCATAGGGACACATAACAGCCAACAAATACAATATTATAATATCAGCAAGAAAAAATCCAAATGTATGACAATATCTAAATACTCACTATGATGTAAAATCGAAATTGATGGGAAAATTACATTGCAGGAAGCAAGGTTTAGATATTTGGGAATGGATATAACTAGTTACAGTGAAGAAGAAGGACGACAACAAAGCTTAAATGCAAGTAAAGCAGCAGGATCTCTTAATGACACGATCTGGAAGAAGAAACACCTAAGAAGATACAAAAATAAGAATCTATAAAGCAGCAATTACAAAACGGAAACAGGAGTGCAAGGAACACATTAGTAGAATGGCAGAGAACAGGATAGTACGAAGCACGAGATAAGTCACCAAATAGACGAAGAAGTATTGGTAGACCAAGAAAAAGATGGTGTGATAATTTAAACAATTTAGGAGGCTAATATTAACGAAGAAACAGACTTTAACGTCTACATACAAGAAGAAAGAAGAAGAGGAAGGAATAATTAATGTTATATTCTGCGATATTTTATGTTAAGCCGCTGTACGTAGCTAGTTACTTCAACCCGAAAATAAATATTCTAATACCATATTATAGTCATGTAGGCCTTTCCATTTCCTGTTACCTAAAACATAGATAATATTCTACTATCCACCGATATGTAAAGTTCTTCGGACGTAAAAAATATTTCACATATTCCTACTTAGGATTTCAGTTATTTCATCTGCTTTATTTCTTCTACTTGTTTGCTATTAGACTTCAATCGATATGAAGAACAATGAAAATTCAGATTGATCCTTCGCAGAAATTGGATCTGAAAAGGTAGTAAATCGGCAGCTTACATTTCTGTTTAAAATCATTACAGCGATATATATTACTGCTATTATTTAATTTGTAATGTATAATTTTTTGTTTGTGACATTGTATAATTGTTGGATAGGCCAAAATTTATGAAATGCCCTTGAAGATGCTCTAGGAAGCGAAAGTACTTGGGAAAGATTTAATTAATAAAACTGTGTTCGATATCTGCTTTTCATTTGATCAAAGTTCATTTATTCGAGCATTCAACCTTATATCAAAATACTGTTTTTGTATACATATTTTCTTGGAGACAAGTGCACAGTTACCCAATGTTTTATTTGCTGTATATTTTGTAAGTCTAGTAATCAATGACCATTAACTAAAGCATTCAACGCCATATACGCCTATCACCACTGTCATGAATTATAGACCTAGACTCGAATTCGTTCCATATCATCTACTGAATACTATCATTACATTATTACCGTCTCTAATCAACTCATATCGAATACCTGCGTGGTAGATGTCAATTCCATTCGGATTAAAGAGAGCGCGTCGAAAAGAACGTCCTCCAAGGTACCTGGGCGTGTGTTGTGACATCACAACGGGTGGGTAGTGCTCATATAATCACTAAATCAAAATGGTTTAGTACGTTCTGACAGATCCGTAAAGCTGAACGCGTGTAAGGGATCGAGAACGAAATTTCTGAATGGGAAACAAGAATGTTGTCGACAGTAACGGTTGATATATATACGCGGAAATGCCAGAATCTATTAAACGTAGTCTTATGTGTACAATAACTCTCGTTGTTATTATTTAATATGTAATATGTTATGTAGTTACCGGTTTGGTATGTTATATAGAAATTGTTTATTTCCGATGCAGCGTGCTTAGTTGCTTTATGGGGTGGTCTGAGAGATTTATCTCTAGAATGTTGTTAATCTTTTTGCATTCAAATGAGCTATGGACGTTTAGCGAATTAGGAATGTGGGCATGTAACGATATGGTCTAATAACTGTAATATACGACAAATGACCTCAAGATTAAATTATAAAAAACTGTAACATTTTGTTTTAATAAATTAAAATAGAGTAAGGACTCTTTTTATGCGATTTTAAAGTTGTGCGGCTCCAAAAGTTTATCCAAAAATTTCTATTTTAATTAAGTATTGACTATTCACATACAGATTTCAGTAAAGTGAGCATTTACAATTCGGGGATTCCCTTGTTACATGATGTCCCTATTACATTATTGCGAGCTTCGGATTGAAAGGTATAATCTGTTTTAAAACCATTTTTCTCTTAGGGTGCTTTGTTTTATAATAAGTTGTTTAAAATGTGGCTGATTCCAAGTTTCAGTATAATAAGAAGCACGGTTTTGGTATTGAAACTCTTCAAGTGAGTGTCATAAAGTTTTATTTTTCTTTAGAAGAGGTTTTTGTCATCTCAATATCGTAAGTCTAAGCTTTTTTTTTAAGATTTTATTTTGCTCTAATAGAAAAAAATATTAAAGACAATAAATTTTGTTGGAAACCAAAATTGCAATTTTAGATCGCTTAGGAAAAAAGAGAGCATCTACAGCAATTGGAAAACATTTGAATTTAGACGAATAAACTGTAAGAGCAATTAAGAAGAATAAAGATGCTATAAGAAAAACTATAACTTCTATTACAAAATTAAGTGTCAACTTTTCATCTTACTTAAGGGATGTATTATTAGAAAGAACAGAAAAAACCTGTGCAATTTGAATTGAGGAACTAATTTAAAAAATAATTCCTTTAAGTGGTTATTTAATCCAGGAAAAAAACTCTTCAGTTTAATAAGCTAATGAAACAGTCAGAGCCACCAAATTTCACTTCTTAAGCTGGTAAAAAATTTTCAGCTAGCAAAGTGTGCTACAGCAGATGAAGCAGCAGCAAAAATACTTCAACAGGAGCTAGCGAAAATGATTGAAGATGGGGACTATTGCGCCAATCAAGTATTTAACGCTGATGAAACGGGACTTGAAAAACGGGTATTGAAAAAAAAATGAATAACCGTACTTTCATTGCAAAGGATGATAAAACTGCAATATCTCTCCAATTATTTGTCACACATGGCATGTTCTATATGCGAAATAAGGTGTTTGTGAAACTAAAGGAACATAAAATAATATAAATATGAAAATAAATACTTAGGAACATGGATAACATCAGATGTAGACAAAACCAAAGAAATTAAGACACGTATTGAAATAACACGTACATCATTCATTAAACTTAAAAATCAATCAAAAATCTGATTTTACTAAACAGTAAAATTTTACACAACATTCCCAATAAAAACTTTAGACTCATGAATCTCTTGGAAGATCTTGAGATATCCAAAGAAATGAAACTAAACCCTGATTGTTGCTTAAACACACAAATCAACCTCAATTGCAATAATAAACCTCTTTTTAAATTATTATGGGAGACTTTGGAGGAAGAAGGGTGACCTCATGCAATCTTATTATATTTTTTCATAATTTTATATTTTTAAACAAAATTTTAAACTTTATTAGAAATTTACAACATTTTGTAATTCATTTGACAGTTATTCTTAATTGAAACATGAAATAAATATATTCTTAAAAAAATTTTTTATGCAAATTTCTTACAAATTTCCATCAAGAGATGCAATCCTCAATACACTTAAGTATCAGATAATGTAACATTAATACCATGTTTCTTCTTTATATTATTGTTGAACAATTTGAGCCCTTGTTTCTTAAGGATGACTGTCAGATTGAACATACATTGACCTTGAGCAATGATTTGAGTGAATTTACAAACTAATGTCATTCTGTATGATGTGATGAACACATAAGATTTAATTTAAAAACTTAACAACTTAATTTTTAGAAAGTCTTTGATGACTATTACTAATTCCAAACTATTAAATAATTTTGTAAGAATTTAAAAACAATCTCTATTTCCTATATATGACATTTGTCAACTGTCACTTTTGAAAAATCTTTTAAAAGGACCGACATTTGATTTCATTAGTTCTATGGACCGCAGGAGTGTGACGTCACATTGTCATTATTACTTTCCAAACAAACGTTGAAATGTCAAATCTCAAGACTTTTTAATTCCTATAAAGTTAACATTTTGCTTCCTCTGCTGGTTTTTTTTGTAAGTATAGTGTTTTTACGATAATACCGTCATAATTCAGAGTTCTATTTCTATGAAATATGGTTTAAAAGTTTAATTAAAGAAATTTTAACCTTACTTTATTGATTACTTTCATTTTATTCCTATTAGCATAAAACAATGTGCTTTATTATTTACACAACCTTGTAAAATTGTTGTAGTAAACTATTAGAATACTTAAATATTGCAAAAAGCGGAAAGATTCTATAAAATAAATGAAAAAAATAACGAAAAATACAAATTATCCACACTAAACAACGTTTGTTTGGAAAGTGAAACTGGCAGATGTCAATCAAATCTACGTCATCACTCCTGTGGTCCATTCTGTCTACCTCCTCACATCAATCAATAGTCGGGTTCTTAAACCCGTACCATGACAAAAATTTTTTCAATTTTTTAATGTGTCTGTGAAGTCCAGTGTCGGTTTTTTATATGTTTTTTAAGAATTTTAACAACTAAAATCATTATTTCGACATATAAGGAAATGAGATCTCTCCATAAATTGACGTAAGTTAAAAAATTAAAATCTTCACCAATTAGTACTTATAAGATAATTTTATTGTAGCATAGCTCCGATGATGGCTTTGTAAAGCCGAAAGCGCTCAGCTAGGAATTATTTAAAATATACACACTTCAAAAATACTTTTTTACCTTTTCTTTTGACTTAAACTTAAAAAGTTTCTTTGTTGTCAGGATATAAGGTTAGAACTACGCCTGAGAATGCTTCGATGTTACGTGTTCACTTAGTGAACACATGTGTTAGTGTTTATGGCTTGGAAGCGTGGACACTAAAACAAGTCCATCTGAATAAGTTAATCGTCTTTGAATTTGAGTGTTACAGGAGAGTCCTACGAATATCATGTATTTAAAAAATGTCAAACGTAGAAGTAACTAGAAGGATATGAAATGAGGCAAAAATAATATTAACTATTAAAAGACGAAAACTTGAGTACTTAGGACATGTGATGAGAGGGCAAAACTACGCATTGTTACAACTTATTATGCAGGGCAAAATCCGAGGAAAGCGAAATGTGGGAAGACGAAGAATATCCTGGCTTAAGAACTTAAGGGAATGGTTTGAATGCAGTAGTGCAGAACTTTTTAGAGCGGCAGTCCACAGAGTCCGCATAGGCATGATGATTTCCAACCTTTGATAGAAGATGAAACTTATAGGAGAAGAAGAAACTTAAGGGGATATTGTTCATACATTATAGATTGCTGTATCATTAAAATATTTTTCTTTTAAAAATAAATCGGGAGAATGAGTGAACTGATAATTTAAATACAAGGTGACAGCTACATAAAGATGCTTCAAGCAGTAAAAAATTATATACAGATTAAACTGCAACCTAAGTAACTAGAAAAAAAAATAAATTTGTATATTTTCCAAAATACGTATTAACCTACCTGGAGTAATATCACCATGAACACCCAAATCAACTTCATTGGTCACACTCTTATTAGTCAAGTCGTACTGGCAAGTCACAGCTAATCCCAAATCACTGCTGGTTACAATCTTGTCGTGGTGTTGGATAACGACGTCGTTGATGTACCTTCCTAAACCGTTTTTCCTCACGTTGCATTCCAGATTATCATATGGCATGTTGAGTTCGAATTCCAAGCTATTGTTGACGTCTCTGACGCATGAGTTTGGACTTCCCTTGGCATATATTTTGCCGTCGAACAATCTGCTGGTTTGGATTCTGGCGATCATGTCTCCTGATCTACAGTCGATGCTTACGTTGTAGCAGGAGCTGAGTTCGTAAGTGGCGGCTTCTGGTACTTCTAGGTAAGGATCCTGTGAAACATAAAACGATTGCTAGAAACATTGTGTTTAGTGTAGTTCATAAAAAAATCTTTTTCAGGGAAAATATGTAAAAACAGAATTTTTTTGTTATTAAAATAAATAAAACTTTTGTGTTGATGTATGATTATTATTAAAAGCTAAGTAATATGGAAATTTCTTCTTCTTCTTAGTCGTTAACCTGATGCAGGTATCGTGATATCATGGAGCTATTAGCTAAATTTACCACTGTTCCTTCACGTTTTTCTATCTTCTGCCATTCTAGCGCATTCTGACAATGGAGCGCCAATGGTGGCAACAATATGGTCCGTGTATCGTGTAGGAGATCTACCTCTATTTCTACTGCCTTCTACTTTTCCATGGATGGTAAGTTTTTCAAGACCATTTCTTTGAAGTAAATGTCCAAAATAGCTTATTATTTGTTCTGATATTTGTGTTCTTAGTCTTTTCTTTATGTTTAGCTTGTCCAGTATGTATTCATTTGTTCTTCGGGCCATCTATGGTATTCTCAGCATTCGTCTTCAGCGGTATATCTTAAATACATCTATGTTCTTTTTGTCTTTCTCAGTAAAGGTCCAGCATTCCGATGCATAAGTAAAAACTGGAAATGGATAAGAATAGGATAGGAAAAACTGGAAATATGGAAATAGGAAACATTAAATCAGAGCTCAATATACACTAATCTATTTTGAATCTCGAAAGTAAAAATCCGAAGATTTCTATTGACTTAACCAAAAATTTAGACCATGGTAAAGATGTAAGGGCTTCTATACCAGTCGTTCTGATGATTCCTGTTAATATGATATACATATAAGCTAATATACAGACTCACTATGCGTGAAATCAAATCTTAGGTGTCCTTTCTTTTAATCTACTTTGCTATGTTTTAAACTTGAAGGCAAATCCATTGTAAAACAACTTTAAATACCATTATTGTTGATTTTTTTTTCTTTGTGACCGTCAATTTAGTACTGCTCATCATACATCAATGTCCCTTATAGTAAACTCTGTAGAATAACGTACGTTTGTCTAGAATTACCAAACTATTACGACCAATGAAACGATCGAAAGCTCGGCATTCATCCAGGGCCGGATTTACGAAGTAATAGCGAATTTCTACTGCAAAGACAAGGACGGAGAACTACTAACAGAGAAGCAAAAAATTATAATGAGATGGAGAAACAATATTTCGAAGAAAATCTAAATGCAGACAACGAAAATGATTAGAACGAGACAATATATTATACGGCGGAGCTGCATATCGAAAATCCGAGTTATGAAGAACTAGTTCAGATAATAAATAAAATAAAAAACAATAAAGCACCAGGAACGGACGAAATTTCGGCAAAATTATTAAAGCAGGGAGGATCCAAACTCTGGGAAAGAATCCATTACCTAATAACATTAATATGGACGAAGGAGCAAATGCCAGAGGAATGGACAGTTGGCCTCATACAGCCAATATATAAAAAAGGAGATAAGAGGGAATGCCAGAATTATAGGCCAATTACATTGATAAATGTAATATACAAAATTCTTTCTGGTATAATCTAAAATAGATTATTAGAATATTCCAAAAATATAATTGGTGATTATCAAAATGGATTCAGACCAAATAGAGCCACTGCAGATAACATATTCATACTAAGAACGATACAAGAAAAAGCTTATGAATACGACATAGGCCTATATAATATGTATATAGACTTTAAACAAGCTTTTGATAGTGTGAAAAGAGACAGAATGCTGGAAGACCTTTGTAATCTAGGTATACCTAAGAAATACATCAGCCTCATAAAAAGACATTGCAGGGTTCAAAAGCCGCAGTCAGAGTAGATGAAGAACTGACTCCCCTGTTTAACATCAACATGGGAGTAAGACAGGGAGATGCCCTATCAACCATGCTATTCAACGTATTTCTTGAGGCAGTTATCAAAAAAAAACAATACAACCGGCCATATAAACACCAAATCAGTACAAATTACTGCACATGCAGACGATGTAGCCATCATTAGTAGGAATAAGCCACGACTAATAGAAGTGTTCAAAAAAATTGATCCTGAAGCAAGAAAAAGAGGTCTCAAAATAAACGAAGCAAAAACGAAGTATATGACAGTCAAAAGAATAACTGACAATAAAAATAATATCACAATAGACAACTATACTATCGAACGAGTGGATGCCTTTACATATCTCGGCACAGAAATCAATCAGAAGAACTCCGTAAGTAGCGAAATTAATGCACGTATTTCCAGCGGGAATCGTACATTACTATGCTAATAAAAGATTGATGACATCGAAATTATTAACAAAAGAACCAAAATGACTATCTACAGAACACTGATTAGACCCGTAGTAACCTATGGATGTGATACTTGGGTAATGACGAAAAAAAGATGAAGCCCAACTCAGGACATTCGAGAGAAAAATACTGAGGAAAGTATATGGCCCGGTACAAGAGGAAGATGGCACATGAAGAATTAGGAGAAACGACGAGGTTAATGAGTTAAATGAAGGTTATGACATTGTAAGATTTGTGAAAAGTCAAAGACTGTCATGGCTGGGACATGTGCAGAGACAAAACGATGCAAAAACAACAAAGAAAATGTTACAATGGAAGCCCATAGGAAGACGAACAAAAGGAAGACCCAGAACGAGATGGTTGAATGACGTGGAAGACGACCTGAAAACAATGAACATAAGACAATGGAGAAGAAGGGCACAAGAGAGATTTGAATTTAAGGACATAGCCAGACAGGCAAAGACCCATCCAGGGTTATGATGCCACAAGAAGAAGAAGCGAATTTCTACTTATTCGTAGTATTATGCAAATGTTTAACATCAACTGAGGGCATTGACACGCCTAACATTTGTACTATGATATTTGAATACCTTACCTGAATATCTGACAAAGTAGCTCTGGAGTGGTGGCTCAATCTGCAGACCATCTCACCGGTGTCACCGTAGTCGTAGGAGTGGCATCTGTAGGGGCTGTTCAAGCAGAGTTCTCTACATTCATCTACAGATCCGACGTCCTGGTACACAGAGTCGACAGTTTTTAAGATTCTGCCACTTAGTTTCTTGAATTCGCAAAGTTTAGTGGGCTCTTCGATGCAGTTATTTTCCATGTACTCGACGCCATCAGCGGGTTGGAACGCCGTACTACCTGCTACGGTTATGCGGTCCATTTTGGAGAGTTCGCAGTTACCTGATGCATTATGATAATTGGCAGACCTAAAACAAAATATTATTAATTAGAAGTCATACATATACACATTATGGATCGAGTTTTTATTTGTGTAGGTTAGGTAGTTTTTATTGCCAACAACATCATAAGAAAGAATACAACTAATGAACTTCGGATTCCACATAATAATTGCCTTCAATGATGTTATTCACAATGAGCTTTAATTCAATTTTAGTTTTTTAATTTTGTCCATATACCATCTGTCGAAAGACAAATTATTTCATCGACGATTACAACAAACTTAAAACATTGTTATTAAGTTCTAAGTGGATTCCATTCAATTTGCAATTATTACCTTTCCCACTGAAGTTGAAATGCCAATGACGGCGATACTAAAAAGGAAATTTTCGCTTTCGATACAAGCATCATCGAGTGGCAACAGTTTTAAATCAGAACAGGGCCGGGCTCAGGTGTTCAATTTTTAAATTTTATGATACAATAAGCTTTTTTACTAAACTTTTAAATTCCTGCATTATTTTCTTTCGTTCTATGGTATTAATTGGTTTGTCTCTTTAACATGCAATAATATTTTATAAGGCGTCTTTGTTTATGATCACCTAGGCTCTTTTATTCGTGCTATTTTTAATGGGTAGTTCGATTTTTTACTATCGATTCATTGTACTGACATTTTTTTACGATTTTTCTTTAATGATCTCTTCAGCGGCTTTCTTTGCATGCATTCTCCAACTGGTCTCTCATCTAGTGCAATTTTCAAATGACTGTTTTTTTTACAGTCTTCTCTTCTTCGTATTTGAAAAACGTTCCCAAATTAGACGTAGGTAGCTTTCATGACTATATACGTGTTTTTTTTTTTTTTTTAAATAGTTAGCCAGTTTGAAGAAGCTGACATATTTCAGTAACTCGTGGCTATATTGTGCATTTTATATATCTCTTTCTTATTTAACCAAACTTTTCTGCATTTGCTTTATTTTCGGTTCTTTTTCATACAAATTTAAAAAAAAAATAAAATAATTTTAAACCAATTAAGGCCTTTTTAGATATTTTAAAACAAATTCAAGATAGTTATTTGTCATAAATATAATAAAACTCACTAAAAAGACCTAATATTGATTTGTCTATGTGTGATCTACTTTAAGTACTTTCAAAGACTTTGAAGCATAAAAAAGATCGCCAATGAACTAGCAAATTCACTAATTCCCGCTGGTAATCGTGGTTGTGGTGTTCGTGGTATAAGGAGCCTATACATGAAGAAATCTAATAAATTAAATATATACTATGTTTATATGGAATTAGGCCACACCTGATTGTAAAGACAATTACATTTTGTTGACAAGGTTGACTGAAAGATGTGAGCGAGAATGTTCTGAAGCATGTATATTTGAAACTCTGATTATTTTAAGTGCGTAGAGTGTTTATGTTTCGATAACTTGTGTTTTGTTGTAATTTTCAGAGTGAAAATTCAGACATCAAATTTTTAGGTAAAATATAATAGTCATTACCATCGAGTGTGGCTCAGTCCCATATAAACAAAGTATTTAACTCATATATGCTCCAAGAAAACAGTTACAAAACCTTATTAAAGTTAATAACCTTACAACAAAATGTACAACAAATGGTAAAGAACTGTCTTATGGTTATATGGCCAAAAATCTTTGATGAGATTAGTATTAAAAATAACAAATCCGTTAAAGTTTGACTTCATATAAACTAACTAACTGAAATATCTAAAATTCTTTACAAGTTACAGACTACTCAAATATCTACATAGCTCCAATTCTTCCAACATTTTAATGGTATTTCTCCCTAATTCGCGAGAATAAAATAAACCAGAGACAAAACGAAAAAGATACCAAAATACCGATAAACGAAAGAAGTGGACTACTTTCCCAGAAGAAAGCTTAAATAAAATTAACTAAAATAATAATATTTAGAGATAAACAGAAGTCATCTTTAAAAAGGGGACTTTTACTTTCTAAATTTTCAAAAAATGGAACTTGACAATTGTTTACTAAAACATAAAAATAAGCCCGTGTATTTTATAATTAAAATGTATTAAAAATTATTATTTTGAAAATCGGAAAAAAATGACTGGATCTGGTGGTCATTTAAAAGGCAGTTGCAGTAAGGGGAACACATTGAAATAAGCATCATATTATGAAAAAAATTTAAAGATGATTAGTTTACTACAGAAAACAATTCTAAATTACTCAGTTCCTTTGCAAATTGAAGATAAAAATAAAAATTGGAGAAATAGTAACAAGTTGGTTGAAAAATATCACGAAGTTCGTATTGCTCAAGGCATGGGAGCAGCGAGACATTGACAGAGGACAGAGTTATGAAAAAAACTTTGTCCAACCATTTACAGCTTTTATTGGTAACGGCACCCAATATGCACCAGTAGTCGCTCATTAGAAGTAAGAAAATGAATAGGGGTATTTTATTCTATAAAAATACAGCAAAAATACTTTTGTATCAAAATCACATTTTTCAAAACTGCAAATTTTTTTTTCTCAAAATCTACTACAATCTCCGTTAACCAAATTGTTTTTAATACTTTATATATACGACTACTAAATATAAACATCTAAAAAGTTCAATAAAACCACCCCACATTTTTAGTACAAGGGTAAATTCAACCCAAAAAGGGTCTTAAAAATGTAAAAAAAATGAACTGTTGTATGGATTATGTATTACTTTTAAGTATGATAAATTAAATCCCGTTAGAACAATAAAACAAATTGTTACAGAAAGGCAGAAAAGTGTCCCCCAAATTAAATTGCATTTTTTGGAAGGCACCTTATGCAAACAACTAAAAATATAAAAAAAATTTTATATCTCAAAACATTCTTAATTATGAATAAAAAAATTATGACCATAATATACTAATAGTAGTTTTTTTTGTTTCATTTTTAAAAACTGTCTTTTTTTAATTTAGAAAGTAAAAGTCCCTTTAGAATAAATAAATTATGATAAATGTCACTAAACGACTTTCTTGTGTTTCCGAAAACGAAAGTGGTGCCTGATTTTTTTTTTTGGTTATTGTAACAGATATAATGGATGAGTGCCATACGTTTTTGGAGTCACCTGGAATTCTCCAAAATAGTGGTTGCTGCCTGTAATCTAGTGCCTTGAAGTTACGCAAAAGCTATTTATATCCTCAGAGTCTGCAGCTCAACTCTCTATAAAATAGACTTATTTTTTGTAGGTATTCCTTGCCAGAAATACTTTCCCAGCGACTCGGATCCAGGCTTTTTGATTTTTTTTACTAAGTATATCAGTTTTTGAATGCCTCTATTTCTGCAATGACCTGATATCCATAATATTGTAATAATGTTATGTTTAGCCTGTCTATAGAGCTATTTTCGGCATTCTCACACAAAATTTGATGCTAGAGACCCAGACACACAAAATCTTGAAGCTACATGTTGTTTAATTGAACTGTAGTTTGTTTTGACTCCGTAACAGCCTTATTTACTACTTAATTCAGTTTGTCTAAAATAAGGTATGCTTAAAGTTGATCTATTTAAGTATCAAGATAAGGTCGTTGTATAAGTGCTATCTTGAATATGTCTGGGATATCGCTGTATGACCTAGTCTGCTTGATAGGGCTTCCAGGTTTTGAGCACTTCTAGGTTGCCATATGGTCTTGGTATTCTATCTAGGTTTCTTTTTACCCTCGAGTTTTATCTGTTTTACTCTCTGAGGTCTTGTGTGGATCTTTTTTAGTCCGCGTTTCAGCACCTATACTATTACATGCTAGAAGTTATGGCTAGACTCTCGCACTGATAATTCCAAGGAGATGAGTAGAAACAAACTTGTTCAGCAGACGCCCGGATAAAAGCGATATATTGATGAAACATAAGGTTATTCTGACAGAGTTTTAAAGCTCTTTATACTGTTATTACGTTGATTAAAGCAAAGTTTTGCATTTTAGAAAAATGAAAAAGTATATTTTTAATTATGTGTATATAATAATATTACAATATTATTATTAACACTATCCATCGACGCACGAGCAAAGGCGTTAATAACTCACACAACTGACGCTCGCCATGTCAAACCCGTGGAGTTGCGCGCTAGCTCTCTTTTACTTTATCTTTGATACCTCACATTTTTACCAGCTGGCAACTCTAATTTGCTACAATTTTTTCTCTTGAAACCTTAAATCATCATATAAAAATATAAAGCTTTAATTTGATACACAAAACATGCATATGGCTAGAGTTACTTACAGTATGAACAGATAAAATAAAAAACATTTGAAAATAAATAAGTACCAAGAAAAGTGAAAATGGATTTTAAAAAATAAAGCGTTCATAAAATGAACTAAAAAATTTATTTAGAGGTATATTACAGAACAAATAAATAAACTCAATAGATGGAACCTCCTGCGGTACAGGATCAAAACTATGATGTGAAGTGATACATAAAGCGTAGTAAACTTTTTTGCTGCAATTTCATAAATGTATTCAATATTTTTTACATTTATTGTACAGTATTTACTTTAATTGATCCAATTACAACAAAATAAAAGCAAAATAAGTAAATTATGACTATAATACATATATTTGCTAGCCACGCTATTCTAATTTACGCCTGACAGCAGTTTGACAGGCCTCAATCTCACGGTCCACTTCACGCGGTTTCCATTTAGCGCCGGATCTGTCTCTTCGAATAAAATCTGCTTAGCACAAACGATATCAGACGGACAGCGTTGGGCTGCCACTGCCACTCTATTTGATGGCTTCACGTTTGGATCTCACAATCGGCTGTCTCATTGTTACAGTTGGCAGCTCCGCACATACGAAGACTTGGATGCTCCGCACAAGACAATTGCATAAAATAACAATTATTTTTATATTGACCGTAGAAGTAATTTCTCAACGTCTAGGTAACATGCCGAGTAATCTATCCACTACATCACGACACGGACTGCACCAGAAGAGCATTGGCGGGTTAGAATTGGAGCAAGTGATGAAATTAACACTAACATGATGAGCAAAACATTAGTAAAGTAATTTAATTGCTGCCCATACAGTTTTAACAAAGGTTAAAATTTACTAAATATGGCTATAGTGATAGATAGAAATATTAGAAGACAATAGAAATATTAAAGTAATTGTTTTCTTTAGGCATTTTAATTTTAGGCGAAAACGATTTCTGAAGTGGAAATTAAAACGTCAATTTACTTATTTTAATTTTCAATTATAGCTTATTCTCAACCAAATAGTATCTAATTTAAAATGCCACAAGAACGAACAATATTATTTTAAATAACTATTTAAATGGGAATAAGCCACAAATAAAGGTTAAAATATTTTTTTAATGGATATTTTTTATTAAATATTTTTAAGGTTTATTGATGTTTCAATTGTCATTTCGAAAATTGTTCTCAAAATACAAACTTTAGTAAATTAAACAAATTTTGTTTTTTTTACTTAGTGAAAAATTCTTCTAACAATTTAATTTTATCTGACTCATTTATATTGACACTTCACACATACATTATACATTTTAAAGTAGACGACTTTAAAATGATATTGCTAATATTGTTGAGCTGCGCTCCTGGGACGACATTACTTATAAGACAGTTCATTCCATTACATGAAATCAACTTTAACTTGAGAATTTCCGTCAGAAAAAATCATAGCATTGACAGTAAAATTCTCCTGTTAGTGATTCCATAGTAAATTATGAGGGAAAACCAGGAAAAAAACCTCATAATACTATCCCGACATGGTAAGTATTTGGTCATGCATTTGGTTTACTTTCAATAAACACCAAATTCTGATTTTATATGTAACGTATTTAAAAAAAACATAAATGATTCATCCTCCACATGTTACTGACTTACTAATACTGGTATTTTCTTTTTAATAACTTCCTTTTTCAATATGGGTAACCAGCTTCTACTACATTCTGCCGGGGAATTTGCGACACAATTGGTCTCATTTTGCATAATTGGAGTTTTAGAGCATTATCCCATGCGTGTTTACATATTTGAAATCTATCAAATTCTCTATTTTTATTATAAGACTGATGTTCACTTATTCTAACATTTAATGGTTTTGATGTTTCACCTAAATAAAAGTGATCGCAGTCACAAGGTATTTTATAAATACAATTCTTTGTCCTGCCTTGTTCATTGTTAGGTTTGGTTTTAAACAAAATAGATCTCAACGTGTTTGTTGTTTTGAATGTTGTTGAAATGTTGAATTTATTTCCTATCCTTTTAAGTTTTTCTGATAATACTTTTATGTATGGTATTGTTATTTTCCTTGTATTATTCCTTGTGTATGCTGTAGGATCTTGTTCTGTTCTATTCGATCGATTGTTGAAAATTCCTTATTTATAAACGATAAAGGATAAACATTTTTTAATAAAACAGATGTTAACAAATTTTTCTCCTCCAAGAAATAATTTTCGTTTAAAACAAGTAATTTTGGCTCTATCGTATTATAAGGATTTAATGATTCCCTTTTTAATATTAATATTGTGATTTGATTTGAAATTGAAATATCTGTTGGTGTGTGTTGGTTTTCTGTACACCTGAGTCTCATATCCAGTATCGTTCTTAGAGGTTAAAACATCCAGGAAAGGTAGTGTGTTATTATATTCCTTTTCCATGGTAAATGTTATTGTTTGTTCTTTATCGTTTATATCATTTAAGAATGTGTCCAACAACTCTGATCCATGAGACCATATTGAGAATACATTATCTACATATATCGCTTCTATCAATTTTATTTTTGTAGTACAGTCGATTTTGCGCCGTCTAGCTTTATAAATGGCCCATAAGTTTTCAATAGGGTTAAGATCTGGCGAATAAACGGGCCTATTTTAAAACATTAATCTTCTTATTTTTGAAAAATTTCAATTTTTCAAATTTTAAATTTCAAAACCCAATAATTTTGACTTGTGACATGAAGCAGAGTCCTATTAAAAAATCGCTTCTCCTTGAGGCTGACATTTTTGGAGTTTTGTGTCCAAACGTTGTTCCAACATGGATTTGTATTTTTGGCTGTTCATCATGCCTTCGATTGGTACTAAAGATTCAACTCACATGCTTTCTTGCGATTTTTCTTTGTAACATGTAAGTGTGTTCACTTAACGTGATAATATTTCATACACTTCCTGGGCGTATTAGTACGCAAATAGTACAAAACAACACAAACCTAGTAGAAATCTTATAAAACACCCAAATCAAATAAAAGGCAGCGAAAAGTAAGGTTATGTTTTCAATGCTTGGTCAGTTATAAATGTATGGACAATGTTGCCTACTGTGAGTATTGAAAAATGTCACAATGATTCCATTAATTCACACAACACTGTAAAAATATGGATATAATATCAAATCTTACAAATCCGTTAAATATTTTTGTAAATAAAGTATTTTTATTAAAGATGTTATTAAGCTTTCACAGCATAAAAATTAATATTTGGATATTCATCCACCGCATAGTCCCGACTTGGTAGCAAATGACCTGTTTTATTCGCGCCTTTACGAAACAAAGTGTTTTTGGAAAAAAGTTGAAGTTGATTTGAAAGTTGTATAAATATAAGATAAGACAAAATGAGAATAAACTTTATATAATTTTATTTATCTAGGTAAAGATATATCCATCTTAACCAACACAGAAAATAAAGCAGAAAGCCCAGTGAGAAAGCTTATAAATTCATATCGCAGCAGGCTCTTGAAATAGATATAAAATCTAAAGTCTAAATATAGAACCCAAATAAGACGATCATTATTAAGGGACTTATTTAACAATAACAAACTCTCTGTATGACGGCCTGAAAATAGAACGTGCACGACACTGGAGGGTCCATTTTTCTATGTCGCTATACCAGAGAGTACAATATAGCACCTGCTATTATATTATGTCGCGCGTTTAATAGACCGTGTCCATTCTGCAGTCTACTTTTTCCGTCCGATATATAATCTGTATATAAACATTAATGTTGACTATCTGTATTAACTGGTCAACTTGACAAATGATCTTTGTTATCCTCTAGTACACAAGATATAATAACATCCTACAATCGTATTTTTTAAGAATTGTATCCGGCTGTAAGCAGATTATCGTTTGTCCTCGTATTTAGAATTGAGATATATTAATAGCTGGTGGATATCGGACGAGGGATTATTGAAAAGTCAGAAAACGAAAAAAAATCTATATAATTAACGATCTAAGCTAGAAGCCTGGGGTCGAGATACTAATAGAGCATTTATCTGTAATAAAACCCCGAAGGATGCTGTGGTAAATTGCTAATGTACTTGGTGGCCACAATATATCCGGATTAAGGCAGGTATTTTTTAACCGTCACTTTTACTTTTGGTCTTGTTTTTCATAGACGTGCAGTACCAAAACAACATCTAAAAGAAGTAAACTGGAAGATAGAAAAGAGAAATATAAAAGACTTGAAGTTTCTTGTAGGTATTTTTCTAATAGGCCAAAAAGACCAATGGAAATCTGGTAAAGTTTTTTGTATAGTTGTTACTATTCGCAGATAAAATTTTTTTTAAAGAAACACACGAAAAAAGAGGACAGATACAAGTAAAAGATGAAGGAAGACAATAAATAATAGAAAATATATTAAAACATTCAGAACTAACGAAAGTCCTGCAATGACAGAAATAATAGAAAAGGAGGAGATTCTCTTCAAGAATATATCTTCTTCTTCAGATTCATTCTCCTATCGGAGGTTGGAAATCATCATCGCTATTTTAATATTTTATTGGACGCACTTTTGAATAATTCTAATGAGCTGCAATCGAACCACTCTCTCAAATTTCTTAGCCAGGATATTTTGTGTCGTCCTGGATTTCTCTTCCCTTGTATATTCCCTTGCATAATTAACCTAAGTAATACGTACTTCTCGCCCCTCATTATATGACCCAGACATTGAATCTTTCTAATTTTAACAGTTTTTATGACTTCCAGTTTTTGTAACACCTCAATATTAGTTACTTTTTCAATCCACCATATTCTGTGTATTCTCCTGTAGCACCACATCACAAAGGAGTTTAATTTTTTTATTTTAGACTGTTTTATTGTCCACGCTTTCATGCAGTATAGTAAAGTAAAAAAATAACAACGTAGCATTCTTGTGCGGATCTCTAGATTAAGTTTACGGTTGCAAAGTAAGTTCTTTAATTTTATGAACGCATTGCTTGCCGTTGGGCTGCTGTATGGGGTGGAGGCCTGGACCTTAAAGAAAGAGGTGAGCGATCGGCTTGAAGCATTCGAGATGTGGACCTACCGAAGAATATTAAAAATAAGTTGGGTAGACCGAATAACAAATGTTGAGGTCCTCAGAAAGATGACAAAGGAAATGGAAATCATGAATACGATTAAGATAAGAAAGTTACAGTATCTCGGCCACGTTATGAGAGAGGATAAATATGTGTTGCTACAAACCATAATTCAGTGAAAAAATACAGGGAAAACGAAGTATTGGAAGAAGGCGCATCTCCTGGCCCAACAATCTGAGAAAGTAGTATAATTGCAGTTCCGCCGAATTGTTCAGAGCTGCAATTTCAAAAGTGAAAATAGCTGTGATGATTACCAACCTCATTAGAGGAAATGGTACCTAAAGAACTAACCTAACCTAACCTAACCTAACCTAACCTAACCTAACCTAAAGAAGAAGATTGCTTGCCATTTCTATTCTAGATCTGATTTCTTTTGTTTGATCTCCATCTTCGGTTAGCTACGTTCCTAAATATGTATATGTTGCTACTCTTTTGATCGTTGTATTATTGATGATCAGGTTATCTACATTTTGTGGTTTTTTGAGAATATCATTGATTTCTTTTCTTAAGATTCATTTGCAGTCCGTATCTTTCACATGCATTGTATACATGTTGTATTATGTACTGTAGATCTTTTATGTCACTTGCAAATTTGACCGTATCATCCGCATATCTAATATTAATAATGCTATTTCCGTTGACAAAAATACCTTCCACAATATCCAATAAAGCTTCTGGAAATATCACTTCATTGTAGACGTTGAATGGTGGCGTTGTAGAGTGGTAAAAGTATGCAGCCTTGTCGAACTCCTCTAAGTATACTTACTTCCTCTGTCAGTTCTCCTTAGACTCTTATTCTTGCTTTCTGATTTTGATACAGATTCGATATAATTTGTAGATTTCTACTATCTATGTTTTTAGTCTTAAGAATACTTAAAAGCTTATCATGTTGAACTCTGTCAAAGGCTTTTTTAAAATCTATGAAGCAAGCATATATGTCTTGATTCATATACAGACATCGTTGTGTCAAAACCTTGACTCCGCAAAACGCTTCTCTAGTTCCTAGACCCTTTCTAAAACCCATCTGTGAATCATTTCTTGTTCTTATTTTATGTAGATTCTGTTATGAATAATTTTAAGAAAGAATATACAGGCAACTGTAATTGTCTTTTAGACATTGTTTCCTTTTTCATTAGATTTAAAAAAAAACTCTAATGTCTATGTTAAATAATATGAGAAAACAAGCAATTAAGTACATGAAAAGTAAGGTACTGCAGAATTATGTATATGCGCATAAAATTAATAAAAGTATGCTATGAAATATTAGTTGATTGCATCAACATATTGCGTACATACTCTCAAATGACAATATAAAAGAACTCACTGTACTTTTCAATCAAATATATGATACCAGTGAAATTCCATTAGACTGGTTAAAATCGATCTTTATTTCTCTACCTAAGAAATCAAACGTTAAGAAATGTAGCGATTGTAGACTCATTAGTTTAATGAGCCATGCCGTTAAAATACTGTTGCATATTCTTCTAAACCGAATTAACAACAAGTGCGAAGAAATAATTAGTCAAGAGCAGTTCGGGTTCCGGAGATGCCTTGGAACTAGAGAAGCACTATTTTCTATGCAAACACTCCTTCAACGATGTTGGGAGGTAAGAAAACCCGTATATATGTGCTTCATTGATTTTGAAAAGGCATTTGATCGCGTTCAGCATACCAGACTAATTACCGCCTTGCAGAGTATCCAACTAGATCAGAAAGACATCAAACTTATTGCCAAACTTTACTGGAACCAAACAGCCATTATTAATACCAACAACAGAGAATCAAAGCCAATCAGTATTGAACGAGGCGTAAGAGAAGGCTGTATACTATCTCCCACCCTCTTTAACGTGTATTCTGAGAATCTATTTAAGGAAGCTTTAAAAGATCAAAAAGGAATTATCATAGGAGGAGAAATAATTGTCAATATACGGTACGCCGACGATACTGTGATTCTAGCTGAAAACATCGACGATCTGCAGGAGCTAATCAATAGAGTTGACATGGAATGCACAAATTGGGGACTGTCGATAAATATCGATGAAACTAAATACATGGTGACCAGTAAAGTGAATATCGGCGCAACTCAACTGATATTAAACCAACAACCGCTGCAGAGAGTACAGAGATTCAAATACCTTGTATGTTGGATTACCCAAAATCTAGATCCATCCTTCGAAATTCGATGTAGAATTGAAACTCATTTCAAAAATTCAAGCCCATATTATCCAATAACTCATTAAATTTGGAAATCCGTGAAAAGTTTACAAGATGTCACGTGTGGTCTGTACTTTTGTATGGATGTGAAACTTGGACTTTAAACGCCGATATCATGAATAAAATCGAGGCGTTTGAGATATGGTTGTCTCGAAGGATACTAAAAATTCCATGGACTAGCAGAACCAGAAACGAAGAAGTTCTTCGAAGAATGGGATATCAACGAACTCTACTAAATATTATTAAGAGGCGTAAACTAGAATATCTTGGACATATAATCAGAGGACCAAGATATGAGTTCCTTCGGCTAATTCTCAACGGTAAAATCGAAGGAAAGTAATGGATAGGACGGAAGAAACTCTCTTGGTTGAGGAATTTGCGGCAGTGGACAGGTTTGACAGCGGACCAATTGCTACAGGTAGCGCAAGACCGAGATCAGTATAACAATATTATAGGCATGGTAGTCGCCGACGTTCCGTAGGAATATGGCACTCTAAGAAGAAGAGCATACAACAATACTTATTATTCAGCTAAAACACGAAGAAGAAAGATAATATCAAGTTAGTTTTAGCAGTAATAGATCCGTCAAGGATCAAATTTTTGTTCCAAAAGAAAGACACACTTCCTAAGCATAAAGTCACAACGTTTGCAGTTTGCATCTTAAAAAATTTTAAAAACATTTTTAACCTCGTTTTAAGCAAAAAAAACTCTGCAATAACACGAAAACAAACAACAAAAAAAGAAATATTATGAAGAAGATTAAGCTAAGACGATTTTAAATAAAAATTAATTACTTCAATATTTCAAAACAATCCATAAAAAAGTACACCCATGCAAAAAATTACTGATTATAAAATAAATACGAAACAGGTGCTTTACTCCTCTTTCCACAATACTATTGTAGTTTTACGTTTCTTTTTAATTGGTTAATCGATACTTTTGGGTAGGACTATGTGTTATTGGTCACACCACTAACGAATCACTGTTGTATTTATTATTTCTCTGAAACTGTATGAGTAACACTTGAATATTATTCGATAAAACTGTAAACCAATAAAGAAAGAAAGGGAGTGTCACGTATTTATACTTAGTAATTGCAGAACAGGTTTTTATTTGTCTCAGTAATAAAACTAGATTTCAGTGTTTGCATTTTATTGGTTATTAATAGTTTTGGGTAGGACTATGTTTTATTAGTCACACTGCTAGCAAATAACATCCGAATTGATTGTTTTTTTGAAATTATTTGAGAAGCGCTTGGATATTATTCGATAAAACTGTAAACCAATACAGAAAGAGGGTGTTTCATTTAGGTATACTTCTTATTAAATGCGGAACAGGTTTTTTATTTGCCTCAGTAATAAAACTGGATTTCAGTGTTTGCATTTTTATTGGTTATTAATAGGTAGTTTTTGGGTAGGACTATGTTTTATTAGTCAGACTGCTAGCAAATAACATCCAAATTGATTGTTTTTTTTTTTGAAATTATTTGAGATGCGTTTGGATATTATTCGATAAAATTTTAACCAATAAATAAAGATAGAACGTGTATGCAAAATCAAAATCATACTCCGATACTGAGAAGGCAGAATAAGGTATCCTATATCTGAAAACGTATTTCAAATTACAGAAAAATTTCGCATTATCTACACATAATAAACAAATGTAGAGGGTGTTTCAAAAAAAGGTAACCCCGTCTCTAGGGTAGGTAAAAAAAATTGAAAAATAATTGGGTTTGCTTAGTAAAAAATTTTTTGTAACGCCATCCGTTTATAACATACAGGGCGTTGAAGAAAAAAAAAATTTACGCATTTTTTACGATTTTACCGAAACTACTGGCAACATTGTAACGAAATTTTATACGAATAGGTTTTGAAAGCTGATACATCCCATGAATTTGTTTTTATAGCTGATTCTCATAGAGGGCACTAGTTACACGGATCGTACTAAATATCAGTCAATATAACTTTTTTAAGAGTATAGTTATTAATCAAAATTTCAAGTAAACTTAAACATCATTCAATTTTACACGAAAAAGGTACTCTTGGTAAAACTTGATACTGTGTACCGTATTCGGAATATTTTGATTTGAAAATTCTGAAGTAATAATTGATGCTGGTAGTAATGATAAAGTTCTAATAGGTATACCTCTATTTACCTGACGATAAATCTACAATAATTAGAGTTTTAAAACCTTTTTATTTGTAATGTGCAGGATGTTTAGGATGTTCTAGTGCAGCTGTGACACGTTATGCAGAAAAGTTTGCTAGAAGAAACTTACCAAGTAAAAAAACATTTAGAGCCGTTGAACGACGTTGTTAAGAAACTGGGAATGTGAGACCAAATAAAACAAATTTTGGTAGACCAAGAACAACAAGAACAATTAATAAAGAAAATAATATTTTAAATTTACTTGATCAAGATCCAACAGTTACCGTAAGGAATATAGCAAGACAAACAAATACTTCTTCTTTACGTACTTGGCGGATACTGAAAGAACAGCAATTACATCCTTACAGTTCCAAGAGCTCTTGCCAGATGATCTACCGGTTAGAGTGGATTTTTGTGAAACATTGCAACAAAGGACAGCCCACAATCCAAATTTTTTAAAATGCATTCTTTTTACGGACGAGGCCACCTTTACGCGACAAGGTATGTTTAACTCCCATAATGCACACTACTGGTGTGATGAGAATCCACGAGTCAAAAGGGTATCACATTACCAACACCCATTTAAAGTTAATGTTTGGGTAGCAACTTTTGGTAACAAATTAATATAGGTTATTATATTCTACCTGGAAATTTAAATGGTGATATGTATCTTAATTTTTTTAACAATTCTTTATTCAAGATATTAGAAGATTTAACGCTAAACGAGCAAAGATCTTTATTTTTTATGCACTATAGAGCTCCACCACACTTTGATAGAAGGTGTTGTAATTGGTTTAGTAATCATTTTCCGAATCGATGGATTGGTTAGAGGTGCAGAAGCTCCGATTCATTGGCCTCGTCGGTCATGCGATTTGAACCCTTTGGACTATGCAGTTTGGTCGAATATTAAGGAAAAAGTCTATACTACAGAGGAAAATTCACGCCAAGAATTGGAAGAAAGAATTCAACGTCAATTTAATGACATCATAGCTGATCCCCTACCGTTTAGAAGGTTAATGGAATCTTTAGAAAAAAGAATAGACTTGTGTATTTGCGAAAACGGAGGGCATTTTGAACACTTCCTGTAATTGAATTTTATTTTATGTTCTTAGTCATTAATTTAATTTTCTTTTTGTGAGTTTTATTTAAAACGGTATACAGTATCGAGTTTTACCAAGGGTACCTTTTTCGTGTAAAATTAAATAATGTTTAAGTTTACTTGAAATTTTGATTAATAATTATACTCTTAAAAAAGTTATATTGCCTAATACTTAGTACGATCCCTATAACTAGAGCCCTCTATGAGAGTCATATATAAAAACAAATTCATAGGATGTATCAGCTTCCAAAACATATTTGTATCAAATTCCATTACAATGTTGCCAGTAGTTTCAGCAAAATCGTAAAAAATGCATAATTTTTTTTTCTTGAACGCCCTGTATCTTGAAAACGGATGGCGTTACAAAAATTGTTTACTAAGCAAACCCAATTATTTTTCAGTTTTTTACCTACCATAGAGACAGAGTTACCTTTTTTTGAAACACCCTGTATAACTATTCAGCAAAATTTCCATTTATAGTTATAGACCAAAGTCATATTAAACATCTTTTAATTGAACAAGATACCGAGCATGTACAAGTAGCTCGCTTTTTGTGATAAAATCTTTACAGAATTAAGTCCTTCGTCACTTCTTCTACATAGTAGAAATACCAATGTTAATCAGTGTGTAACAAGACCAAACCTGTAAATCTAGCAGTGTTACGAGTACCAAGTGAAAATAAATATCGAACTCATCTATGTCTCATTGTCCGTGCGGTTGCCTTTCGGTCCGGGGCTCGTTCCATCTAAGCCAGCAGCCAGCTTATACCCGCTGGCCTTTCCTTCTTCGGTCGTACAGCAAGGACAAGTGTATAGTGTATAATGTTTTCAAATACTCAAATATACCTTCTTTGCTATTTATTTGCTACATAACTCTGACACCAGCATACTTTGCATGCCACTGTCCGGATCTAACTTGAAATATACTGAGGGAAATGGGATTTACGGGACTATAGAGAGTTTTTCGAAATTAAAATGGCGTAATTGCATACCAGTTTGGACTTCTTGAACTATACGGAGTAAAAATTTTAATTTAAGATGTTTAAAGATGTATAAAGCGATATATTTCTATACAAAATAAATACATATGAACCTCCCTGATTCTTTAGACCTTCAAATTGCACTTCAACATTGTCATATTGTCATTATTAAAACTGTAATTATTTTATTCAGTGTAAATTTTTATCAAGTTGTATATTATTACGTCTTTGTGGTCGTTTCTTCTGAAGATACCTTTTGTTAAAAATTATGCAAATAATTCATTTAATTGTGTTGCAATTTGTGGTTTACGAACTTTCTGATTTTTAAGCTTACAATAATTATCCTTTATCACATTTGTTGTGTGAATATTTGGTGAAATAAAAGAAACACATACTATAGAAACTACGCTTTTTCTACTTCTTTTAACCTTCAATATGTTGTGGTCTATTCATTCTTTTATTCATTCTATCTGTGCCGATCCTTGTTCTAATCTCACACACAGAAAATGGTTGAAATATTTTTTCTTCGATTGGAAAATTGCTGCTACCAAATTAATAAGCACCAGAGGTAAAATGCACAATAATAAACTTTTATTTGGACTTATTAAAACAAGCAATTTACTAATACTACACTATGTATTAGTCAATTGCTTGTTTTAATAAGTCTAATACTAATACTATACTATGTTAAGATAAGAAAATCATCAAAACCATTGAGGAAAATAAGAGTATGAAAATAATGAGACGAAAACTCACAAATGGAAATAAACAAATAGTAAAACTCAAATAGAAGATGGCAACATGTTGCCAAAAACCGAACAGAATGGCGACGAATCTTAGAGCAGGCCAAGATCCACAGAGGATTGTCGAGCCAAAGATGATGATGATGAAAACTCAAATAGAAATGGCAACATCACATCAAACAGAGAACATTTGTTACAAATTGTGGAATCATTCTATGAGACATTATATAGCAACCAATCGACTCTAGATATAGTTGAATATCAGCAGAGGAAGGTTCAAAATCAAGGCCCCGAAGATATCCCAAAAATCTCCTTGGACGAAATTTACAGGGCTCTAAAAAAGATGAAGAATAACAAAGCTCCGGGGAAGGACTGTGTCGTCACGAAAGCGATACAAATAGGAGGTTCAGTACTGATAGCCAAAGTTCAAAAGCTCTTTAATGTATGTCTATGGATTTAAAATATCCCAACAAAGTGGAATAATTCAATAACTGTACTCTTACACAAGAAGGGAGATATAGCAGACCTGGAAAGATACCTAGTCAGTGCCTAAAAATCCTGATAGAAAAAACTAACGAATATAACCGTCCCTTGGCATTGATATTTGTAGACTTTAAAAAGGCGTTTGATACAGTGGAAGTACCGTCCATCTTAAGAGCACTACAAGATTGCAGGGTCGACCACAGATATTGTAATATTGTTAAAAATATATATGAAAATGCCACAACAACCATAAGTCTACATTCTGCAACTAATAAAATAAAGATAAAAAGGGGAGTCAGGCAAGGTGATACCATGGCACCAAAGCTGTTCATTACCCTTCTTGAGTATGCATTTAAAAGACTAACATGGCAACAGAAAGGAATATCCATCGATGGAGAAAGATTAAACCATCTACGTTTTGCGGACGATATCGTGCTTATGTCAGATAATCTGGGAGAGATTAAAGACATGCTCCAAAAACTGAATGACATACTACAAGAAACTGGGCTGGAGATAAATTTCGAGAAAACCAAAATGATGACCTATTGGTTCCCAGCGAAAAGGTGGAGTCGGCACTAAAAGAAGCAGAAGCGGATTATAAGTCACTAAGACTTGCTTGAAATATATAATTAAAAATAAAAATATCCTTATAGATCTGAAAAAAAAAGTGTACAATACCTGTTACTGATATTACCAGTAGCAATCTATAGCTCAGTAACGATGGAGATATAAAGTCTGCAAACCAATTAAAATTTTAACAAAACGCAATGGAAGAAAAAATAAATTAGGAACTCCGTCAAAAAACCCAAGTTGCTGATATGTTAGAACATATTGCAGAACTAAAATGGCAATGGGTAGGGCATGCAGATCATCAAGATCAAACTAAATGCATAACTAAACTGGCACACTGGTGACCAAACAGAAAAAACGTAGCATTGGAAGACCCCAGAAGAGATTACTTGATAATATCAAAAAGCATACATGAAATAGGTGGTTTTATATAGTACAGTACAGGACAGTATGCAGAAATATAAAAAGGGTCTACCTTCAGCAACATACAGATAATGACTGAAATAAAATTAATCATTAAATTTGTCAGGAAAGGGAGGTTTGAAATACTTATTCTTAAACCGACTTCTTTAGATGATTTTTTTAAAATTCATGTAACATCTATTGAGCTTTCTGATATTATCTGAAATCAATACAACATTGTCAATAAAATATTGGCGATTTAACATTTCTCCGTCGATGCTGCTCTCAGCTGATGACCATTGTATGTTATTAAGCATATCTTGCAGAAGAGCTACGAATTTTTTGGAAAAAGTGTGTTACTCTGTCTTAGATTTCTGCCTATGTTAAATTTCTGTGTGTGTCGTTTGTTTCTGTTGTATATTTAATTCTATGGTCTATTCTACATTTGTCTAAAGAATCTATGAGTTTTTGTCTATTCACTAAATCGAAGCAAGCTTTTAGGTCTATAATATGCGAGAGCAGTTATGTCTTCTTTTTTATGCATTATTACAATATTAGCATTTAACCAATACGACGCAATTTTCCATTCAAAACAGCATTATCAAGCAGATAGAGGTTAAAAGACTTCGTTAAGATCTTGACCTCCCTTTTTTATTGCCTATAATAAAATGCCATCATCACCCAGCGCCTTGTTCGTTCTTATCTCTTTCAGAGCTGATAAATATAATCTCATTTTCTGTTATGTCCTGAATATCTTCTGACTCTTGATTTAAAATGTTCTGATACGTAATTAGTACTTGTACAAGCAGGTTTTTAGGTTTTCCCAGCTCTTCTTTAACGTGCTCTTCTATAATAATTAACATAATTATTATGTTATTCCATGTGTTGTTATACTTTTTGTATTTTTCGGCATAGTATTTTCAAGTTATTTTGTAAACTGATCTGTTAGGTAGAAAGTCCACTTGTCTTTTTGTATGTATGGTTTAATAAGTTTCATTATTTCGAAATTCTGTTGTCTTCAAAACCTCCATATTTGTTTTTGTTGACCATAGAAGTCTAATCTCTTTGTGAAAATCTTCCAGTGGTCTAGCTTTGGTTTTCTTACTGATTTGTACATTTCCTTTCTTATTTTTTTGTACTCCTCGTACGATTCTACCGTTTTCAATACTGCGTGCCTTAAAAAGGTATTTTTCTTGGCGAAGTCTTTAATTTGAACTTCACAATTTTGTTTAATATTTTACTTTCTAATGTTTTCTGCTTATTGTACGTTATGCTTTAGCTTTATCCAGCTTGTTATTACATCGTTTTTCTTTGATGGGATTCAAGTTAACTTTATCTACTAATCTTTTTGGTATATTAATTTTATCTATTCCTCCTGCAAATTATCTATGTTTAATTTATTTTTTATCCTATACGACAGTACTTATAAACGTCATAAATAAAGAAGACATTCACTGCCAACTACTACTGTTGATTTAAGATCACTGTACAAATTTTTGTTTTTGTGTAATAAATTAAAAAAAACTTTGTTTCATTTTTTCAATTGGTATGCAATTTATCTAAAACATTTTAAGCGAAAGTCAAGTACATAAAATAATGCATTATCAACTATAAGTTTATTACCACCGACAAAATAGATGCCTCAGAGGCGATTAGCAAAAAAATACTAACGCATGATAATTTAACATTTTATAGTCCAATTAGACATATAAGTTAAGATAAATTTTAAGATATCATTATTGCTAGTGACTTCTCGCATGCTTAAAGTAAACATTAAAGGATGCTCAAAAGAAACATTAATGAAGGTAGTTATAGGTAATAAACTCCTTTTGATAACGTTTTCTTCTAGATCAGAAAGATCAGATGGGGAAGTAATTACCTAGGGATTAAAAGGAACATGCAATTAGAATTGTAAAGAAGATCTTATTTATAAAAGCAGTAAAAAAGATCATCTAATGAAGCAGTCCTTTAATAAATAATAGAAATTTATGTCTTTACCGACGTCTTTAATGTTTTATACTGGCCCTTAATCAAGCAAAATATGATGACTACCATAAAATAACTAATTATGTTTGTACGATAACTATTATACTACACACTTAATACTACCACTTCTTTAGTTTATTAAACACAATTCTAAATTAACTCATTCAACGCCAGAGAAGCACAAACGCAACTTTTTCAAAAATAGATATTTTTCTTTTATATCTCCTTCAAATCACGTATTTTTTTGTAGATATTTGACCATTCTTTACAGTTTTTTCTTGTTCTTACAATCAGTGATGGCCAGTGGTGGCCTAAATACCACTACCATGTCATTTAACAGCTGTGATTAGAAAATAACAATCACGACCTGCGAATAACAACAAAATATACTGTGACCATAGTTTTGATCTTATTCTATATCTGTAATTCTTGATCGCTAAAACGTAATATATCACATTCTCGTCACAGTCACAAAGTTGTGAAATGGGAGACGTGTAACAGAATAACAAGGAACTAGATAGAGGCAATTGACGCATCGACAGCATTGTGAAGTCTGTTTCTAATGAGAAATTCAAAGGCAAAGATAATATTATATCGTCATTAGAGAAATATTATTAGTACGTAAACAAATATTTAAATCAATCAAAGACAATATTCCAAATGAACAAAATGAAATTCCTTGTGGTTCTGATCCTATATAGGCCAAACAAATCGTGTAATCCAAAATAGAATTTATGAATATTCCATTTCTGTTATAGTGTATTTTTATGTATGAGAGAGTAATAAAACAATAAATTATGTATGCAAATCCCTAAACTGTTGATACGGGTGACTCAATGAAAAACAGATATTTGTCAACAAGTTTACAGAAGTATATAGGAAAACAATTTTAAATTGAGTATGACCACCAAGTATAAAGGTTGGAGCAGAATAGAATACAATAGTTGTGAGGGTTACTAATCCCTAAATAAGGTTGCCAGTGTCGAAGTGATGGAGGGTAACAGGTACTAATGAATTTGCAAGAAATGTAAGATGTTTATTTTATTGGTTATATATAACCAATAAAAGTTTAATAAGTACTTACCTATTTGCAAAATAAAGTTTTATTCTTTAGATAAAATAAAACGTTTTATTTTATCTGAAAAGAGTGCATTCCACGAAGTAAGGGTTTCAACAATCAAACATTTAATTCTTTAATTCCAGGAATCTACGACAGTAATTGACTAGATAATTACCTTCTAAACTTATTCCACAGAAAATGTGATAGTGGGTTTTTCCATTTTGTAGGAAGGTCCAAGTGGCGTATTCAAAATTCTTAACAGTTCACTAAAAGTAGGTACTTCAGTTGCAAGGTGCAGTTTATTGTGTATACTAGTGTTATGGAAAATTTGGAAGTGCCGTGTAAACGCCGAAAAATTGGTCCTTTAACAGTTAATGAAAAAACATTAATATTTAATTGTTTTAAATCATTTACAGACAAACGTTTATCTGAAAGTGTTGATGAGACCGTTGAGTTAGCAGTACACTTGGTGTTGGGAAATCTACGATTTACAGAGTTATTAAAGAAGAGAAATGTGGTAGTTTTCAAATGCCACGTAATGCTCCAGGGAAACCAAAATTTCAAATAGAATATCATTTTAAAGAAGGACTTCGACGGAAAGTGCATGAATTCTTCTTTAGACAAGAATTTCCAACATTGGATAAAGTTCTTGTCTCAGTTCGAGATGATAAGGATTACCCAGAAATGAGTCGAGGTACGTTATGGAAACTTTTAAAAGAAATAGGCTTCCGCTGGAAAAAGAATCCCAGAAAGTCTATTTTATTAGAAAGAAGCGATATTGTCATATGGAGAAGACATTTTCTAAGAACCATAAAGGAAATGAGAAACCAAAAAAGAAAAATATTTTATCTTGATGAAACATGGATCAACGAGGGTCATACACCAAATAAATTTTGGCAGGATGAAACTGTTACAAGTCAAAGGCACGCTTTTGTAAATAACGTTATCTACTGGTTTAAACCCACCATCAGGAAAGGGACGCAGGCTGATAATAGTACACGTTGGCAGTTCAGACGGTTTTGTTGAAGGTGGTTTATTAACTTTTGAATCAACTCGTACCGGTGACTACCATGAATACATGAACGCTGATGTCTTTCAAGAATGGTTCGAACAAATGATAGATCTTCTTCCTAAGAACTGTGTAATAGTAATGGATAATGCAAGTTGTCACTCCAGACTTATAGAAGGACTGCCCACAACCAAGTGGTTAAAAACAGACTTGCAGAATTGGCTGAGTTCAAAAAATATTACGTACCATCCCGGATCTAAGAAAGGAACTTTATTCGTTGTGTGCCCTTCATAAAGAAAAATTTAAAAAATACGAAATTGATGAAATTGCCAAAAATCGTGGAATGACAGTACTTAGATCCCCACCATATCATTGTGAATTAAACCCGATTGAACTGGTATGGCACAGATAAGAGTGAAGAAAAAATACCACTTTTAAAATTCATGATGTTAAACAGTTGTTTTTGGAGGCCGTAAATAATGTAAAACCTGAAAACTGGGAAAAGACAGTAAATCACACTATTAAAGAAGAGGAAAAAATATGGAAGCTGGACAATATTACTTATAAAATGATCGAGCCAGTTATTATAAATCTTGGTTCTGAAAGTTCATCTTCTGAATCGATTTGGATTTGTAACAAGTAGCTGTAAGTTTTATATTAATATTTTTATTCATCTATTTAACATACCTTAGACGGTTTTAAAAACTCTTTTTCTCTTTTGTAATTTTTAAAAATTAAAAAAAATGTGAATTTTTTAAAACCCTTTTTAATGTAGGCCAGTCAGTTCTAATATAGTGTGTGATAAAAGAGGTCACTTTTGTTTACATACACATGACACTGAAATAATTCATTTAAATTTTACAATTATTCAAAGTAATTTTTCAATTAATCTTGAGCACGCCCATGGAGTGGTCGGAGGTACCAGTTAAAATTATGAATTACTCTCTCGTTCATAAAAATAAACTATAGCAATTCCATTTAAATTTCAGCTCTATGTTAATGCCATCTTCATACAGGTCACAAAATTGATTTTAACAACTCCAGAACCATAGCCTCCATCCGCTATTAGAAACCAAGAATTATGCGAGAAGCCATAGAAATTTAAAAAAGGCCAAATTTTCTCAGATATTTTTTTAGACCAAAGATATTTTCCTAATGAGAGACCCCTAATTAAGAAAATATTGTCTGCTTCACTAGCTAATCAAAATTCTACTGACAGAAATGTTCGCGCCAAGCCCCACGTTAACCTCCACTTAAAACCGCGTTCCCAGTACCAGTAATGCATTGGTTAGTGGTCAGTGTAGTAGCATCTGGGGCTTGGGAGACTGAGATCTGAGAAGCTTTAAACAAGACATCAAAAAAGATGTCGAAAGCTCAGCACAATGATAATCGATGCGGTTCCACCCGGAACACTATTAATTCTTGTAATAGTAATAATCTTAGCTCTAGGTTCAATACCTATATGCAGATCTACAAGAGAAAGTTTCCACATCACAGCTAAATATTATTGATCAGATGTTTTAAAATGAAGTACGAAAATATTGGTTAATTATGTAAATAGAAGAAATACGATCTAAATTTATGTAGAATGAAACTCGAAACTTTTCATTTCAAAGATACTGTTACCAGCTAAAGAATCTGGCCTCCAGGCTGATAGACAATAACCAACTGTGTATAGTAAAATCAGAATCAAGAAATGAGTCGTAATGTTCTTCTTCTAATGCTATTAACGTCCAGTTAGAAATTATTATGGTTAGAAATGGCCGCTTCTTTTAATTAACGCCGTCCTATCTCGCGTTTAAAAATAATCACGCCGTAATTTGTCCCTCGAGGCTTAGCCCTAGCTACTTCTGAATTAATTGAGAATTGCTCCGAGAATAATGGACATCATATGTTTCTTTACGTTTACCAGGGCATATCGAAGGTGTATTATCATTTGATCGTTGTTTAATAATTGCCATCTTGCGTGTTGTAAGTCTGCTAGAATTCTCCCACTAACGTAAATGTATATTACTAATGCAAATTTATCTATATCTTTCACATTCATTTCATATTTTTTCTATACTCTTCTGGTTACTTAATAACTGTTTTTTTTTTCAAATTCTAATGAATCTATTTTAAATATTTAGAGTAATAATCAAGTCAAATAAGCCATCACTAAAATGAAAATTCAAAATATGTGATAAGTTTTGATCGGTCACAGGGAGGTAATGGTATCCTGTAATGCAGTCAACTTTGGTTTCTTCCCTGTTTCTTGACTAATATTTCTTTTTTATTCAAAACCAGCCGCATCAAACATATTGGTTATTCTTCTTCTTCAGATGCAAATCCACTAATGGATGTTAGCGATCACATTTTCCATTAACTCTCTATTTCTTGCAATATGTATCAGAGATTGTATGTCGTTAATCCCTGTCCATTGCCTTATGTTTCGGAGCCAGGACATTTTCTTGCGTCCCATTCCTCTCTTGCCTTCAATTTTACCCTCGATTATAAGTTGGAGGAACTGGTATTTTTCATTTCGCATGATGTGACCTAGATACGCCGTTTTCCTTTTCTTGATGGTTTCGAAAAGTTGGCGTTCTTGGTTTATTCTTTTAAGGACATCTATATTTGTGATTTTCGCTGTCCATGGTATTTTTACGATACGGCGATAAAGCCACATTTCGAAAGCTTCCAATCTGTTTATATCCCTCGTTTTGAGTGTCCAGCCCTCTACGCCATATAGCAGCACTGACCATACGTAGCACTTAGTAAACCTTAGTCTCAGTTAAAGATCGAACTCAGAACAAGTCAGTACCTTCTTGAATTTTACGAAAGCTTGTCGAGCTTGCTCAATGCGACATTTTACTTCCCTGTCCGATGCCCAGTTTTCAAAAAGCCACGATCCCAGGTATTTAAATTTACTCACTCTTTCTATGGATTTACTATTCAGTGTTATGGTGGAGTTTTCAAATGCATCCAAGTTTCTGGAGATGATCATGAATTTGGTCTTTTTGGTATTAATCTCTAGTCCCATTCGCTCACTGTATTCTCCGATTATAGTGACAAGTTGTTGAAGATCGACTATGTTGTCACAAATTAAGACACCATCATCAGCATATCTTATGTTGTTGATCAATACTCCATTCACCTTGATTCCCATCTCTGCATCCTCCAAAGACTCTTGAAATATGGCTTCTGAATAAATGAAATAAAAGAGGAGAAAGCACACATCCCTGTCGAACGCCTCTTCTTATATGTATGGGCTTAGATATAGAATTGTCTATTTTTAGCTGTGCCGTTTGATGCCAGTACAAGTTTTCAATGCATCTTATGTCTTTTTGGTCTATATCAACTTTCTTGAGAATCTGCATTAACTTGTGGTGTTGGACACGATCAAACGCTTTTTTGTAATCTAAAAAGCATAGGAACACATCCTTCCTCTGATCGTAACAATTTTGGACCAGTACCTGTGTTGCTACTATTGCTTCTCGTGTTCCTAAACCTTGCCTAAACCCGAACTGTGAATCACTGATGTCCCATTCACATTTTTTGTATAATCTTTGATGTAGTATTTTTAAGAATATCTTTAAAGTGTGACTCATCAGGCTAATGAGTCTGTGATCCTCACATCTTTTTGCATTGACTTTCTTGGGCAGGGGAATAAAGGTAGAGCATAACCAATGTTGAGTATAGCCGCCAGTTTCATAAATTAAATTAAATATTTTGTGTAGTGCTGAAATTCCCCTTTCATCTAGTAATTTGAGTATTTCTGACGGGATCTCATCTGGTCCAGGTGCCTTATTGTTTTTTGAATTTAATATTGCTTTTTCTAACTCCTCTTTGGTGATTGAAGGGCCAGTCAGCTGGTCGTCTGTATAAACTTCACTCATGGGTCTTTCGTCATGGAAGAGCTCCTGGATATAAATTGGTTATTAGCGGATGGATTTAATGTAAACAATAATGATTACAAATAACAAATACATAACATACTTATATGTGGTTCAATATGTTACAGTCTTTTATAAATTTCACAATATTTTCACTGGCACACTAGACATTTTGGTTCTTCTTCATGAGATATTGATGTATGAGTTTGCTGTAACATAATCGGAGTCTGGTTAATACAATTTGAAGGAAACAGTTAAGGACGTTGTGGAATGTAATTTTTAGATTCCAAATGTCTTTAATAAAATCTTTATCAACGTCTGTTTGCCTTACAATTTTTAGAGCGCACATGAACTGAATTTGGTTTCAAAAATTAATTTACGGATTTAATATCAGATGTCGCTATTTGCGTCCTTACGAAGCCATGTTAAAGTTGCTTCCTAAGACAGAAGAGATTTATTTTCACGTCCAGAGTAACTGTGAATATTAGCACATGTTCAGAGTAACTCTTATAACAAAAGATGATCCTACACCATAAGTTGTTTTAGATGCACCCATGTAAACTTGGATATATTCAGGGAAAGAAGAAAGTACATATTCTATTATAATTGCTTATAAATATTTGTGGATTAGTTTCAGATTTATGATATAATGATAGTTCTAAATTTAAAGTAGACAAAGGTATTAACTAGGGATGTGGCGTGTTTAAGTTTGCTGAGTGTGTTGAGAGAAAGTTAAAAATTTCAATAAAGTTTAAAATGTTTTTGATCCTTAATTGAAATGGTAAATGTGTTCTTATGTTGATATTTAATAACGATAACTGAGTAAGAAAAGGGTTGTCATGTTGGAGTGATGATTGTTTAAAAGCGTAAGATAGACTAAGTAATTCCCGTCGTTCATGTAATGATGGCTCTCCAAGTTCCCACTCAAGGCTTGCAACAGGAGTTGTTCTAGAAGCTCCAGAGATTATGCGTAATGCATTGTTGTGTATAATGTCTAAGATTTTTAAATTTGACTTCGATGTTGAAGAATGTGCAATGCATCCGTAGTCCAATTTTGATCGGATTAGGCTTCTATACAACAGTAATAATGTATCTCCGTCAGCACACTATTGTTTGTTAGCTAAAGATTTATGAAGATTTATACCATTTTGACATGACATCGACAATTTTTTAATATGTGGTTTTCAACCACATTTTATCTCTATGCACTTCAGCAACACTTTTAATTTATGGAGGCGGAAATCTAGAATGCCTCAAACGACATGGGGGCTGGAAATCAAGCACGGTTGCCGAAGAATCTATAGAGGATTCAATAAGAAATAAGAACGATAATGCTCAAAAAATTATAAACCCTCATGATTTGCCAACATCGGAAATTATTGCTGAAAGTTGTTCTCGACCATCAGTATCATCAACAATTACCAATGCGTATCAAGAGTCAGGAACATTTTTGCACGGTTTCAATTTTGAAAATACCTCATTAACTAATTGTACTTTTAATATTACTATAAATAAAAATAATGTTTAATTTATTGTTGTATTGTTGCTTTGTGACATGTTTCATATTGCTGCCATGCCAACATTTTTCCCACCGCCGCAAAAAAATTGCTTGACAGGATCAAGTTAGATAAGTAATGTCATCATTATTTGACGTTTGAAGAAAAATTATTTTTTCACATTACTATAGTCGTATTAAATTTTCAGCCTCAATTGAGAAAAAAAAAATGGAGAAAAGGAGCCTATGCTAAAACAAGATGGAAAAAAACTTAATGTCTTTGAAGAACTATGTAAATAACATCAAAAGGACTGAAAACAACATCATTTTGCTGTCAGTCTGTCTAGTTCTAAAAAGATATTAGTTTTTTTTGCCAACCCGTTTTATCACATTATAATACCTACACCGATGCCAAAGATTTTTATTCTTTTTAATGGCGTTAACGTGAATTATTCTTGCGTGACTAATTCTTAAAAGTGTATAATTTGGTGAAAAGTGGATATCCGCAATTAAAACAAATTACGCTTTTTGACAAAGAGACTTCTTGGTTTTAATTACAAATCTTTTTAATGGTTTTCCCAATTAAAGACGGTAACCGAAAGGTCAGCTACCTCGGTTTTGGTTAATTATATGGAAGTTTTTAACCACATAATGGGGCATTTGTTAAATTTTTGGCAAACTTAATCACTTTCCCACCGTGTCATTATCGCGGTCCTGGTAAAACGCGTAATTGAAATAGTTTCACGCCACGTTTATTTCTAAAATCATTTTTTATATACCAAAATGATTTAATGGTTTTGTCTTTAACTAGCCATTAAAACTAACAGCGAAATGATCCGTCCATTTTAAACGATTTTTAAAGAATGTATTGATGGAAATCCATCATATGCTTGAGAAAGCATATAAAGGCATGTATGAAGGACTAGCAGCTACTATTATGACAGGTGTAGGAGAGACTGATGCATTTAATGCGAAAGTAGGATTGTGCCAGGGCTCAGTGTTTAGTCGTTATTGATTATCATCAATATTGGACCAAATAACTTCTCATCAGCAAGATGCTGATCTATTGTTAATAGTACAAAAAGTGATTTAGAATAAAAAGTAAAACAGTAAAGACAAGCTAAAATATTTGCTCCTAAATCTAAAGTTTTCTTGTGATATGTTTACGTTAAATACTAGAATATTTGATTTTAAACTGATATTGTATTAGTTTGATAAGTGTTGTTGAAAAGTCTTTCGAAATGTTTAGGTTTGTGTTGCCGATCAATTTTATAATGTCTCATTGTAATATTGTCACTTACAAGCAATGTTTATTGGACGAAGTAATTTGGACGTGCTTCTTAATTTTGATTTCCACTTTTGTTTGTTTTTTGTTTTAATTTATTGTTTTTATAATACTGTCCCTTTCTTTGCTTATTTCTCTAAATTGTTTTTTTTTGACAATGTTTTGGTTTAGTTCGATGGATTTTTTTGGAAAATTTTAGTATTGTCTTCATAACTATTTACAAATTTTAAGAGGTATTCTGTCAGTCAGTATTTTCTCCTATCAATTTTTTATTTCCTTTAAAGACAAATAATAAGATGCTTTAGTAACCGTTGATCTACTAGTGTACACTCATATTTTTTTTGTATTTTCCAAATTGTCTTCAAACTTTTATAAAATTTTATATAAATCGTTTCATCCAGGTTAATTTTTTTTTATTTATATTTTTATTTTGTAATAACTTTTTTTATGTCTAAAGTGGCATAATTTGATGAAAGTGTGAATTTTATTATCAACTTGTACGTTATATGCCAAAATAGTTTTCGTTGCTTATATCACTTTAGTCGTATAAAGCTTAATTGAAGAATCGTGGACTTAATGCCTTCTTTTAATAATGGACAAATAAAATATTTTACTAAAGATAAAATCTGTTCCATTTAAATTTCAACCGATTCATAAGAGGTGGGAAAATAAATTCCCACTATAGCCGCCACTATTGTTAAAATGTTTTCCATTAATTACACTACATGGTTAGACAGGAATTCTGTACAAATTTTAATTACCATTTAAATGCCAGTCACGATTTTTTCATCAATATATGGAAACTTTTCTCTCCACTTTTCCAATTTTTCTTGGTTATTGACTACGATATTTTATTGTTTATCAAGTAAACTACTTGCAGTTGCCTATATGGTCCAATTATTTCTTGCACCTTTTTATACATGTCATTCTTTTTCTACAGTTCTTTCATATCAATACATGTTTTCCATTAGACTCAATATTTCATCAGTCCTCCATTGTTGTTTGCGTTTAAAAGATATAAAATCGATAGTGAAAGATTTTAAAGAAATATCATCTATCGAACTGTTTGGGCCCTTGAAGCCAATAAAAAGAGGTTACAAAGTTTGGTGTTTGGTGGGAAAAATATTTCCCATCACAAATTTTTTTGAAAAAGTTGATTTAAAATACTAAAACTCACTGTATCTTGCCCTAATATAACACTAAAAGAAGCACTTTTTTTCTAAAATATAAGACAAATGTCCGGAGCGCTTAAATTATTTCAAAAACAGCCACAGGTTTTTTTTGTTTATTTTTTTTATTTTAAATTAAAGTGTTTCGGCAACTATGGGCCATTGACACTGGTATAAAGTTTATTACAATATGTTTATGTTTACATACATATACAATCTGGTTATATACAAGTTAGGATACATTAACAACACCATCTTAATATAATTACACTAAGTAGTAAATGTGACAGTCTTTTAGATAACGAATTATGCCGTGATATGTGCTGGACTGTTAAGGACTCATTACAATGTTCACAGCGAGGATGGTTTTCAGAACATATCAGATATCCATGAGTAAGACGAGTGTGACCTATTCTGAGCATTCTTATAATGATATTGTCTTTTCATCTCATTTAAGGCATGGTGATGGAGGTAACAGTTAGTTAAATTGTGCGTAGTTTTGTATTTTGCACATTCCAGTGTATTTGCCAAGTGCTTGGTACGTTGTTCTTGATACTGGCCTTTAGGTCTTGGTGAAGTTGTATGTTTTCCATATTTTCTAAGGAGCAATCCAATTTTGCTGCATGATCAGTGTTCTCATTTCCATTGATACTAACATGAGATGGTATCCAGATGATAATTATTGAGTCACCATTTTTTACTGCTGTTGACAGATACTGTAAATGCTCTATACAATGGGATCTATAGAGTATATATTTCTGATTAAGTCAATGGCGGAGAGTAAATCGGTGCATATTGCTAATGATTTCTCATTAGCAATGGGCGAGTCTAATGCCTTAAGTAATACAACTAAATAACAGAAATCTAGTAAGTGTAGAAATTAAGAGAATAGTATACCTGGCGAACAGAGATTACTTTGGTCTACAGCAGTTCTTAACATCACACATAATTAGCAGAAAAACCAAGATACTAATGTATGAAACTCTTATTAAACCTGTCCTGACATACGCGTCAGAGACATGGACTATGATAAAAAGCGACGAATAACTATTAGGCCACTTTGAAAAAAGAATACTTAGACACATATACGCAGTTCAAGTCAAAACAACAGCAACAGACCAAGACCAACCCAGTTGTAGAGCCAAACATGATGATGAATGCCTTGAGTATTCCATACAGTTCGGCTGTGTATATACTGCATCTGGGAGAAAGCCGATGTGACGCTACTATTGCTACACTTCGTTTAAAAATTGTCAATAACACAGTTTTTATGACACAGTTGATCATCCTCAACGTATTGTCATAAACCAGTAATAATTTCAAAAACTAAATGACGACAAAAATTTTTTCATATACTTAGTAAAATATGCTGCGGCACACTACGTGCCAACGTTTCACATCTATTAAGAATAATTTGGAGTACGATAAATCAAATACCTTGATTTTTTAATCAATTTAAACGTTTTTATCTTCGTCACTTTCCTAACAGATATGTAATGGTGCCGAGCCAGTACGTTATCTCAATAAACCCGCAATTTACTTATTAATATATCCTCCGGTCTTCCTATTCGCGAACAATGTAGTTAGGAAGAATTGTTGGTTCATAAAAGATGATGTGTAATTTGTGTTAACTAAGGTACCAACTGTTCTATTATATTGCGATTCCATTATAATTTGCTAGCTGAGAAGTAACCGTAAAAAATTCTTATCTAGTCGCTCGCATCGATTTTAATAACTGTTGCAGAAAATATCTGCTCGGTGTCGGGAAACTTTACATTCTGATAAGACATTCTTTATTTCTGTTAGATAGTTTTGTAGCCATTTATATATACTTGCGACACAATAAATATCCTGTAAATATATTAAAATATTAAATGCAATTTATTTAAAAAAAGAAAACTTTTTGGAAAACTATTAAAAAAAATCTTTACTAAATATTGCACTATAACAGTGCAAGTATGATCATCGATAACTTAGTCTGGTGCAGAAGTATCCTGGTGCAGACTGTGGAACTGATCACGAACTTATGATGCTGAATCAGGATTCGATATAAAGTCCTACATGAAAAATACTCACAAATAGTAAGTTTTCAAGATCCTTTAAAGATAAAACAACTTCGAAGAGATCTGGAAGGTAAATTGTTACCAAATCAATTAGATAGTAATACTAAAACAATACGGGAATACGTAAAAGTTAAAATAAACAAAATTACAAAGGATTGTAGCATATAAATCATCATCAAGCATAAACTATGACTTACTGACATTACTTGGAGTATATTTCAACTAAGAAAACGCTAGTCTGCTGATCTTACAAACGCTTCTTTTTTAAACCAACTTAATATGATTACAAGACTATCTATACTACGTCTACAGTAAATTCCTTAGCTCATTAGCTGCTGAAATAAAATAAAATTAAAAAGACTTATTTATCTCGAGAAATCTTACATCAATAAGAGGAAGGACTTCACCGACTTCTTCACACCACTTCTCGGTCACCGACTTGGTGGACTGACCAGATTCACATTCGACTGCTTGTCCATTTTGAGAAACACTTGAGCAACTAAAGATAGACACCAATTGAGCATTTAGTTAACTGTATTAGGAGAAATTACGATTCCCAATTCGAGGGTAACATTAAGAGATCTGACAAGATTGTTCTACATACTAGTTGTCTTCCCATTGCTTTAATCGTCTTCAGTTATCCCCGACCTTTGTTTGCCTTGATCACATTGGACCAGCAATTTTCTTAACATTTTTAGCCAATTTTATTTGCTCTTGACCTTTTTACAATATGTGGTCTCAAAGGCCTAATTGTTTATTATATGGTTCATCGTCAAGTCCTTTTGTATGTTGATCTCATCTTTATGAATGTGTTAAAGGTTGTCGGTTATTTTGGTTTTGTTGCTAAGCCATTTATTCTTCTTTTGTCTTCTTCTTATTCACTGGCTTTACAACTTGGGATGAGCTTTCGCCGCATCCACTATCGCTCTCCATTCTCTACGATCTTGCGCTTTTATTTCCCATTGTTGTACCCCAATTCTAGATAAATCGGCTTTAACATTATCCTTCTATCTTTTTCTCGGTCGGCCTACTGATCTTTTACCATGTGGTCTTTCAAAAAACATTGTCTTTAACACTCTGTCATCCTTTGATCATACCACATGACCTGCCCATCTTATTCGGTTTGCCTTGATATATCTAACTTTGTTTTCAGTTTCATACCAATTCACCATTGCAGCGTCTTCTCCAATCCCCTGTGAATTCATCTTTTTGAGGGCCAAATATTATTCTAAGAACCTTTCTTTCAAATCTTCTTCTTCACGTGCCATCTCCGCGACGGAGGTTGGCAATCATCATGGCTATTCTGATCTTTTCTTTCAAATAGTAGAAGCTTATTTATTTCCCGCTGGTTGAGTCCATGTTTCACTGCTATATGTAATTTTTTGGACATTAATCGACTTGTACAGTGTTAATTTAGATTTTTTTTAGCAGCTTCAATCCTAATAATGTTATAAGGGAGTATAATGCTCTATTTACCACAGCTATCCTTGCCTTGAGACCTTTATTTCTATGTAGTTGTCAGCTGTCATTATCGCCTCCAGGTATTTAAACTAATTTAATACTTCTAAGTTGTGATCATGAATACTAATATTCCGCCTAACTCTTGGTCTTGGATTTTTAGTTACTACCCTTTTCTTCATTTATTCAGCCATGGGCCATGCCACGGGTCATGAAGAGGGCCATGTTAAATATAAGCCTCAGAGACAAAATTCCTAACACCGAAATACGTCGAAGAACTAAAGTAATCGACATCATGGGAAAAATAGCGACATTGAGATGGCAATGGGTAGCACATGTTGCAAGACAAGACACCAACAGATGGTCTCATAAAGTGACATTCTGGAGACCTCGAGAAACAAAAAGAAGCGTGGGAAGACCTAAAAAGAGATGGATAGACGATATAACTGCTGTAGCTGGAAAGCACTGGATGAGAATTGCAAAAGATAGGGAAGCGTGGAAGCAATTAGAGGAGGCCTATGTCCAACATTGGATAAATGAAGGCTGAAGAAGAAGAAGAAGATTCAGAGACCAAAACCACCTGTTACCTCCTCGAGCTGTAAAAACACCTCTCTCACGTCTCTTGTAGAATTCGTGACTGCATCTATATCATCAGCACATTTGCGTTAATTGAATTAATTTTCTTGGTATTGTTATTTCTAACATTGCTATCCACAATTTGCTTCTTTTTATGGAATCATATGCTTGCTGGAAATCTATGAAAATTTCTTCTTTTGCGCCTTGTTTTAATACTTTAACATTTTTCTTTATTTGGATCTTCAAGTTTTCATAATTTTATCCAATTTTTTCATCTTATTTATCAATATCTCACTATTTTATATCAAACTAGATATTATATATTCATTAAATACTTTTATCATTTGTTTCAAATGCATTTTTTAGATCTGTTTCATATTTTTGTTGACTTATTTTAACGTGGAACTTCGTAAATACTTTTAAATTCTTATTTTAAATAAATAATATATTTTTAATATATATTTTAACAATAACATATATAGTAGTGATGAGAAAATGACCGTGTTCACAATTCACAGACTTTTATAGTTCTAAAAATGTTAAAAAATATCAACATAACTTTATAATTGATCATATTTCCAAAGGTCAATGTAAAAACGACATAATATCGCTGTGGATCCAGCCCCCGCGACGTGAAAGGGTAGTGCCGTTGCATTGTTTTAAATGCGAAGAGTGTACTACTCATTTTACTGTCATGGTATGGTGCGATGACGTGCCACACAGAGTGCAACTAACTGCCGGTCACGTTTTAAGATAAAACAATATCTGACTAACTATTGTTCGACTCGTTCTACGATTGCTCGATTGTATGTCATGAATTCTGGGGTAATGGGAAGGAAGATGGCGCTATTGATATAGATGCTACAATAAAAATGTCTCAGTGATTTATTTTAATAAGGTTGGACAACGCCCATGTTTATATACAACATATCAATAATAATATGTTACCAACAACAAATGGTTAAACTGTGAAATGAAGAAGTTAAAATAATTATAATAAAAAATGAAAACAGGGGCGGTACTTATAGATACTCATAATAACGAAAGATTATTACTTATAATTCAATGTTATTTTTGTTTTATTGTAGTCACCTTATGATGTTTTTTCTGGTCTAGCCTATCTCTTTCTACTATTAGAAAAAATGTTTATTCCCAACATTGCTAAATGCCCTTTTATTGTAGCGTTTCAAATTTTTATAATATGTCCCTGTTTGTTTATTTCGTCAGTACCCATAAAGATTGCCAAGAAGTCTGTGTTAGTCTTTTACGAAATAATTTGAAGTTGAGATTTTTAAATGCGTAATAACGCCGGAAATATTTTTTTGTCTATGTTTACTTTCAAATCCCATAACCTTTTGTTACGTTGTTAGGTTAAAATGAGAGTCTCTAAAATATTCAATAACTACGTGTTATTTTTACCCAATTTAAAGGTAAATATACATGAGTCCCCTAATATTCCGGTTGAAAAAAAAGTTGTTTTGGTCGTTTCGAAGTTTTAAGAACGATTATCAAAGTGAATATTGTTTGTTTAGGTTTTGTAGAACAAGGTTCTTAGAACAAATTATTGCAAGTCAGGTATTCAATTTTTTTACAACGCAATAAGCCGGAGATATTGCTTATTTAGGTTTCCTGGCGCCTGAGAGACGCAGGGGGAAATAAAATTATGGCGTCGAATTTAGAGAATGTAACGCAGTGAGGCAGTCAAGCTAAATCAACCGAACGATGCAGTCAAGCTAAGAAGTCGTGTCTGCCGACTTGGAAACAAAGTCGGTTCAATTTTTGCATGGAAGTGTAAATCGACACAATTTAAGGTACTGGTGTGACGTAAATTCACACTGAAGACTGAATGCGTGAATACCATACTCAAAGACCACAAAAATTAAATGTATGGTCAGTTGATATGTTAACGTCAGATAGTTGGTGTAAATGTTCGGCGTTATTTAGATGAGATATTTCCCCGACGATAAATTGGTAGACAAGGTAGAATTGAATGGCCTCCACGTTCACCCGATCTCAATCCTAAAGATTATTTTTATTAGAGATACTTGAAAAATTCAGTTTACAAAACTTAACCAGCAAGTCTTGCATAGCTAAGGCAATGAATTATCGATTAATTTCGAATAATTTCTAGACCATCATGAAGAAATGTGGTAGACGCATTCTACCATCGATTAGAGTGCTGTCAACTCACAAATGGAGCACATTTTGAACACTTAATAACGTAACTATTATGTTAAAAAATATTCTAAACTATCAGTTGTTACGTTTTAATGTTTTTGAAAATAGTTAGTAATAAAAAATGTATTGAAACAATTTAGGCGTTGCCAGACTTTTGTTTTATGTATTTAAGATCTTCCAGACTACATAAAATCATAAGTGTTACATATGGTTGAACTCGTATTTAATAGGAGATTCTAATAATGACTGAATATACAGGGTGATGCTTTGAAAAACCAAAGTTACTAGTAATATAAGAGAAATTGAAAATCTGGCAACATTGCAAATACCAAATATGGAATTTTCGTATCCCAAAATAGGCGTATCTCAAATTTTGTATAATTATGTCAAGTAATTTACGAGATAATTAGCCGTTTCCAGACTTTTGGGCCACTCTGTATATACCTTGTAGCGTTTACGCTACTGATTAACCCCCTTAAGAAATTTTTATTACCCGCCTACGATCGATTTTAAATCGACATTTCTCCACCCACGCGGTTAGCGCTTTGAAAGATTGGTCGAGTTTGTACGAAAACGATCAGTTTTGGTCAGAACTCGAACGCAGCCACCTCAACCGGTGAAATTTTTCACCTTCAAAGTGACGGAATTGGAGCAAGGAAGATAATTTGGGGAAGAATATAATTCATTAATAATAATATAAATAAGTAATTTGTATAATAAAATCAATATTCATTTATAAGAGTTCCACATAAAAGGAAGATTTTTTTGGCGTGCTGCAGCTCCATGTAAGTAAATCATTTCATACGTATTATCTCCTTATCATATAATCAAATTTATCATTGTATTTAGTATTTCTTTAGAGATTTATTTTTGAGTTCCGAAATAATTTAAATATAAAATTTCCTTGATTTACTTACAAAGAACATAAGGTCATTTTTTTATATAGTCAAACTAAAGTCCGATCTAGTCCATATCTTATCATTAAGTTTTTTTGGTTCTTTTTTTTTACCTAATTTTTTTGGTGGAATATAAAAGGTTCTACAAATGTGGTACAGCCTTCTGTATTCTGCGCATGTTCTTTTCATGGCGCAAGCTTGCCATGCCTACGAAAGTAACTTCATAAATTTGACATAATGTTTACTTAACCTAATACCTAATGTTTTGATGTTTTGTTTTGGTGCAGTCAATCCATGCTGCTACACCTATTGAATTGTATTTATTAAATTAAATAATCATTTTAGATTCCGTCACGTGAAAATATTAATTTCACTTCACTTGAGGATATTCTCTTCAGAATATTCCCTCAAGGATACTAGTAACAGAATCCTTAGATAAATAGTTAGCAATTCTCCTGGATTTTGCGGTCACTCCAGATAGACCAGTGCCTGGTTTGACTACATTAGACTCCCCTGGGTTTGTCCTTACAGCCACAAACTGATGTAGCAGTGCCAAGGGGAGTTTTTCCTATGGACTTATAGTGCTGTAAAGATAAGTTGTTTAACTATTTGACTTTTTGTGTTACTATCCATTTTGTTACTATGTATTATTTGTTACTATATATCTAACTCATCATATGCATATGATAAGGTGATTACCTTTGTGATAATTTAATTTTTAATAAAATATAATTTTGATATTATTGGGAGGGGGAAAATACATTACATGTTTTTATTAGGTTTTTAACTAGGATTTAGAGAGTCTGACCAGAACTCATTTGCTTTGATATAATTTTTATACTAGCATACTTTTGAGATAATGTAATTGAGATTGGGGAGGGAAATAAATTTCATGTGGTTTTTTTTAAACATTATATAAAGAGTATTGAAGACTCACTTTTTGGATGTAATATATTTAATAGAATTGTAACAGAGTTATCATTGTTGATACCTGTACAATACAGTAATTATTTCTCATTTTAGTAGAACTATTTAAATTTAAATTACTAACCTTAGTGTTAAGACTTAGGCTACCCTACGGACTATTCTTGATTTATACTAATATTTCATATTTTATTTGGCCAGTGGTAGTGACTGTTCGCTTGTTGAGGGGCTATTAGGTCCCATTGTATCTGTACACCATCCACTACCACTGTTATTTGGCTTTGCATTATATGTAAATTGTTTATACACATATACCTATATACATTTTTTATAAATATATTTATTGTTGCCATTTTGAGTTTTATTTCAGTTCTACTAACCAGTATATAACATAGCAAAACAAGATTATTATTTAGTATTTTTGTATTTCAGAGTATTATCTCCAGATTCATTTGTTACTTCAAAATCTCAACTATCGTTGAGTTGGCGCCCTTCTTTTCTCTTCTTATTGTTCTCTTTCTATAAATTTATTCCCAGTGACTTTCTTCAGTTGTATCACGTTTGATATTACCAGGTCTTATTTCTTTCTTGTCTCATTAGCTCATTATCTCTTGTTATTGTTGTTTATATCTTTAAAGCCACAATCCAGTGCATTGAAGCTAGCCCGAACACTCTCTTGAGATTTAGTGTCTCTTTGGCCATTTAAATTTGTTCCTCTGAGCTTAGCCCTATTTTTAGTATTTTTTTTCATCACTTCTCTTTCAGTTCTTCTGAAATTTGGAAGTTCTACACTTCCAAAAACCCAATACTCCCGGAGTATTGAGCGTTTCAACCTTTATTTTTACTTCGTAAGTTTTTTTTATTTGCTGTACCTTTCTGGGATTGGTGTGGAGCGAGAATGAGCAGGGAACAACTTGAGGGCTAAGCAGTCGGTAAGAGCACCATTCTGGTGGATGAAACAGTGGGCGTTTTTCTCATGAATATCCTTCGAAGGGATCTTATTATCTTATCTTATCTACGATATTATTTATACAACAGGAATAATAAAGGCTTTTGTTAATATTTTGCTAGTACAATATAATCGTCCGCAAAACCGAAGTTTTAAGATAAGGGGTATCGAAGGTAACTGCTTTGCAATTTTTAAAACTGGTGGTCGTCGTCCCGTTAGATATTATTATGAAAATGTATTGAAATCAAGTTTTTCGTACCGGCAATTACACAATACACTCTACAGAACCTGTAGCGATTCACGCATAAGTTGATTATAAACCGGAAGCGAACGGAATGCCTGCAGCAACGGCAATCAGGTACCTACGTCTTCGCACCGGTTGCGTGAAGGCTGGTCGGTTGTTGCCGCGTCCTAATCTGGTGCGTAAATCGCGCAGAGGCTGTCAGAGTCTCGCCTTTAGAATGGACTACATTGTGTATGCATCGCAGCTGCAAAAGCGCGCAATTTAAGCGAAGATCTTACTATTCAAATGCCATTTTAAATTGGACTGATTGTGCGATATGAAATGAGTGCGACACTGTGTGTTCGGCTACGGGTATTCCTCATTCCTTCTGCTTTATTGCACACTTAAAATGTTTCCTGATGTATATAAAAAAATATTTCCATTTGTTAATTTACGCTATTGTTTCTATTCTCCACTGGTTGTACCAATTGACTTATTGTACATTTTTCATTAATTATTATACAAGTTTAATATACAGATTTAGAATTTATTTTACGGAATATAGGGATTTTTATAACAATACAATGATTAGCTGATTTGCAATTAACCAGTGTAAAATCAGTAAAATAGTTTCTAAACACAATTCAGATTTCTGCTTATAATTTGAGCCTTCTAAAAATTGCAAGGCAAACAGACGTTGATAAAAGATGTTAAAAGTTTAAAAGATGTTAAAAGTTTTTAACATCTTTTATCAACGTTTGTTTGCCTTGCAATTTTTAGAAGGCTCAGATTATAAGCAGAAATCTGAATTGTGTTTCGAAACTATTTTACGGATTTTGTAATTAGATGTCGCTATCGCGTCCGTATTGAAGCCATTTTATTGTTGCTTCTTAAAAGAGAGAAAATATTGATTTTTCACGTTGAGAACACCTATGAATAACTGTTCTGATGATTCCTATTAGATTGAAATAGGAGTTGTTTGCGTGAAATCAAATATTTGCTGTCTTTTTCATTTTAACCAGTGTAAATTTCAATATAACGTCGCGATGTTTTATAATTAATTCATTTGTTCGATTGGACTCCTTCTCCAGTCGATATTTTTCGACTGCTGCGCATGTGCGCATGTTACCAAACGTAAACGGTGGCCTTCCACCAGGCCACAAAAAGACTCCAAAAGACCAGGGACATCCTCGAAAAGAACAGGATCCAGAGGATGTATAGACCTACCCGCAGACTGATCCCAGAAGAGCCAACCAGGGAAGTAGGTACAACGCCAAAATAAGTACCTACAGAAGAAGACCCAGGATGCCACCAACCGAAGTCCAGGAATCCGAAAGGAAATTCATCAGCAGCAGGCGGTGCAAGACCGGGACGTGCAGAAGAAGAAAATGAGATATTAAATTTGAAATGTATTTTAAATAGGGCGCTAAACGTTTTAATTTTTATTTTTATATATACCCGCCAGTATAAAACGGAACACAGGTAGGTAGAGTATCAATTCGCCAAAAATCTACAATTTTACGTAGATATGGAATTAAAATATTATTTTACAAAAAAAATTGTTATATTTTATTGCCAAAATGGCATAAAAAAGTAAATTTCTAAAAATTAAAATGAAAACGAATTCCAAAAATAACGATATTAATATTAAGAACAAAAATTCAACGTAATAGATGTTCAAATATTCCACCTCTTTCTGCAGAACAATAACCAAATCTGTTGTACAAACATATTCTCATATCCCTGAGCAGTTCCGGTCTAATGCTTCCCCAAAGATCGATTATTTTGTTCCTTAATTCCGCTAAATTTCGGGCTCGTGTCAAACGATGTCGATTAACACTTGCTTTTAAATATTCTCAAAGAAAAAAATCAATTGGGAATAAGTCTGGTGATCTAGGAGGCTTGGCTTGGTGGTACTTGATCGTACCACGAGAAGAAATTAATTTATTTCCAAAAATGGTATCTAAATAGTTTTGAACTGCTCGTTTGGGGCGTCAAAAATCACGGAAATTTGACGCTTTCCTCTTTATTTATTTTGAAAACGGTTTGTTTGATTCGAAAGCATCTAAACATTTTTCCCGATAGACCTGATCATAGAAATTCAGATTGTAAAGTTTATTGACCGATCCCTTCCACTCAGCTAGTAAACAATTCTATTCTATATAGTGCAAAATAACTTTATATTATTTATCGTATGGCAATTACAACACATTTAGAACAAAATTATTTAGAACAAAAATTATTCAAGATTCATTGATCATTCATTGCCTTAGCTCTGCAAGACTTGCTGGTTAAGTTTTGTAAACTGAATTTTTCAAGTATCCCTAATCAAAATAATCTTTAGGATTGAAATCGGGTGAACGTGGAGGCCATTCAATTCTACCTTGTCTACCAATTTATCGTCCAGGGAATATCTCATCTAAATATCGCCGAACATTTACATCAACTATCTGTCGTTAAATTTATTTCGACAAAAAATGACCCAATTGAATTAGCAACTACTATATGTGATTTTAATTTCTGTGGTCTTTGAGTATGGTTTTCACGCATTCAGTCTTCAGTGTGAATTTACGTCACACCAGTACCTTAAATTGTGTCGATTTACACTTTCACGCAGTGTAAAAGTTGCTTCATCGGAAAAACATATTCTGTTAACGAAATTTTAATAATTTTCAATTTTATCCATCATTACCTCTTATCTACTACCAGTCATCTTCACTTAATTCTTGCAATAAGTTAATTTTGTATGATTTAAATTTATTTTTACGTAATAAACGTAACACTGAAAAATGACCTACATCATGTACTTGTGCAACCCTGCCTGGGGATGTATGTGGATCTTCAACAAAACTTTGCTTATATCTGAAGTTTTGTTGTCATTGATAACTCGTTTCGGTCAACCTGATCGGTATCTATCTTTTACTTCTTCAGATTCCTCAAATCGCCTTACAGTTTTTTGTACCGTCGTCTTATGAATAGGAGAACGGTTTAGAGAACGGCATTTTAAAGAAGCAATTTAAATTGCAGAACTTTTTGAACCACAACTACTGTCAATTTTAGTTCATAATTTAAATGGTAACCAAATGTCAAAATCAGAGCATTCTCCATTTAAATATTTAAATTTATTAAAATCTACATATTTTGCACTGTTTTATGTATTTAAGATCTTTCAGACTACATAAAATCAAGTGAACATATGGTTGAAGTATTATTGAATAGCTGAACTCGTGTGAAATTCACACTGAATGCGTGAAAACCATACTCAAAGATCACAAAAATTAAATGTATGGTCAGTTATAGTAGGTACTTATTTAATTGGGCCATTTTTTATCAAAAGAAATTGAACGTCAGATAGTTGGTGTAAATGTTCGGCGTTATTTAGATGAGATATTTCCCGGACGATAAATTAGTAGACAAGGTAGAATTGAATGGCCTCCATGTTCTCCCGATCTCAATCCTAAAGATTATTTTTATTAGAGATACTTGAAAAATTTAGTTTACAAAACTTAACCAGCAAGTCTTGCATAGCTAAGGCAATGAATTATCGATGAATCTCGAATAATTTCTACAATCATGGAGAAATGTGGTAGACGCATTCTACCATCGATTAGAGTGCTGTCAACTCACAAATGGAGCACATTTTGAACACTTAATAACGTAACTATTATGTTAAAAAATGTTCTAAACTATCAATTGTTACGTTTTAATGTATTTGAAAATATTTAGTATTAAAAAATGTATTGAAACAATTTAGGCGTTGCCAGAATTCTGTTTTATGTATTTAAGACCTTCTAGACTACATAAAATCATAAGTGTTACATATGGTTGGAGTCGTATTTAATAGGAGATTCCAATAATGACTGAATATACAGGGTGATGCATTTGAAAAACCAAAGTTACTAGTAATATAAGATAAACTGAAAATCTGGCAACATTGCAAATACCAAATATGGAATCTCCGTATCCCAAAATAGGCGTATTTCAAATTTTGTATAATTATGTCTAGTAATTTACGAGGTAATTTGCCGTTTCCAGACTTTTGGGCCACTCTGTATTTGCTTTTGTACTTTTTGACTGATTTTTTTAGCGTTTTCCATAAAGTTGTTCAATAATTTTCAGTGACTGTAAAGCATATTTCTATTCTATTTGTATACCAAAAAGAATTCTGTTTCAATTTGATTGCGAATAAATCATAATCACTTTATTACATTGATGGTACTCGTAAAGATCCAACAACTTATCTCACATTATGCCGAGTAATATTTTTTCAAAAGAGTCTATTGTTAATTTGGAAGCCTCCGTACCGTTCCAGCCTCTTCGCAGCGTTCATGTCCTTCATGCTTCACGGGTTAATGTATTCATAATTTAAAACGCTTATTCCAATAATTGTGCTTTTAATCACAGTAATTTATAGTTACCGCTGCGCTGTGCCGTACCATAACACTCCGATGAACAAAAATCTAATGCGCGTAATTACTTTGGCACGAGTCTCCATCTTATTCTTTCTCTCTCTTTCATTCAGGATACCAATTTGAAGATGGTTTCATTATAATTATTTGCCGGTGTGCATTAAAAGGTTGTTTTAAAGCAAAGAAATATCTAGAAAATCGTAATATTTACCGTAATATCTAGAAAATTTGATTTAATTTTTTTTAGGTTTTTAATTAAATCAAAGATTTTTCTGTTTTGTTTATCAAAGAAAACAAAAAGAGAATCTTTCAAAGCATAGTGATGAATATTACCCTATATGTAGCGGAAGTGTGGCCAATGACAACAACAATACGAAATAAAATAAGAACAGTTGAACTGGACTTGAGCGAATAGAATAAGAACGGAGGAAATATGGAATGAAACAGAATGAAAGTAGAATGTTCAATTACAAAAAAGTTGGAAAACAGAGCCCTGCAGTGGTACGGGCATGTACAAAGAATGTCAGAGCATAGGTGTCCGAAAAGAATATTAAACTGGGACCCGCCGGAAAGAAGACCGAGAGACAGACCTGCTACAAGGTGAAAAACATACGTCGGAAATGCTATGATAGATAAAGACCTTAGAGAAGGTGATTGGGAGAATAGAGTGCTGTGGATGACGAAAACGGCGAACACATAATGGGAGAAGCCGAAGAAGAAGAAGAAGATAACAAAGGATAAAATAAGATAACATCAGCTCTCGATGCATCGTCTCATTTACGCACCATACAAGAGTTATATTACGAATTCGATCGTTATTTAATGTTCAATTCATTTAGCAATAAAACAGTGAAAACTTTTTTGTTAAACACTTCCACAAAATTTATTTTAATTGATTATAACTACAGCTGTTTCGGTCAGATTGCCTTTTTCGCCATTTTTTCTCATATTTAACCGATTTAAGTTAAATAGATATTAAAATATCATTGTATTTATGTTGAATTTTCTTTATATGTATACATTTTTGTATTTTGGTTGTACAAAATTAAATTTATGTTACATACTTACTCTATTACTTCATAATTCTATTACAAATGCGTAATAACATTAAAATCACACAAAATAATAACTGATCTATTTCATCTGATCTATTTCATATCAAAATTATAGCTAAACATAAACTAAATCTTCTTTACAATACCGTAAAACTATCTCTAAGCTTTCTGGTGAGTTCTTGATCTCCTTGCTCTGCTTTACGTGATTTCTAAGTCATAAATTTCAAGATTTAGTTGGAAATGAGGTTTCAGTATTTTTGAACTGTTCTTAAAAATACATATTATGTAATACCTCATAGTGCTTTTGATTTACGCCTTAATTTAATCGATTTACGATAAAATACAATAATTTTCGAAACATCAAACTTCAGCCTAAGAGTACTTACTCTAAGTACGTTTTGTTATTAGCTTTATAGTTACATGTAAAACATTTCTATCATCACCATCCAGCCTCTATTTATCACGTCCACTGCTGGACATAGGCCTCCCTTAAACTCCTCCATTTCTCACGATTTTGTGCTCTTTGTTGCCAATTTTTAGTGGTACGCCTGATGTCGTCGGCCCAACGTGTAGGTGGTCTTCCTCTACTGCGTTTGTCTGCTCTTGGCCTCCAATTTGTAATTTTGCTCGTCCATCGTAAAACATGCATTCTCGTTACATGGCCTGCCCAGTTCCATTTTAGTTCCGCTATGCGTTCCACAACATCAGTGATACTCGTCCTTTAAATTTCTATAGTTCCTTTAAATTTCATTATCGTGGTAGTTATGACGAACATAACTTTAAATATAAGAAAGTATATGGTACTCTTCTCGCGATCAAAATATGTCAGAAGTTATTTGGAAGACACTATAGCAAATAACGTCACCTGCATCTCGCTAACAAGAAAAAAGATCACTGAGAGCTAAATTTTTTTATTTTAGCTATAGGGGATGAGTTGATATTAATCTAAAAAGAAGTATTTGTATGCCTCTAATCATAATAATTACCAAGTCTATATATAAACGAAAAGAATTTCCACAAAGCGAGAGAGAAGCAAATTTGCTAGAAGAATAATATGAACCATATAAAGTATAATAAACGAAATCTTTAATTGTGACAATAAAAACAAGTTTTCCATTTATAAACTAAAGATCAATCCCAAAGAGCTGGAAAGAAGCATGGATTACGCCGATTTATCAAAAAAGTACTATTGTAGTATACAAAATTGATAAAAAAAGATGTAAATCGTATAAAATAAAAAAGCAGTATTTCAAGCAAGAAGAACATGACTGGATTACATTTTTAATATAACTCAACTACTTAAACGAAAAAAAAAGTATTAAGGACATTACATTCTATCGTACTTGTTGATTTAACAACAGTATACTCCATAGTACAACATAGAAGATTCTACAACATTATAGTATCAAAAGGATTGCGACAGGGATGCTGTCCTCCATTGTTCTTTAAAAAACCTCTAAATAAAGCTTTGAAAAAGTGAATTATCCTTCTCTGAAATGGGCGATGGGCGTACAATTAAACACTGAAAGCATACTTTACATCCTTCATTTTGTTGATGATCAAGTGTATATAGCTTAGGGGGAAAACACGAATTAGAATTTGTTGCAACGAAAAAAACGCAAGTATAAAAATATAAGTAATAAATATATAAAATATTTTTCGCGATTCTATATTCTGGCGAACGCGCCAAATGCACCGCTTCGTAATCCCATAATGTAGTAACAAATGAAGACTGTACACGTAATTGACGCTAACGATGTTATCACTGTAAATATCCATGTTGTTTCATGACATTTATACTATAATAAATTAGCGATAGTCGATGAACCGAATATTATTCATGGTTTTGAATCAGATTATTCAGAGCCGGACTCCATTTCTCACCTTGCGAATGGTTACAGTGATACAGAAAACGTGAAGTAGGCAAAGAACCCTATGAAGTTACAACAGTCTATAAAATTTCACGAAAGTCAAGAATATTGTCATGTTAAAATATAGTTGTCTATATAAATTCAAAAAACATGAAACGATGAGCATTACGTTTTTTCTTTAGAGAAGCTAAGTCCTGTTTTGTCAGACCATTTCTGAAGATTATTTAATATGCTTTGAAGAATTCTTTGGATGGATTCTAGATTTGTTTTTCTTAGTAAGAGAAGCAGATCGTTTGCCTACACTCTTTTTTTAACTGCTTATTGATATTGTTACAAGATATCGTGAATTGTAACAATAAATAAAGTTCCACTTAACACCGATCCTTGGGGACTCCGTTTTCCTGGATTAGAGTGGATGATAGTGTTTAATTTGCTCGTAACTTAAATGTTCTGAGTTAAAGAAAATTTTGAATTCATTTTAGGAATTGTCCATTAATACCCTAGAAGTGAAGCTTTTTTATTATATCATATCCCCATGTGCAATCGTAGGCCTTTTGTTATATCGTAGAAAATAGCTAGACAGTGTTGTTTGTTAATGAGTGATTCGTCAACTTCGGATTCAAGATCAACTAGGTTATCCATCGTTGATTTATTTTGACGAAAGCGGTTTTGCTATGAGATAAGTAATTTTTTAATATTATTCTGAAGCTATTTTCTTGTGGCATTTTAAAGTAATTACTATTTTCCGCAAATCTCCAGGAAATTTTGACATTCCTGTCAAAATTTCTTGAAGAAAAAGTCAGGACTTCCTTACTGTAAGGAAATGTCATTTCCTTACTGTAAGGAAATGATATTTCCGTACAGTTGTTAGTGTTAACCAGCAATTAAATTTATAAGCGTCAAGTTTGACAATTCAACCTCAATACGTTTCCATAGTAACCCAAGTAATTTTATTAGGAATTTCAAAGCACCATTTATTTGGGAATAAAATCATCGCGTTTTTTTTAAATCAATCAATATCTTATAGTTTATTCGTCTTCCGGGTTTGGACCGTGTCATTTGTAAGTGACCCAAAAGTGGGTTCATCTCGACGTTTCTCGACGTTACTGTGACCAAATGCCGATCTTTGTAGTTAGTATTAGCCTCTGGTTGCGTTGAGTAACTGAGTTACCGTTGCTAACTACCCATCTTCCTGTCTTTTGTTTTCTTTTTCTTTGTTCTCCTGAAGAAGCTACATACAATTGTAGCGAAACGTCGAGATGAACCCACTTTTGGGTCACTCACAAATGACACGGTCCAAACCCGGAAGACGAATAAACTATAATTCTGACTCTGGCCGTGGAAGCCTACGATTTCATTCAATCAATATCTGTCGAATTTTAAAGGATTTGCGGAAAAATAGTATGTTTACCTCGTAGGAAAAGCCACATTTCTGGACTCTGTGTTGCTAGCAATCTTCACAGTCGTCCAGGAATGTTAAGCTTTTCCTACCCGGTAAACAATGTACTATTATTCTGATTCTGATCAAATTATTTTTAATTTACATATTATGAAAATTCATATAAGAAACAAAGAAATATACATTTAAATTAATTTAATATTCTTTTAGAACAAAAAGGTTTGTATTTTGAGAACGATTTCCGAATAGAAAATTGAAACGTCAATAAACTTATAGTAATTATCATTTTTAATTTATTTATCTATTAAAATAACTTTATTTGTATAAATCAAAACATTGCTGGTAATACTAAATAAGGAAAAAGTTAATGTTTCTTTACTTTCGTTAGTAATAACCATTATGGAGCCCATACCTTTGCCTAAGAGTTAAGTCAATAAAATACCTATACATATTTAACATTCCATAAAATCTGATTTAGAGGTTATTACTAAAAGCCATTAATTATAAAACATACCTATTGAAAACCAAACTCATTAGTGTATTGCACTGTTGAGATACAACAAAAAAGAATTCAACATTATTAGAATTGTCGAGAGTATACAAAGTACGACAAGAACAGCAATTTCTCTATCTTAGGAGATGTTTACAATGATGAATTTACTGGTAATAGCAAAAAAGCAGGGGCGTATTTTCTGTGCAACAAGTACGAAGTTATTAGTGGTATACAATTTATGTGTCTCAAAATTAAAAGGTTTAATTATATTCTGGTTTCGGCTTCCTAAGAGAAGACTAAATACATGGACGTCTTCTTCACATACAAAAAACATTATTTTCAGAAATCAGATAGACTTTATACTCATATATAGCAGATATAAAAAGTCTATAACCTCGGTTAAAACTTATCCTGTTAACTCAGACTATAATCCATTAGTTGCTGACGTGAAAATAAAATTAAAAAGAATTGAACTCTGAAAATAATAACCAAAAATTAATGTAAGAATGCTAAAAAACGAAGAAATAAAAAACGAAATAATGTGAATGTTAATATCCAGAAAACAATAACATACAACAAACAAATTATGGATGTAAATAAAAAGTAGTATAATATAAAAAAACACATCACTGAAACCAGCTCAAGAAAGTTTGATACATCAGTGGATAACAATATTATTATAGATGGAAGAAAGAAAGAAATATAAAGGAAAAGATCTACAGAGGTATAAATAAATACAACGAGTAATTAAGAAAAAAATTAAAACAGCTAAGAAAATCTATTTGATAAAACAATGTACAGAGATAGAAGAACTAGAACAAAATATTAGATGAGAAATATGCACAAAAAAATTAGAAAAGTGAAACAAAACAAAAAAGAAGTACTTCTAACAGATTTACCAGAGAAATTTCATGGTCTGATATAATTACAAATAAAGAAGTACTGGAGAAGGTTGGTACAGAAACAGAACTAATCACCACTATTCAAACCAGAAAACTGGAATACCTAGGCCACGTGATAAGGGGACCCAAAATATGAAATTTTGAGAGTCATAATATAGGGAAAGATTCAAGGAAGAAGATCTGTTGGTCGAAGGCAGAACTCATGGTTGAAGAATCTACGCCATTGGTATCAATATAGATCAATTGATTTGTTTATAGCAGCAAGTTCAAAAATAAAAACAGCCATTATGATTGCCAACTTTCGTAGGAAACCGGCACTATAAGAAGAAGAATATATCCTGAAAAATACAGACAAAATTAAAGAACAAGAAAAAACGATACATCGATAAAACTTTATGAGACAATGTTACCTATTAGACGTGCTTTGTTATATAGATTTGAAAGCGACGTAATGGACCAGGGATAACTCTATAAAAAGGTATAATAATCTTAATATTGTAGATATAAGTCACCGTCAATAATAGTAAAATGTAGAAAATTTATTCGCTTATTGGTAAAAGTGATTCATTAAGTTGCCATTTTTAATTACACACACAACGGCACATCACTCGTGGCTTCTCCACAGAAATCGCATTGCAAAAGTATAAAGTTGCTGATGTAATTATTTTCATCCATCAGTCATCACCGCAGCAGGTTAAGACAATAAAGTTGAAGCAATGGTACGGCAAATAAAAACGCCTTATGGTGCTTATGATGTAACACACGGACTCAAATATTTAATGAAGCAGTCAGACGTTTGTCTTTTCTTATCAGATGTAAGCATGGGAGCATCTCGACAATTAATTACTAGAAAGATAATTGAGTTTTTTTATTAAGATATGGTTTATAGGTGTCAGTGGACTCGCATGTACTCTTAACTCTTGTATGTTATTATTGATTTATAATTTTCCCTATGGAGTATTTTTCATTTAAATCAAGATTGTTATAAACACTAATATTAAAGATGTCTTATGTATAAAAATTTAATATGTTTTTGACTTTTACATCGATAATCTTTAAGACAAAAGTAAAATTAATTTTAGGTACATTTATACCGATTTTTCAACATTTGTTTATGCCAATCAATCTCACAGAGTACTACAGGGATACTTATTCTTCCCTTCTTCCTTTAGTATATACTTCAAACAAATTTTTAAACCTTAGTAAAAGTTATAAATAAGGAATTTCTATTAAACGAAGAAATGCTCAATGAAATCAGATATGCTGACGATATATTTGTGTTTAAAGGTAATATGAAAGAGTTATAAACATATTACTGATTCGCATACCAGAAGTAAGTTAACCACATGGTCTAAATCTTTGCATAAACAAACACATTCTTCTTATTTACGTTCCTTATCAAATTCATCCGACGTTAGCGGTAATCTTAATCTTCTGCCACATAGAATATTTGTCGTGCATTTGATATCTCAGTCCATTCATGAATGTTTTACAACAAAAAAACCTTGCTATACTTCTACAGCCTTCTATTTGGCTTTTAGGAATCAGTTGTAAGATCCTTTATTGATTTTCCCTCACTTGATGTCTCACTGGATGTCTCACTGGATGTCTCAATGGATGTCACTGAGGATAAAGACATTTTCCGACGTTTAACAAGCTTATGAAATGATCTATCTTTGTTGAACCTCCTTAATATTTCCTTGGTAGTTTTTCTTGCTGTTAAAGGCATCTTTAGTATACTTTTATGAATCCATGTTTCCAATGTTTTAATTCTATTCATACGTAATACTTTTAGTGTCCATACTTGTACTGCATACAAAAGTATAGACCAAATATAGCACTTAACCATTCTTTGTCTTAGTTCTAAACTGAGATGATTTTTGCAAAGAATTGTCTTCATTTTTATAAAAGTAGTTTTGGTAATTGCTATTCTTTGTTTTATTTCTCTGTCTGAATCTAATTGATCCATTATAACAGTTCCCAATTACGTAAATGTGTAAACTTTTTCAACTTAGACTCTAATTAATTAGTTATGGCTTCTATGTAAACAGTGTCTTTCCTTCCATTTTATCAGCGATACTATTGGAAGAAAGTCAAAATCTTACATTCCAGCAAAATTACTGAAACTTCCTTTTGTTTTGTGTTCGAACAGTCGCTAACATTTGGGGGTTCTTTTTCTTGCAGAGGTTAACATGGTTTCCTGTATATAAATGTAAGAATAACTTTGCGTGAAAACTCTTTTCTTTCCCTCTGAATTACATGCTCATTCGGAGCGAGTGCTCAACTGTGTACGCAGCTTTAGATAGTATTAAAAATTGTAGAACGTAGTCATAGCTGAAAACAGTCATACAGAAGTTCATACCATGTATAGTGGATGAAACGTATTATAAAGTAAAATGTGAATCTAGAGAAGTGGCAATTAGCAAAGCTGTATATATCAATTACTTATAAACAACTTCGTTATTGACTTAATTAAATATTAAAAATATATTTATTGGACGATATAATTTTTAATATAAGTAAAAATAATATTTTATGAACAAACAAGATCGTAAAATGGATTTCTGTATTGGTTAAACGAGAATTTTATATCATGAAATAACAATAAAACTTTATAAGTATTTTAACAGGTATAAATAAAATCAATGACTCCTTAAACTCCAATAAAGTTTTAATTAAGTTAAAAACTGTCATTTATAAGGTTTTTATTAGTAAAATTGTATTGTTTTCTGGTATAATTAGATAAATGTAAAAAATATGACTGCTTTATTGTTAAATTTTTTCTTAGACTTAATATTTTCAATGGAAATATATGAACACTCAACGATGCTAATAGATGTAGTAAATGTCGTTAAAAATTTTCTTAATTTAGCCACAAGACGTCCAAAATACTTCTAGTGCTCAATGTTATAGTTTTCTTTACAGTTTATTAGGATTTCATTTGAAAATACTTTTATTGTAACTTCTCGGGAAATTATTAAAATGTTCAATAATACTTAGACAATTTTTTCCTGAATTTGGACTCAAATTTGTACAGAACACAAAAACCTTTCTGTCTGTGTACTAAACGAAAGTAACGTAAAGTATACGCATCTCTATTAATTTATGCATGTATTATTTTTAAAAATCATTGAAATTATAAAATCTCGTATATCCTGATTTGCACCAGAAGATACATATGCATCAAGGAAAGTAAAAATCGGCAAATATATTAAGTATATTTTTTTGAATGACTTGAATAAGGTTGGGTATACAGTTTACTTTAATTGCTATCGACATTTCACTTCATCTTCCCTCACTAGAGGTCGCTAGTAGCGTACTTTGGTAATTATTTTTCCTATAATTGCCATAGTAGTCGGTGCGTTTGGGTTTGGTTTGACTTCTACGAGTCTCTCTGATGACAGGTAGACCCAGAAACACGTGTTAGAGAATGGAATGAGACTCAAATTAAATCGAAACGCAACAGTCTACGTATATTTATTTTATTATATTTTTTTCTTTCTATAAGTAAAGAGAGATAAAAGGGCAGAAAAAAATGTTTTTTACACTAAAAATTGTTACCAAAAAAAAAATAACAAAAAAATTAACAAAAACTAACCTGCTAAACTGAGATGAAGACACATTGTACATTTTACACAAAAGTTTAGTATCGAGTGACGATGTTAATTTTTCCAAGTCGACTTTTGCCAAAATAATTACGTCAAATTCTTTCCGTTTAACCTTTTTCATCCAATCAAATTAAATTGACTAAAATGTAGTTTGGAAAACGGCAATTGTTTGTTACGTACATACAATGTACGTACCAGACGTGGAGCAAACATTGACTCTGATCAATACCTCGTCGAGGCTACGAGAACTAAGGGCACGAATCTCTAACGCAAAAAAGGTTAAGGAAGCAAAGAAGATAAATTCGAGGAGGGCAGACTACAAAACCCTGATATAGTTAGAAAATTTGAACACAAACTTAAAAAAAAACTAGAAGAATAAATGACTGATTTCTGAAACTAGAATGATAAAGTACTGTTGAAAACATAGATAATTACTGGAATGAGTGCGAAAATATCCTAAAAGAAGTAGCCACAACAATTGTAGGAAAGAAGAAGCAAGAAAGGAAGGGGACATAATGGTATGATGCAGAATGCGCACAGGTAACTCAAAAAAAGAATTAGGTGTATGGGAAACTCCAAAACAGAAGAACAAGACAAAATCAAAAGGAGTACTAACATATGAGACAAGCAGAAAAAAAGATACTAGAACAAAAGAAAAAACGACATTTAGAAAACCATCTACAGGAACTTGAAAGGCTCAATTCACAAAGCGATGGGCGAAAATTTTATAAAAATGTGAACCACAACAGAAAAGAATTTAAACCTAGAATAAATATAATAAAAAGTGAGGAAGACGAAATTATCAATGAGCCGGATCAAATAGTGGACAGATGGGCGGAGAATTTTGCTAACAAATTAAATATAGACAAGCAAAAAGTAACTGACATAAATGACCACAGTAGAGACGTAGACGATTAGAGGGAGATAAATAATATACCAACAAAACAAGAAGTAGCCAAGAAAATAAAAGGTTAAAAAACAACAAATTCCTGGAGAAGATGGTATACCCCCAGAGCTGTTTAAGTATGAAGCAAATGCCCCAAAAAATACATAATAAAACTTGTTGCATCAATTTGGATATAACAAAAACTCCAAGACAGTTGGAATGTAGGTATTATAATACCTATTCGCAAGAAAGGGGATCCACTAGTATGTGACAACTATCGAGGCATTACCCTTCTAAATAAGGCTTACAAAGTACTGGCTTATATACTTTATAATCGTTTACTAGTATATCTTCTTCTTCTTCTTCTTAGTCATTAACGTGATGCTGGTATCGTGATATCATAAAGCTATTAGCTAAATTTCCCAATGTTCCTCCACGTTTTTCTATCTTCTGCCATTCTAGCACATTCTGACAATGGAGCGCCAATGGTAGCAACAATATGGTCCGTGTATCGTGTGGGAGATCTACCTCTATTTATTTTGCCTTCTACTTTTCCCTGGATGGTAAGTTTTTCAAGACCATTTCTTCGAAGCACATGTCCAAAATAGCTTATTATTTGTTCTGATATTTGTGTTCTTAGTCTTTTCTTTATGTTTAGCTGGTCCAGTATGGATTCATTTGTTCTTCGGGCCACCCATGGTATTCTCAGCATTCGTCTTCAGCAGTACATCTCAAATACATCTATGTTCTTTTTGTCTTTCTCAGTAAGGGTCCAGCATTCCGATGCATAAGTAAAAACTGGAAAAACTAGACTTCTTACTAGTCTCATTTTTGTATCGGTAGTTATTTCATGGCTTTTCCAAATTTTTGTTAATTTTGCCATAGCGCTCTTTGCGATTGCTGACTGCCGCTTTATTTCTTCAGTACAGCCTCCTTTGTTGGTTATTAATGAGCCCAGATAACAAATTTATCTACAACAGCGATATTGTTTATCATGACCAGATGATTTTGATTGTTGTTAGCTCTGTCAATTATCATGATTCTTGTTTTATCTCTGTTTATTTTAAGGACCATCGTTAAGCTTACGTCTTCTATCCGTTGTAGCAGGTGAATCAATTCAGCTTCAGAACTAGCGAGGATAGTAGTATCATCTGCATATCTCAAGTTGCAAATCTTCTTCCCGCCAATGGTGATGCCACCGTTCCAGTCCTCAGTAGCTTTCCGCATTATCCATTCACCATAGATGTTAAATAGAATTGGGCTTAGTATGCAGCCTTATCTCACGCCCTTTGTGACCCTGAAACTATCAGTTAGTTGCCCATTTATTCTAACTGTGGCATAATTGTTATTGTACAGACTTTTAATTAGCAGTATCAAATGATTGGGGACTCCCATTTCAGACAAAACCTGCCACATTTTACTCCAGTTGACCAAATCGAAAGCTTTACTATAATCTATGAAGCACAAATACTGTACAAATACTAAAAAATTACTAGTATATATTGAAGATAAACATATAGGCAAATACCAGTGTGGATTTCGAAAAGAAAGGTCAGCAATTGATCAGATTTTCCTACTTAGACAAACCTTAGAAAAGACATATGAATATGGAATCGATACCCATCACCTCTTCATAGATTTTAAAAGCGCTTATGACAGTGTAGACAGACAGACACATTAATGCCATGGCAAGAACTAGATATTCCGTCTCATCTAATTACATTGGTAAAGGCAACTCTTTCGAAAGTTAAGTGCAAAGTCAAGGTAGAAAACAGAGTGTCCTCTTCAAATACAATATTAGGATTACGCCAGGGAGACAGTCTATCGTGTCTATTGTTTAACATAGTTAAAGTTCTAGTCAAGTTATTTTAAAAGTTTAGTTAATATTAAACAAAACTTCTTTATAAATGAATTTCCTATATGTAAATATTAAAAGTTATATAAAATTCTTTAAATATTACGTTTCATGTTACGTTTAGCAACAAATTTTTTTCTAAATCTAATCTATTTATCAGTTATACGTGTATATCTAAAAACACTGACATGATATTTAAATACGTCTTTAAAAATCCAGCATCACGCTGTCGATATAATAATCTCCCAATTTGTTGGAATTATTCCATGCAATCATCGACGTGTCCGTTATAACTGCCCACTGATCGGATGACTCAAATTGTGAAATCGACACCGTGATCTTCCTTTAGAAATAACTGTAAATCGCTCGTCCCTAGCTGCTTTTCTGCACTTATTTGCATAAGGACGACCGAGAAGTTAATAATTGGGACCGCGATTTTGATTTATCTGTTGCATTCAATAGTATGCAGTACCGGATTAAAAAAATATCTGGTACAACTATTTAATTTTCTTATAGGATAAAATAGTTTGTTGTTTTTTACAATAATTATTTTTCCCAAGTGCTCCTTTTTATACGGCAGCAAGAAAAGAATACTTAGAACGCGATCTTCAGAAATATTAGCCTTGATATCAATCAGGCAGATGAAATCAAGAGATAGAATATCTTATAAGAAAAGAAAAGACCTCTGTCAAATATAGAATACTTTACGATGGGGAAGACAAAGAATACTGGAATGGAATGGAACATAAAACATAAACGGATAGTAAGCGACTTGCTTGAATTCCAATAGCAATAGATCTAAGACCAACAGACATCAGACTACTAACAAATCCCTTTTAAAAATAACAATATAGCTGACATAATTTGGCACAAATACGACTATCATCTTAAGATTGGACAAGAACAATCTTAACGTCTTAGGTCCGCTTGCCATTATGTTAATTTCAGTACTGATTTCAGTGATAAAAATATTAGTTAGTTGCGCGAGTCGATTTAGTATGAAAAATGTATGTTGGTGTTTGCAACTATCTTGATTTTAATTAGCCTGTAGGCATGCGCTCTACCAATTTTGTATTGACAGTCTAACCTATCTGAAGTTTGTTTTATAGTTTTATGATTAGAGTAAACAAAACAAACAGGAGTTTGTACAATTCCGCCTTTATTTCTTCCAAAGCTTTTACTCTCGCATTCCTATTTTTGTATAATGGATGTTTTGGCACATATAAACAAGGATTTGCTTTATATAGTTCGATTAAATTTTCTATTTGCTTTTGACTCCACATATTTAAAAACAAAACATAAACATACGTAACATAACCTCTGTTTTAGTTAATATTGGATCATTTTTAGTTCAAGAAATTAGAACATGTTCTAATTTTTAGTACTGAATCGGCGCGCGCACCTAATTTGTAGATACAGTATTTTTAGTGCTAAATTCAGTACTGAATTTAGCATAATGACAAGCGGACCTTATATAAAAAGAAGAAGGAGAAGAAAAGCTATTTTCTTAAAAAGTGTACAAGGATAGATGCATTGCAATTAATTTGTGCTTTTGGGTAAATCTCAACACACTCTAAGATTTAAAAGTTTTTTGATAAATTTTTTCTCTCTCAATTTTTCCCTATGCCCTATAAACGACGTCGTAGTTGTTTGTCGATATTATGTAATCCATTACTTCCATTTTTCCCTTTATTTTGATAAATATGTCATTTCTTATACCTATTTTCCTCTTTTCTTTTCGATCTTGTCTATCTGCTGTGCCCACGTTTTCGTCGGACTTTTCTTTTTTCTTTTTGATATTCTTCTTGTCTCATAAACTCTTTTGATTACGTAACAATAAAACACTGAAAACTTTGTTTTCAAACTTCCACAAAATTGTTTCAAAATTGAAACAACTGTTTCGGCTAATTGCCATCATTATCCCATCCAACACAACATAAACTGACAGCTTATCATAGTATGTTAAATAGATTAACAAAAATTCCGATGTCAAAATACAACTTTGAGACAGAATTAAATATAGTTAAGCAAATAGCAGTAAACAACGGATACAAGGAACAAACAATTAATAAAATGTTAAATCAAAAACTACACAAGAAAGCCCTGAAAATAGTATATCCACCACCAGAGAAAAAAGCCAGTACCTTCTGATCGATTACATATACAGGCAAAATAACAACAAAAATTGCCAAACACATAAAAAAGTAAGTAATAACACCAGCTTTCCGAACAAATAACAACCTAGGCAAATATATGAAAAATAACAACAGCAAAAATAAAAAAAACACTCAATAGTGGTGTGTACAAACTTCAATGTGGCGACTGCCCAAAAACTTACATCGGTCAAACTGGTAGAAACTTTGATAAACGAAGAGCAGAACATAAAAGAGCTTTCAAAAATAGAGAAACAGATTCGACATACGCACTTCACCTTCTAGATCATAATCATTCTTTTAATGACAAAGTTAAAATTCTTTACATTCAAAATAAAGGCCTTAAGCAATATTTGTTAAAATCTATGGAAATCAACAAATTAAAAAACACAGATATAATTCTGAATGACCAACTTGAGACAAACAGTTCTCCCCTCCTCAACCTATTTCATTAGAAACTATAAATTTGTAAACCCAAGCCAAAAATAGTTCACTTGAGAAAGGCAATTAGCCGAAACAGCTGTAGTGATAAGATTTAAAATAAATTTTGTGGAAGTTTGAAAACAAAGTTTTCAGTGTTTTATTGTTACATAAAATGAATTGCCATCAAGTAACGGTCGAATCCATCAATTCTTTTGATTACTTTTCGTCTTTCTACATATATGACCATATCATCCTAACTCCTTTCCTCCTTTAACCTTTTTTATGGGTTCTTGGTGTAAGTCATCTCTGATTGTTTTATTTTATCACTGATTTTCCTAAGAGAGGCCTTGGACGTAGGCGTATATCTTGGCTTACCAATCTTAGGAAGTAGAAGTTAGGAAGTTTAGAAGAAATGTAATATTCTATAAAGATTCATAATACCAATACTTGGGAATTACTACAGCTGTCAGAAGAAATTAAAATTAGGCATGGAATGAGCAGGGATGCGTATTGGCGCCAATTCTTTTTAATGCGTACTCCGAAGAGATCCTGAAAAACGCTCTGGAGCGTGAAACAGCTAAAATAAAGGTAAATAGATTTCCCATTAACAACATTAGATATATGGACGACACTGTGATCTTAGCCGAAAATATTAAAGATCTTCAGAGACTGGTGACCAGAATAGCGGAGTGTCGAGAAGAGTATGGTCTAACGACGAAAGTCAAGAAGACGCAATTTATGAGAATATCAAAAATTCTGAGAAATAACGAAAATATTCTAATAAACGGAACCAACACCGAACAAATGGACAAGTAAACATGTCTAGGAACAACGATTAACTCCACAAATTTCAAAAAATGAAAATAGTTAAGTTGGCTGGTGCTATGTTTTTTCGACTTTGTTTTATGAAATAGAATCTTGGACCTTGTATGCGACATAAATGAAAAACTGGAATCATTCAAGCTGTCGGTGTATAGAAGAATTTTAAAAATATCGTAGACAGAACATGTCACAAACAAAGAGGTTCTGAGGAGAATGAATAAAGAAATAGAAATTTTAAATCCAATTAAAACAAGAACACATCTCGGACATATTACACTTGAAGAGAAATATATCTGGTTCCAACTGATTATGCAGGAAAAGGTCCAAGGAAAGAGAAGCATAGGGAGGCGTATAATATCATGGATGCGCAACCTAAGAAAGTGGTACGGATATACATCAAATGAACTTTTCAGAGCAGCCATCTCAAAAGTCCGAATAGCTATAATGATTGCCGACCTTCGCCGCGGAGATGGCACCTGAAGAAGAGGTGCTGATCACTTTACGAAAAAAAAAAAGATCTAGAAAGAAGATGCAAAAAGTTTTTCAAGGGGTATTTTGCTTTTGTTGGACGATGCCCTAGTACACACATTGTATATTGTCATGAGAAATCACTGGAATTACACGAAAAACCCGTCTCATTCTGCAATTTTTTTTCATCTAACTCTCATTTATTTCCTTAACTGAAGGATATTTAAAAAGTCCTAAATTTTCGCAGGTAAATTTTCTTTTGACGATAAAATGATAAAAATTATAAAAGCCTGGTCTGCAGAGTAAGATAATTTCTTATTGCAAGCTCTAGAGACGTACATACAGTCATAAAATGGACCAGAAAACTTTGATGCCAGTAGTTTCATAAAATGTGGTTTTACGTCACATGTAGTCCAGTTAACACCCTCTGTGGCTCAGTGGTAAGAGCGCCTGCCTTTAAACCTAAAGGTCGTGAGTTCGAATCCCACCTGGGTGGAGATTTTCGTTTATTAAAAAAATTTATAAATGAAAATAATTTCTATCCTTGTTTGATCGGTACACACACACACACACACACACCTATACACGTTTCGCAATATTTGTGGCATCGCATACTATATCCTCAATTGTGGCAAATCGAAGTAAACATACTATGATACTGGCACCCTTCGAGCAGAGTGTTTATGGATAGGAATTATTTCGATACACTCCATGGTATGAATATTATCGACGAATATAATTGTGGCACCGGATTCCACAATTATTTTGTAATCAGAAACTGTGTGAAAAAGATGCCACAAATATATCCGTAACAAATATCTGTGTTTCGGGATGCCACAAGTATGGCTGTATAGACAGTGTGTTTGAAGGCCATGTTGCCATATTTGTTATAGGAACAAGTTTCTGCTTTACCTTTTCTGTGATAGGGATACTCAGTTGGTTACTATTAAATTTTTTTATTTAGTGCACGACAGTGTATCATGTATTATGGTATTATGTAGGGTCTATTATGAGTAATACAGGGTGGAATTTTAAAATTATACAGTGTGGAAATCACTTATGGAATAAAAATTTTTGTGTCCTTATTTATAAGAAAATTATTAAAAACGATGGGAGCTGTCTACTTTTAAATTCAAATGTGCACTGTTTAAACATTTAAATAGATAATTTAAATGTACAGGATGATTCATGTAAGTCTAGCATAGTGCATCATCTTTAGTTTTCATTGTATATTTTTATGTTTTTAGAAGCTATAGCCTCATCTCAAAAAAGTACATTATGTAGAGTCTAGTATGAATAATTCAAGCTGAAATTTTGAAACTATGTATAATTTTTGTGAAGACATTAAATAAACAAAATTTTTAAATTAATCATTAATTATACTTTAAATATTGCTTTTTTTAATAATCTAAATACAGACATCCATTTTGTGAACTAAGTATCAATATATTGAGTGTTGTATTTAATTTCTTGACAAATGTTATATACAATTTTAAAAGTTCACCTTATAATATTCATAACAAATCATACATTATATAATCAGCTTGTTAAAGAGATTTAAAAAACATATAAATATACAGGGTGTTCCACTAAAAATAAAGATAATGGACTCTGCTAGACATGCGTGACTCAACCTAACCTGTACATTTAAATTTATGTTTGAAAAATGTAAATTTGAATTTAAAAGTTGACCTGTTTCGGCGTTTTTAATAATTTTCTAAAGTAAGGACAAAGACAATTGTATTCCCTAAGTGGTTTTCACACTATATAATTTCAACATACTACCTACCCTGTAATGTTCATAATATACTTTACATGATATAGTTCGTTGAGGTCAAGTTTTTAAGGAGCTTTTAGGAATATATAAATATATAGGGTGTTCCATGAAAACAAAGCTTTTGGACTATGGTAGACTTGCGTGAGTTAACTTGTACATTATATTTAAAAAGCGCACATTTATAATAGACGTGCTCCAGCAATTTTATAATTTTTTTAAACAAGGACAGAAATAATTTTGTTCTATAAGTGATTTTCACCCTACATTTAGTACTACGCGTAGTAAAAAACCATATATTCCATACTTTTTATTGGCAGTTGGTATATACATATAAAATTCGTCAAATTAATTTGAACGGTAACAATGAATTATTTTTTCTTTCTTTGGCAAGCTTTGAGGACCCCTAAGCTAGCAGGGACACATGAGCATAACCAATTTATTGATTCTACAGAATTAAGGTTCAAGCTAGCAGAATTTAAAAAAAAAAGCTTTTTGCCTATGGCTCATTTTTACCCATTTTTGTCTAATTTATTACTAGCCCAATAATTTTTCACCCCCAAACCTATCCTAATGGGAGCGATTCCCCTTGCTGAATATTCAAGCTAACAAATTTCCAAAAAAATATATTTATGATATACCACAGGGTTCTGCTAGGTGTTTACAAATTTATTACCACCCTAGTAATTTTTCGGCCCTTACCTACCCCTGAGAGAGTGAGAAGTCAATATTTCTGTTAGGTTAAAATGTGCTGTAAAAATTTTTTTTCTTATTTGGAAACGTTCCCGCTAGCATAATATTCGAGCCAGCGGAATTTAAAAAAATACTTTTTAAATACCACAGTTTTGGCTTAGTTTTTACGAATTTATTACCATCCTCGTAATTATTCACAACTCACCTTTTCCTTTGGGATAAGTCAATATCGTAGGTAAAATTAAGGTAAAAAGATTTTGTTTTGCAATTGCCCGTCCTTCACTTATAACTGAAATGAAAAAGCTGTTCTGTTAACTTTTTACTAAAAGTTGTCCACCTTGATAATGTTCTACCCCTAAACCATTCCTATTTGTAAACATTTGCACTGGCTTAATATTCGCGCCAGTAGATTTAAAAAGAAAATTTTGAAATACCACAGTGTTCTGCTAGGTTTTTACGAATTTATTATCACTATAGTAATTTTTACCCCCCGACAAACCCTTGTGAGAAGTCAATAATTCTGCTAAGTTAACATTTAAGGTAAAGACATTTTTTTTGGAATTATACTGTACTCTATTTAAAATAAGAATCTGCTCTGTTAGTTTTTACTAAATGTTAACCAACTATTCCAATTCTACCAGTCACATGTCATTTACGCTAGCTGAATACAAAAGAAAAATCTTTTCGAAAATATGAAATACTACACCGTTGTGCTAGATTTTACTTATTTATTACCACCCTAGTAATTTTTCACCCTTCAACTACCTTCTATGAGAAGTCAATAATTCTGCTAGGTTAAAATTTAAGGTGATATAAAATCTATTTTTACAAGTTTACTGTACTCCACTTGTAACTGAAAGTATAATTTTTTTTTTTTTTTTATTTACAAAATTGCTTCAACCACTAAGGGTTATTAGCATGGTACAATAAATTACATAAATGTTAATATGTTACTCTATATTTTGTGAAATAGTATTTTGTAAAAAGTTTATAGTTTTATCATTATTAAAGCCGTTTAAGCACTCTTTGGATGAAGTGGGTAATCCAGCTTGAAGTCGTTCTAGGGTGTACAAAGGGCAGTCCACTAGCACATGGTCCACTGAAATTACACAATCACAACTGTAGCACATGGGAATTTGTTCATTACTTAGAAGGTAATCGTGAGTTAACTTCGTATGGCCTATACGTAATCTAGAGATGCACACTTGGTCTCGTCGCTTGAATGGGAATTTGTATATAGCTACCTCTTGCTTAATGTTTTTCATGGATGTCTCTGAATTGTTCCAGTGTAGTTGCCATTCCTAGCTTATTTTGTTTCTAATATATTGCTTCAGGTCGCTATGAACGCATTTAGTGAATAATGTTGATTGTGGATTTTCTGCTGCTTCCCTGGCCAACTGATCAGCTTTTTCGTTTCCAGTTATACCACAGTGTGATGGAACCCAAAGGAATTTAACAAATCGGTCGTTTTCTTGACATCTGATTAGTTCTGACTTTATAAGCAATAAAATGGGATGGTTTGTGTATAACTGTTTCATAGAGCTGAGAGCACTTAAAGAGTCAGTTATTATCAAAGGGTTTTTTATGTTTTTATTATTCACGAATGTTATTGCTTGCAAAATAGCAAGAAGTTCTACGGAAAATATGGTTGATCGTGGGGAAAGTGAGAAGGAGTAGTCTTGGTGTAGAGTTGTAAAAGAAGCCCCTACCCCATTGTCAGATTTAGATGCGTCTGTAAAATGAGGAAGTTATGAGGGCAGTTTAATTTCTCTACTGCTTTCTTTTTAAATATACTACGTGGTGTGTCATATTTGTTATTGATAGTAAGACTTGTATCGCAAATAGGCAGCTGTATTCTCCAAGGAGGTTGATGATTAAGGTTAGTTACATTGTATGTCTCAGGGAAATGTATGTTTAAACTATTTTGTAATTTTTGGATCCGGATATAAAACGGGGGACTTAATCTTTGTGATGTGTTAAATGTCGATGTGAATCTGTCAGCAAATGTGTTTTTAAATGTCGGTATATGTGGATTGGCTGATAATTTAGCTGCGTACATAAGGCTGAGGTAGTTTCTTCTTCGTTGAAGGGAAGGTTCTCCTGATTCACAATATAAACTTTCAACTGGGCTAGTATGATGAGATCCCAGTGATATTCTTATTGCTGTATTATGTATTGGGTCTAGAAATTTAAGTATTGATGCTTTGGCGAGTTATAAGCAACTGCGCCATAATCTAGTTTAGAACGAATTAGAGTTCTGTAGACAGTTATGAGTGTTTGGAAATCAGCTCCCCATTGTTTGTGAGATATGCTTTTCAATAAATTTAGACCATTTTGAGTTGTTTGTCGAAGATGAAAAATATGATCTTTCCAGATTAACCTATGATCTAGTTTCATTCCTAAGAAGGTAGTTGATTCAACATAAGTAATAGGCAACGAATATAAGGTAAGATTAGGTGGTAGTATAATATTTTTTGGGTTCTTGCTAAAGAAAATTGCTTTAGTTTTATTTGGAGATATCTGTAGCCCACATCTGTCTGACCAATTTTCTAGTTGATTGATAGCGGCTTGTATATATCTGGTAAGTGTTAGAACATTTTTCCCTCGAGAAAATATGACGAGATCATCAGCATATAAGCGTGCTTTTACTAATGAACCAAAGGATTTAGAGATATCATTAATCGCAATAAGGAACAATACTACGCTTAGTGTAGATCCTTGTGGGATACCATTAATTTGCATTGTTGGCTCTGAACAAACATTATCTACACGAACTTTAAACACACGAAATATTAGAAAATTTTTTATAAACTTAAGAATGTTACCTTTGATTGACCATCTGGATAAGTTTTGTAATATGTCGGATCTCCACATTGTATCATACGCATGGGTTATATCAAAGAAAACTGCTAAACACTCTTGATTGCATCCAAATGCTTCGTGAATTTCGGATTCTATATCAACTAGATTATCTAAAGTAGACCTTGATTTCCTGAAACCACTTTGAATAGGGGTAAGAAGTTGTTTGTCTTCTAGGTACCACAGTAGTCTATTGCTTACTATTTTTTCCAGAATTTTACATATAGAACATGTTAGCGAGATCGGTCGATAAGACTCCGGGTCTGATTTTCTTCTTGGCTGCTTAAGAACTGGAATAATAATTGACTGGTGCCAACTGTCAGGAAACACATTTTTTGTCCAGATAAAATTGTAAATTTTTAGAAGGTATTGTTTACCTTCTTCGGGTAATGATTTTAAAAAGGCAACTGGAATGCTTTCAGGTCCAGGACTGGTATCTTTTGTATTGTTTAATGAATATAGTAACTCGTCCATTGAGAGTTCGACATTAAGAGGAGAATTAGTATGATCTTCTAAATCTATATAAGTGTTCTCTAGATTTTGTTTGTATATTATGGAATTTGTAGAGATAATGTCATTGCTGGAGTGTCTTTGATATGTATTAGCAAGTATAGCAGTTATTTGTTCTTTCGTCGAGCAAGTAAGATTGTTATGTTCTAGATAATGGATTGTATTGAAGGACTTTTTTCCATTCATTTTATTAATCATTTGCCAAACTTCGGAAATAGGAGTAGATGAATTTAAGGACGAGACATACGCTTTCCATGCTTCTTTTCTGCTTTTCTTCAATATATATCTACAGTAGGCTCTCTTTTGCTTAAATTCGAGTTGGTTTTGGAGCGTGGGGAATTTTTTAAATTTGTAAAAAGTTCTTTTTGACTCTCTGATTGCCACATTACATTCCTGGTTCCACCAAGGGACTAGAGGATTTTTTTGGGAAATTTATAAAGCCTGCGGACAATTCTGCAGCTGTTGTTATAAGCTGAATAAAACTGGAAACAATATAATTAATATTTGAACGGTCATCACTAGGAGGAGTTAGCTCTGATATGGATCGAGATATTAAAGAAGAATATAAAGACCAGTCGGCATTCTTTAGATGCCATTTATTAGACGGAGTGGAAGAGGGAGCTGTATTGTTATTCGTTATTAATATTGGAAAGTGGTCACTTCCATGTAGATGAGATGTGACTTGCCAAGACAGTCCAGGTTGTAAAACTGGGTCACATAAAGTTAAATCAATTGCCGAACCGCCACCTGTAGAAACATTAAATCTGGTAAAACTACCATCATTAAGTAAGTTGAGATTAAGGTTAGTTATAATTTGTTCGATTTTACGCCCAAAACTATCGGATTTATTTGATCCCCATAGAACATGATGTGCATTGAAGTCACCTAAAGTAATTCGTGGTTGAGGAATTTGATTAAAAAGTTCTAATAATTCGCGAGTTGAAGGATCAGTACCAGGAGGAATGTATATATTGCAAATATTTATTTTTTGAGGTCCTTTCAAAGCTATTGCTGTAGCCTCTAATTGTGTATTTAAATCAATTATTTCTGAATAATCATATTGGTTATGTACATAAATAGCTGTCCCTCCACTAGCCTGGTTTGCATTAAGTCTATTTTTAATATATGGTGTGTAGTTTTTTAGTTTGTAAAATTTCTGCTGTTTAAAATGTGTCTCTTGTAGACATTATTATGGACGGTATGAATTTGGACATTAGTAATTTAAATTCTTCTAGACGGGTGTAAAACCCGTTCAGATTCCACTGAATTATGGAGTTGAATTTTTAATTAATAGCCGTGTCGCTGCAAATCTGTAGAGGAATAGTCATCCAGTAGTTTACAAAGTTTCTTCCTTAGTCTTGTACATCGTGTTTTCAAGTATCTTTGTGATAGCACTGGATGAAGTTTTTTTAGGAGATCTATTAACCCTTCGATATCTTCCGTGTATGTTTTAGCTATACTAAGCGGATCTGTAGCTCCATGGGTGTTTTCAAATAAATCTATTATCTCTTCTTGACTTAAACAGCTACTGTTTGACTTATTTTGAAAAAAATCAACTGTACAGTTAGTAATATCTTCAGCTATGTTGTGGTGGGTTTGGACATCCGTTTTTGTTCTTTTGTGTTTTGTATTGGGTTCTTTAAAAGGATTTACACCCTCCGGTTCAGGAGAATTTGTTATATCAGAAGCATTTCTTTTAGGTGTTTGAGCTTCTGTTTGAGTTTCATTTATAGTTCTATTTATTTTACCAGGTTCAAAAGCATTTGTTTCGGGTATTTGTACTTTTGTTTAAGTTTCTATTAGAGTTTCATTTATTTTACCCGATACTGCCTCCATTGGTTGGGAGTTATCGAAAAAGGTGGAGTTTATTGGTGTGGGTGAAGTGATGGTTTCAGTAGGTTGTGGATTACTGATTTGTTTGGTAAGTACGGGATAATGTACTGTAGATTGAGTTATATTTTGTTGTCAACAGTCTGGTCACATTGTGATTGAGAAATGTGTGTTATATTGTCATCAGTGGATTGATTATTATGATTTGGGCATCGAGATGCTAAATGATTAGTTTGTTTACAAATAAAGCACGCTTGTTTTTCTAGTGAGAGAAATATTCGATAGTTCGATTGATCATGGTTAATTAGAATTGAATCAGGGATATTTTCAAGATTTGTAGGGGCTATATAAGTAAAACGTCGAAAACTAATGATATGCCTAAAACTAGGATTTGATGTTCCGATCCGTAAAAAATCTATTGGTGTTATTTGATGGATTCCTATATTTTTAAGTTCATTTTCTATTATGTTATGTGGTACAGAAGAAGATACATTAGAAATAATTAAGTTTTCATTTGGAGTAATTAGTTTTCTAGCTTGAATACGATATTGGTTTACTGTTATTATCCCATTATCCGTTTCCAAAAATTTTTGAACAATATTTTCCGAAGTGAAGTAGATGCATATACGATCATTAACAATTCTGGATATTGCAAGTATATTTTTGAGGTCGACTAAGTTGGCTACAGCATTCAGATAATCCTTGATTTTTGAATTTGGAACTGTATTTACTACGATTGCTTGTTTTTTGGAAGGAAATATGTTGGTAGGTTCATTTAAAACTGTTGAATAAAACTTTGGTGTAGTAGTATCATTTTTGGGGATTTCTTGTTGTGAAAAAACATTTGATGATGAAGCTTGTTTCATGTTGATCTACGGAACCTGAGTACAGTCCTGGCACCAATACGAAATCATTGGTAATAACTCGATGTAATTAGATAAATTAAATTACTTACAGTTAATGTCAACAGTATCACCAATAAATAATTATTTGTTAATAATTTACACTTTATTACACTTTTAGTTTTCAATGTTTTTAAACAAAACCACAAAAACTAGGTGCGATTAAGGTAATTAGGTGTTGCTTCGTTGAACGCTCGAAGTCGAATCCCGAAAGTATAAATTGCTTGCTCAGTTTATACTGAATTTGACTTCCCCTTATAATTTTTGACGCCTTAAGCCACAGTTATTGGAAAATATTCCACGAGCTACACATTCACTCTAGGTAAATGCAAAATCTTTTTGGAAATACAAAAGTGCTCTGCTAGATTTTTACTATATTTTTACCAGACTAGTAATTTTTTTCTCGACTAACCTAATTGAAAAGCATTCTGAAATATTATTCTGTGTTAAATAATATATATTTTTTAAATGTTTAAATGTTGAAGATATGAAAGTACTTTATTACAAAAATTATAAATTTTAACCGTTTTAAAATATTTACTGGGATTAGAGTCGCTAGTACCCTTTTATGAATATAAAATAACTCAAATTAAGTTGAGTTTTAGTAAATAAAACTGAATTATTATATTTCACGTAATGATAACCAGGTAAGAAATATTCAATTTGCAATAGTTTTATTACGACTATTACATTAATTGGCTAATTATAAAGGCGGATCGAGACACCTTGGGCACCTATTGTTAAAAGATTAAAAGATTTGTATTTATTAGGTACCTACCTGAAAATTTTGAAAATAGTTTAGGTATTAAATATTATAATATTTAAGTAAGAAGGGTATTAAAGATTGGTCAGAACATACTGTTTAGAGTATTAGTTGTATAGCATAAATAATTTATATTACTTGGAAAACATTTTAGGAGATAAATATTTTAAGAATATTCAATTAAGACGGAAATTACAGGGTAGTCAAATTTTGTTGAAAACGGAACACTTTTTTATTTTGGTTATAAGTAGAAGACAGTGAAATTTTAAAAGAATATTTTTTCACCTTAAATTTTAACATAACATAGTTATTGACTTCTATAGGGGTAAGTTGAGGAGTAAAAAATTACTAGGGTGGTAATAAATTCGTAAAAGCCTAGCAGAACACAATTTCAATATTTACACAATATTTCAAAAGTACCACATATTTTTCTAACTCCACTGACTCGAATATTAAGCTAGCGGGAACGTTTTCAAATAAGATTGGTTTAGGAGTGGAAAATTATCAGGCTGGCCAAGTAAAAATTTAATAAAATACTTTTTTTATTTTAGTTATAAGTAGAGGACAGTGAAATGGTAAAAGAAGATTTTTTACCTTAAATTTTAACATAACATACTTATTGACTTCTCGTACGAGGTAATGGAGAGGTGAATACTTACTAGGGTGGTAAAAAAATTGTAAAAACGTAACAAAACACTGTAGTATATCATAAATATTGCTTTTAGAATTCTGTTAGCTTGAATATTAAAAAATTATCGAATTGGTAATAAATTAGTGAAATATGGGTGAAAAATATGACGTAGGTTAAATTGGATTCCGCTCATGTGTCCCCGCTAACTTAAGGGACCTCAAGTTTTGATCTGATTATAAAAGCAATCTGTTACGTTTCCCGATTTCTTTTTGTAATACAGCTCTGTTTTCTGTAATGCATTTGTCACATTGTCCTCCAAGCAGGTCTAATTTAAAGAATAGTAGGTTTTATAACATTCGTATTTGATAAATAAGCTTAGTTTGCTCTAAATATCCACAATATTTCCCTACATATGCATTGTAAAATATTATAATATACAAATATTGGGGTATTTAACATAAATATTTATTTATTTCAAACACCTAGTCAGGTGGTGTTGGTAAAACTTTATAGAGATTTTGGTCTAAAACAAATTTAGCTTATCAGAGCAATCACTAGCTATGTTTTATCAATAGCACACCCCGGCTTTTCAATCGCTCAGGACATAAACGCAGAGTTTTCGGCTGTGACAATCTGAGTTATCCGAAAATAATAGTCTGATTTATGAAAGCAATGATTTTTCTTTATATCAATTTGCCCTAAATTTGAAAAATGAATGTTTAGAAAGTGTCATTAGATGACTGGTTTCTCGGAGATTAGACCTAGTGTATCTAGATAATAACATGGTAATAAGCGCAAGATAACTGCTACCAGTATTAGCAGACCAGTGTGAAAAGATTAAAATACAGATGAAATTAGAAAACAATTCGAATCGTCAAGCAAACGTTAAGCGATGCAGCAGCGCAGCATTTTTATGTTAAATAGCAATAAATGCGATCTTAGAATTGATCTTCGCGTACGTATGGCATATTGCTATATCTTTCCAATGCTATGGGTCGACAGAGTTATATATCAGTAGCTCCTTAGATGGCTGAACTAAACAACACAATTCGTCAATTGAATAAAGAAATGCAATCTGGAATATTTGGCACATTACGAGATATCCTTAAAAATATGAACTTTTGCATGTGATCATTCATCAGGGAAAGATCCAAGGTAACCATGCTCCTGGTAGCAGAACATCATGGCTAAAAAATTTAAGGCAAAGGTACGGAAAATTGACTATATCATTATTTAAAGCTGGTGCAAATAGTCACCATAACGAATATGGTAGCCAAAATTATACTCAACAATAGATAATAGTCTTGGAACTAGAATGCGAAGGCGAATTAGTCATGAAATATCATAATCAGATTTGATAACATGTTGATTAATGTTGGAAACTGTCAAGGGTACTGCTGCGGCTACTGCCATACATTGCATTAATATGCATTGCATAAAGCATTGAATTGCTTAACGTTGGCTAAACATTCCCATTGACATCAGTTACATGTAAAAACAGACAAACTATCACAGATATCAAATATGAAATTAATTCTCTTTTTCATTTTGATCAGTACTTTAAGAAACCAATGGCTGAAACATCAGTAAAAAGTAATTTGCACATAGTTGATTTAATTTAGCAGCTAGGAGTTTTATCAACATTCAGGGGTTTGTAATATTGAACTTTCAAAATCAATTCCAGATTCACGAACTACAATCGCCAAACCAGAATATCCATTCATTTTTGAAGAAATTGGACAATTATTAAGTTTTCATGCTATAACAAATTTGTCGTAGTTAGTTTTCTCAGATAAATAAGGTTAATAATCTAAAATTTTAGAAATTGCAATACAATATATGGGCCACTTAAACACACGTTTCGGCATAAAAGTCGTCCTTTATTTCATTCAAAGTCAATTCAGAATTAGACCAGTGATTTTGAATCGATTGTATTTACATTTCTATACAGTACTTTCTAAAAAGTACCTACCTACTTATCAAATAGCAAGCTTAAATTCGGTAATGTTGATGCATGAAAAGATTTTAGCACAAAAACAATAGTTGAAAATTTCAAGTTCTCGGCTAAAAAAAGACCTTTAATATTGACATCATTTTGATACCTGCTTATTTCTTGACCCTACTGAACATAAAATCCCTACTATTAAAAAGACGATCTAGGAGCCGTTTAAGTTCATATTTTTGTTTAATTCGTTTTATACCGCGATATCGATTTGTTTATTTATTTTGTTATTATTATTTTTTCTACAAACGTTTAGTTGTTTCTTGAGGAACATTGACAGATTCTGAACATTGTTTGTAAATGGAATGTTCCATACTTTATTTATAAATGTATAAATCCTTCTGAGAAAGGGGTTTTTATAACTGCTATAGCGGTATCAAATCACGTTAGGAAATTGGTAAAAAAAATCCGGGTCTATAATGGGTTTGTCTAGCATACAGAGCCTGATTCAATTTGAATTTTAAAATGCCATTTGATACTAATCTCCATCAGATTACAAAGTAAACAATAATTGCTAGTGTTTTGATGATTGGCCGTTGAGTCAAAAAACGGCATAATGTAAAAAAACGCTCAAATTTGACAGCCGTCATTTTTGTGGCAACGCTTTGATTTGTGTTTTAAGTTATTGTATAGAGCTCTAAAAATGGGGTATCATAGGATATCCCATTCTGTTTAAAAAAGGTCCAAGATTAGCGTTTTGAAATTTCCATTTCCAGTAAGTCAAGAAGATGTTTGAAAAACATTTTATTTCACTTGACTCGAAAATTCTTCACTTAAAAATAAAACAGTTTCCACGTGTCCGAAAAAGTATAGTGAGGATATGACCAACAACAATTCCACATTTTTTCTCTTCAAGCTGGTCGGATGCAAATCTTGCGATAAGTCGTTTAAATTACCAAGTTAAATAACTCACAATAGGCGCTTAAATTTGATAATAATGATAAAATTTGAAACATATATGGTATTTACCTTTTCTTACTGTCCTTCATATTCAAAATTTATTTTTCAAGTACAGTAAAACCTCGATATAACGGACTATTAGGGGGGACGGGGTGTCCGTTAAAGCCGAAAGTCCGTTATATAAAAATATTTATGTAGCGTATTTAGATATATTATATAAAAAATACAAAATAAAAACAAAATTCTATTTAATTGTTTTTGGACGTTCGTCGTGAAGTGACGTTGCTCTTGATATCGACGCGCTTGCTGTCGGTAATCCTGTTTTGAAAAAGGAATTTATTAGCGTTTGTTGCACTTTCGATGTTTGCTGTTTTTATAATCAACTTTCCAAAATTATGAAAATTCGTAAAATACAGTTGAACTTCGTTATATGATGAAGAATTAATAAACGTTACAAGATCATCGAGATGCGATCTTTCTTCTGATAACGTCATTTTAAGCAGTGTTGTTTTGTCGTCTTTTTCGCTATCTTTACTTCAATCCTCATTTTTTAGGTTCATACCTTCATCTGCTATTTCACTTTCAATCATGATGTTATACCTAGGGTCACCTTCATCGACTTCTAGCCATTGTAAAACGTCTTCCTCAGCTACATGTTCTCCGGCATTATTATACATTGTCCCACAGAAATCCAGTAACTTCCAGACCTTCTAAATCTGTGTCTCCATCTTGGGCATCAAACAAATTCTTCCAACTATTTTTTTAATGTTTGCTCTTTCACTTCCTCCATGCTACAGCAAAATTAAAAATTTTTGATTTTAAATTGTAAGACCTTAATTTTTGCAAATCCGCTGTCCTCTTGTATCTTCTACAATATCTCCATTGTGCAACCATTACTGCGTCTAAAAATGTCTGCGATATATTCGTTTGGTTGCCAAAAGTATACCCTGATTTATGGACTGTAAAAGCGATGTTGTATTTTGCTTGTCAAAAACCAGGTAAACCATCTTTCACTTTTTGGAGCTATAATATGAAACGGACGGATGAAGCATTATATCTCTTAAAACTCTATGTTTACGAGATTTGCCAAACATTACAGGATTCTATCTATGTGATACATCGGCGTTAGCACAAAACAGTGCCGATACCCTGTCTTTGCTGATTTTTCTTCTAGAATTGTATTTTTCATATTTGGAGGCTTGTGTTGTTTTAGGTAAAGTACGCCATAAGTAACCAGTTTCATCAGGATTACAAATCTGAGATTCTAATAGCATTTCGTTACTGATATGTTTCACTAATTTTTGCCTAAAAAGTTCCATTTCTTCTTTTGTTGCACTTGAAGCTTTTGAGAAAGCGCCACAGCCATCCAACACTTAATTTCAATGGTATGTCCATATGATTTGCTAATTTAATTCCAGCAGATTTCAATTCGACTGCCCGGACTGGCACCCCACTGAAACGTTGTTGGCCGTACCATTTTAAGATTGCTTCTTTCAGTAAAGTTTCAGGAGCCAATTTCATTCGTTTTCTGAGATTGCTGTTGTCTCCTTCATCACACATTAATGAAAATTTATTTATTTTGCTCTTGTTTTTTGTGTCAGAAACATCTTGCTTTTGTATGCCATACTGATTACATATATAAGACACAGACGTTCCAGACACAGACTCCAACTTTTGTAAAACCTTTAATTTAGGATTGCAAAAATTTAAACTTATTTATTTACTGGCGTACAGTAGGTAAATGTGTTCATTCGTACGTTTTTATTTTTTTTTGGCATTTGACCGGATTTTTTGTCCATTATATCCGAAGTCTGTTAATTAGAGGTCCGTTGTATAGAGGTCTTACTGTAATTTTTATTCGCAATTAGGTCATACGCGCCAAAAGACGAGTAATTCTATGATTTTTTTTACTCGGATATACAGAACAATAAAATTCTAATTTTCATCAGTCAAACTTACATAATTTCCATAAATGAAAAATTAGTATGTCATACTCAAGCTAAATATAATGTTTGGAGAAATAAAATGCTTCTTTTCTTAAAGTTAATATTTCTTTAATCTTTCCTAAAATTATTGTCCTTTTATTTCTGGTCAACATCGCCATCGCGTATAAGAAAATTGTTGCACTATTGTGGCACCTTTAACACACTAATACCATTTTTCCCAAATGCGAAATAAGACTAGTTTTATTTCAACTGAAATGTGCAACACCGCAAGGTCATCTCAGAGGGCGCTACTTTACGACCACGCCCATGATGCCACAATTACGTGTGTAAATTAAATCTGCCTCATCCTGATTTCTGGTAACATACGCAGAATCAGGGTTATACATTTTTTATTTATGCTCTATTCGGTCCTATCCTAGCAAAAAAAATACCTATCGAAACCCAAATGAAAACAAGAGCATATAAAATTATTTTGATAGTAAATACTACTAAAACGAAGAAGATATTGAGAAAAAAAATAGTGGTAACGTGTGTAAGTTACCACAATTTATGAAGTTACCATAATACAGGAATATGTTCACACAGGTTACCACAAATATCGCTGCACACACACACACACACACACTACACCTCAAATTGTAAGATTGGCGAATGGATTTAGTGTCCGCAGTCATTTAAACACAAACAAAACAATGTAGTCCAGTAAAATAAAAAAATAAACATAGCAGTTTAACATACAAATATATCTGCAATTTTAAATTAAAATATGCAAGTGGATCGGGTCGGCCAATGTGACGAATTGTGCTTCTTTCGCCGTTTATTTACATATTTGGATTATCAATTCATTAAAACTGTAGCAAAGCTATTGCTGAACTTTGTAAATCTTTTACACATTTTGTACAGCTTAAAAATAAAAAAAAAACGACAGTGGTTTTCATTAAAGTCTAACAAAATAGGTGGCGCTCTTTGCATCTTACACTAGAATAGTGAAAATAGCAAAACACATTCGCTGGCGTAATAGTAATAGAAGAAATAACATTATAATAGTCTATTGATAATAACTTATGCACGGAAAATTGACGAATTGTGTTTTTTTCCCGTTTATTTTTTTATACGTGACAATATATCTGTCAATTAATGTATAATTTTTATCTTTAAATATGGTTTTATAAGACTTACATATTACTTAATTAAATTCCTGCAAGTCATTTACGATTTCAGCTAATACTTATATAGTCAATCCATTTGTTTTCGACCTATCTAGATCTACCGTACAAAGACACCAGAACAAGACATTCACTTTCCTAATATTTTAATCAATTCCACTACATTTAATGAGATAATTACTTATAATTACCTCAGATTTAGAGGTTTTTTATGCTATCGAAAACCTATCGTACGAACAAGATCTTCCAAATGGCTGTTTTGTCTCTCACGTATAGTCACTTAAGGCCAATTATTACCTTGTTAATTCTGCGAAATTTAAGTTGACTTATATGGTAGCAGAAAAAACTAGACGGAATGTCTTTAGACGCACAGGATAGGGCTTAGTGATTTGTTGTTATTGGTTTTTATATTTATAGTTTATGGTATTCGCGGAAATTGGAGATAAAAATGAAATGTGATATATTTTTCATTGTATTTCTTACTGAATTATACAAAGAAGCCATTTAGTCATAAATGGCATCATAAATATAGAAAAATAATACATTAGTTTTGCCATCTTTATGGAGAATTAAGTATTTTTCACATTACTGCTCTTTTTACACTTAATTTCTAGTTTTTTAGATTGGCTTTGATAGTATGCCTTTTAGGGTGGGTCAAAAAACAATAGTGTTTTATTTTTTAATCGCTATACAGTGGAAAACTTGCTTTTGGGGTATATAAGTAAAATGTAGACATTTTAATAAAATCTAGAAATAAAAACGCTATAAAATCTCTGAGAACATACCCCGGAGCTGACATAGATTTAGACCATAATCCATTAGGTGTAATGCATATAAAATTGAAGAAGACCGAAAAACAAATAACTATAACACGGTTTGATGTCTCAAAAACAACAGATGTTATTGAGAAATGGAACGTGGTACAGGAAACTTTAATAAAGGCAATAGAAAAGCTACTGCAGACAAAAATAAGAAAAAACAAAGATAGATGACTTTGGAAAAATTAGATCTAATAATTTTTGCCGCTGTACTAGAACCCCAAAATGGAAGCTCATATCGAAGATGGGACTCGAACAATGAGAAATATGCCATTTTGGCAGAAGATAAATTTAGTTCCTTCGAAACAGATCTTATTGCAAAGCAAGCTGAGGCTAGTTTCTTCCTTAAGGAGTCAGTATGCAAGGACCATTTGAGATCACTGTCAATGAAAATACCTAGAAATTTCACGGAATTTACGATATTGATTTGGCTCTCATTTAAAAGCAAGGGTTGCATAACTCCTTTATAAGATAATGCTACAGTATTATCCACGTTAAAGCTAAGTAAGTTGGAGTTTGACCAATCCTTGATTATAAGTCAATCAGTTATAATTGAATGAAGCGTTGAAATATCAGAGCTGCTCCAAGTAATACTGGTATCATCAGCAAATAGAAAAAGTTTCCCTTTAATTTTCAAGTAAGTGATGTCATTAATGAAAAGTAAAAAAAGAATGGGACCTAATACTGAACCTTGCGGTACTCCACACTCAATATCTTTACAAGTAGAGTCGGTGTCATTTATTCTAACCAATTGTTTCCTACCTACCAAGTAAGTTTTGAATTAGTTCAAAGACACACCCCGAATTCCATAGAAAGTTAATTTTTTTAATAGAATGTCGTGATTTACGCAGTCAAAGGCTTTGGAATAGTTGCAGAAAACGGTGGCGGAGGAGAGGTTACTGTTTAGTGATAGATATACATCATGTAATACAGAAAATATGGCATCACTAGTGCATTTATTAGACAAAAAGCCGAACTGATTTTGTGATAAAATATTATATTTAAGGAGAAAGGGCATAAGTCGAACTTTTATAAGTCTTTCAATAATTTTTGATAGTGCTGGTAACAAGGCAATAGATCTCAGGCATCAGATTTTTCTCCACCTTTATGAAGAGGAATGACGATGGCAGTCTTTAGGCAGTTAGGGAATGTACCTTTTTCAAGGGAATCATTTACTAGCGAGACCATGACCTCCAAAACATTATGCGGTAGATTTAAGAAAATTTTAATAGATAATCCATCTGTACTACAGGTCGATGTGCTTTTTATATTACGAATTGTTGAAATGAGTTCCGTCTTATCAACTGGTCTTAAAAAGAAAGGAAAGAAAATAAAAGAGGCCAAATCCACCTGGCTTGCTAATCAATGCAGTGAAACAGAGGCATATGCTAAACAGTATGATAGCTTTAACATGCATAAGAAAATAAAGGAAATTACAACTACACTGCGAAAAAAGAAAGATGCCCTTCTGAAAGACGCAAATGAAAAATTATTATAGAAATTAAAGAGAAATTAAAAAAATGGAAGACATACATAACATATCTGGTTAAGGATAATCGACAAGAACCGATAAAAATCGACAGCGAAACGGGGCTAGAGATCGTAATGGAGGAAATGTACTTCTGGACCTATTTAATGAAGTATATAAAACTGGAAAAATCCCACAGGAAGGGTTGGTGTCCACCTTTGTAGCAATACCAAAAACAGTATATGCCAAATATTGTTCAGACTATAGGACAATATCACTAATAAGTCATACCCTCAAAATATTTCTAAAGGTGATTCATGGAAGATCATATAGAAAACTAGAAGATGATATGGATGATACTCAGTTTTGGTTCCGCAAGGGACTGGGAACGAGAGAGGAATTGTTTGCTTTTAATGTCCTCTCTCAAAGATGCTTAGATATAAACCTAGATATTTATTACTGTTTCATCGACTTCGAGAAGGCATTCGACAGGGTCCGACATGAAAAACTAATAGAAGTATTGAGAAACAAAGATATAGACAGACGAGACTTACGAATCATTATCAATCTGCATTGGAATCAAAAGGCTAATATAAAGATAGAGGAACAAAAGTCCGAAAGTATAGATATAAAGAGAGGAGTAAGACAGGGCTGTGTTCTGTAACCATTACTGTTTAACGTGTACAGTGAAGCCATATTTCAGGAAGCGATAGCGGATCTGGGTGATGGAATCTCTGTACACGGAAAATAGTAAAAACATAAGATTTGCTGATAACACCGTTATAATGGCAGACACCCTGGAATCGCTACAAGAATTGGTAAATAGAATTAATGATTATTGCATTAGATACGGACTAAAAATAAATAAGAGAAAAACTAAATTTATGATTGTCTCAAAAACGCAACATGGAAATGAAAGATTAATGAGAACCCAAATAGAAAAAGTAGAGACAAACAAATATCTGGGAACCTGGGTTAATGACAACAATGACCAAAGCAAAGAAATCAAAGTCCGAATTGAAACTGCAAGGCAAGCATTTGTGAAAATGAAGACAATGCTTACCAACAGAGACCTTCAGTTGCATCTCAGACTGAGGGCTCTAAGATGTATTTCTATCCTACTATACGGAACGAAAGCTTGGACATTGAAGAAACAACACATAAGAAAAATAGAAGCGTTCGAAATGTAGTGTTACAGAAGAATATTAAAAATTCAGAGGGTTCAAAGGATTACCGTACATCAGAGCACGAACTGGCAATGCATTGTGGGCAGTGTTGGAAGAAGGTGGGTAGTAGGGATAGTAGGGGAAATTTGTCAAACTCAAGGCTGTCACTGCCGCCACCCACACGCAATACGACGATAATATAACACCCAATAGAACATACTAGACCACACCTTTTTTTAAGGTGCAAATATGTGAATTTTACTATTTTTTGAGTATCTTGCACTGCTGCAAATTAAAAGATATCTATTTTAAATTTATTTCTTATTTTTAAAACTATTAACTAAACAATTTTCACTATAGCACGTTCACACATTATTGGATAAAAGTAAAAATAATTGAAAAATGACTTGATTTCTGAAAAAAATCTAAATTTTAAGTACGATGCGTTAGCTGGGGGTTCAATATATAACTTTATTTTATTTGCATTTTACTTATATACCGGAAAGGCAAGTGTCCAACAAAAGTAAATTTTCAGGAAAAATTATTTTTATTAGACAAATTTGCTTAGAAACGGACACAGAGAGAAGCATCCAAATACAATAATTCATCAAATTGTTAATAATTCCACTTTTGTTCTTTAGCTTCTTATGAAAATTGATTTTTTTTTGGTAGGCATTAAACATTTTGTTTCTTTTACAGATATTCTGTAAGAAGAAGTTTAAAATTACCGATTAACACTTAAAATTTGCGACTTGTAACTTGAAGCTTAAAAAGATTGAATTAAGACCTGTTTAGCAGTCGAATGGATGGATTGGTAGAAAACACCAGAGCTCCAACAATGCCAATAATGGAAGAGATATTTAAGAGGTTTAAAGAGAGAAGAGAGATGACAGAAAAACGGAATCCAAAAATTATAATAAATTATGTTCTTTAGAAAAATATTACAAATACATACTCAAATTGTTTATTTTGTTTAAATACATTTCTAAAAAATTAATTACAAAGACGATCTGTACAAATAAATTATTATCTAGTCAAAACACAAACCATTACTAAAATTTATTACTTTTATTACAAGATAAACATGGAAGTACGGATCTGATCTGAATCAGACTAAACCTAAGCCATTTACTTGAGAATTCCGTACGAAAGTATAAGTACGAACCAGAAATTACCTGGTAGGATAAAACTACATATAGTAATTGTTTATGCGATTCTTATAAGTCCGTCAGCAGTCGATACAAGTGACTTACCACTTTAAACAATTATTTATTGAATCATTTGAAGATTTATTATACACCAATGACATTACACCAGATGGTGCATCACGCTGTTTATGTTAACGATATATATACTTATATAAAAAAATATTTTTTAGTGTTTTTTATTCGCAAAACGTAGACTATTTCTTTACGTCTACTAGATAATTCTGATTATGTTTAAAAACGGAAAAAAAAGGCCCTGATAAACTTACTGTCAAATTTCAAAGCTCAGATCCGAATAACGCTTGTTTACAAACAATTTATCTTTAATTCGTGGCTGCTCGTATTTCTTTGTTGCTTGCTTTTTATTTTTACCTGTGAAACTCTACTCTTATTCTTAGAAATTATGAATAAAGAACTTGTGACCCAATAACTGCGACTTGATATGGGTTTCAAAAAAATATATGGTATAAATACAACTCTGTCACAAATAATTTGACTGACCCTTAATGTAATCTCCGCGATGTTTTCTGTCCTACATCTATTGATTCTCCTGATTGTATTCCCACAAAGCTTTCCAAATTCTTAAACAGTAGTTTTTATGCTTCCTCCTTATAAAACTGTTACAAAAACCAGCACTCGTTCAGATTCTCTCCACAAATCAAATCTCCGACTCGTTTCAAAATAACAATGGCACTCTTTCAGCCCAAAAGTTTTTTCGCCTTGATTGGGTGTCTCGTGCAAATCTTATATAATTTTTCTTTTCTTTACTTACAGAATTTGAAATCTCTTCGGACACAAGGAGTTTGGAATTCTCGACTTGGTCTCGATTTGCCTTATTATATTCTGCACTCCACAACACCAACTTAATTCACAAAACAACACAACTTGTACTTATCTTTTAACACACTGGACTGCTCATTCTGGCTGTCAAAAACGCAATGCTCGAAATTTTCCTGATCAATTTTAATATCGACTATCCATTCTCCTTCCCTCGTTTTCCATAACTAATCATATTTATTAATTTCTCCTATCTATTAACGAAAATCCCTACTTTGACCGAAGATTTGACAAATATGTTGCCAATGGGCTCATGACAATTGTAGAGCAGATAATATCTTCCTGTGCAAGCAATGCGAACAATTTTTGGTAAAAACCAAAAAAAAAGAGTTTTATTTCATGTAGTAATACAGTTTATATCCAGAACAATGCGGTAAAATAATTTTTATTACCTTTATAGTCTGTATACCGTGGTATCTGATGTTATGATACCACACGAAGGGTTTTTAAGTGTCTGTTTTTGGGTGTCTATCACTTGCTCCTTACACTTCTTGTATATACGGGTGTGTACGACTTTCAAGAATATTTTTTATTACATAAGACATCAAGCTCATCATGTGATAATCGTCATATTTAGATGCGTTATTTAAATATTGTTTTTTTAAATTTATAATATAAAGAAAAATGTAAATTATACTTAAAATAAACATAATTCCTGATCCCCGTATGCGTTACGGTAACAATAATGATAAATATTTGTCGATATGAAAATAACTACCTTGTTTGTCTTCTCACCAAGTTACTAATAGTAAAGATTATTGTTATGCATTCTAGATCTATTAGAAAACAGCTATTTTCCTAAATGGTGTAATTACCTTTAATATGCCGAAGTCATTTTCGCCAGGTTGGTATGCCTGATACGTGCTGATTTGCATTCCTTGTTTGGAGATAATAGTACAATTTGTTGTGCGCATGCAAGCAGTAGTAATCCTTGCGTTTGAAAATCGCAGAAAGTGAAGCAATTTTAATGGAGTTGAGCTGTTCGGTACAAGAAGTATTATTAAAAATTAGTCTTTGTAGAATGTTTGTTTCCAGAGGCAGATAACTCACTGATGTATCTGATCAGAATTAGAATGGTCTAAGAATTGTTAAAGAGACTGAAATCTGTTATTGAAAAGAAAAATTATTATTTATGAGGATTCATTGTATGGTTTATCTTTAAATTTTAAAAAGACATATTCTTAAAACTGAAATATCTATGAATTTTATTATTTTTACAGCTTTCAATTGTACATCAGGAAGAATTTTCCTAGTACTAGGAAAATTAAGCAAACTTAAACTATTGGATTATTATCATTGGTTTGTTGAACCACCATTTATTAACACACAAGTCCTTAGACACGAACATTGCTGCCTTTATGTACTAATTCGAAGTCATTTGTTTAATAACTACTATTCTAACATGTAATAACTCTAATACTTATTCCCAGAAAAAGCACTTTCACATTGTTCGATGCCGGTGTACTTTGGAAAAATACCAAGCAGTAATGAAATCCATTAAAACATTAAATAAAACATTAGGAAATCTGTTAACCAAGAAATAACGGGTTTAGCGTAAGAACAAAACAAATGTTGGCAGGTGATAATAGTAGTATAGAAGTATTTGTGTAATTATTTTACTAAGAAATTTTCATTAAATATGTTTTAGGAAGTTTGTTCAAGCCGTAATCGTACAACTGGTATTCTTTATTTATATTTGCCTTTATCGCTAGAATAATAAAATTTTTATTTAAATACAACTTACGTTGATTAGTTTTTTTGAAATATACAGAGTGGCCCAAAAGTCTGGAAACGGCTAATTATCTCGTAAATTACTAGACATAATTATACAAAATTTGAGATACGCCTATTTTGGGGACACGGAGATTCCATATTTGGTATTTGCAATGTTGCCAGATTTTCAGTTTCTCTTATATTATTAGTAACTTTGGTTTTTCAAATGCATCACCCTGTATATTCATTATTGGAATCTCCTATTAAATGCAAGTTCAACCATATGTAACACTATTTTCAAATACATTAAAACGTAACAATTGATAGTTTAGAATATTTTTTAACATAATAGTTACGTTATTAAGTGTTCAAAATGTGCTCCATTTGTGAGTTGACAGCACTCTAGTCGATGGTAGATTGCGTCTACCACATTTCTCCATGATTGTGTAGAACTTATTCGAGATTCATCGATAATTCATTGCCTTAGCTATGCAAGACTTGCTGGCTAAGTTTTGTAAACTGAATTTTTCAAGTATCTCTAATAAAAATAATCTTTAGGATTGAGATCGGGTGAACGTGGAGGCCATGCAATCTTACCTTGTCTACCAATTTATTGTCCGGGAAATATCTCATCTAAATAACGCCGAACATTTACACCAACTATCTGACGTTAAATTTCTTTTGATAAAAAATGGCCCAATTAAATAAGTACCTACTATAACTGACAATACATTTAATTTTTGTGGTCTTTGAGTATGGTTTTCACGCATTCAGTGCAAAACAGTGCAAAATATGTAGATTTTAATAAATTTAAATATTTAAAAGGAGAATGCTGTGATTTTGACATTTGTTCACCATTTAAATTATGAACTAAAATTGACAGTAGTTGTGGTTCAAAAAGTTCTGCAATTTAAATTGCTTCTCTAAAATGCCGTTCTCTAAACCGTTCTCCTATTCATAAAACGACGGTACAAAAAACTGTAAGGCAATTTGAGGAATCTGAAGGAGTAAAAGATAGATACCGATCAGGTTGACCGAAACGAGTTATCAATGACAACAAAACTTCAGATATAAGCAAAGTTTTGTTGAAGATCCACATACATCCCCAGGCAGGGTTGCACAAGTACATGATGTAGTCATTCTTCAGTCTTACGTTTATTACGTGAACATAAATTTAAATAATACAAAATTAACTTATTGCAAGAATTAAGTGAAGATGACTTTGGTCGTAGATTAGAGTTTACTGAGGTAATAATGGATAAAATTGAAAATTATTAAAATTCCGTTAACAGAATATGTTTTTCCGATGAAGCAACTTTTACACTGTGTGGAAGTGTAAATCGACACAATTTAAGGTACTGGTGTGACGTAAATTCACATTGAAGACTGAATGCGTGAAAACCATACTCAAAGACCACAAAAATTAAATGTATGGTCAGATATAGTAGTTACTTATTCAATTGGGTCATTTTTTGTCGAAAGAAATTTAATGTCAGATAGTTGGTGTAAATGTTCGGCTATATTTAGATGAGATATTTCCTGGACGATAAATTGGTAGACAAGGTAGAATTGAATGTCCTCCACGTTCACCCGATTTCAATCCTAAAGTTTATTTTTATTAGGAATACTTGAAAAATTCAGTTTACAAAACTTAACCAGCAAGTCTTGCAGAGCTAAGGCAACGAATTATCAATGAATCTCGAATAATCTCTAGACAATCATGGAGAAATGTGGTGGACGCCTTCTACCATCGATTAGGGTGCTGTCAACTCACAAATTGAGCACATTTTGAACACTTAATAACGTAACTACTATGTTAAAAAATGTTCTAAACTATCATTGTTACGGTTTAATTATTTGAAAATAGTTAATATTAAAAAATTTATTGAAATAATTTAGGCGTTGCCAGACTTCGGTTTTATGTATTTATGACCTTCCAGATTACATAAAATCATAAGTGTTACATATGGTTGAACTCATATTCAATAGGAGATTCCAATAATGACTGAATATACAGGGTGATGTATTTGAAAAACCAAAGATACTAGTAATATAAGAAAAACGGCAAATCTGGCAACATTGTAAATATCAAATATGGAATCTCCATATCATAAAATAGGGGTACCTCACATATTGTACAATTATGATTAGCATTTAACGAGATAGTTAGCCGTTTCTAGACTTTTGGGCCACTCTAAATATGCTAGTGTAAGAGTGAAGATTGTTAAAGTTAAGAATATATTGTTTAGGATTTTTTTAAGAGCTTCACGTAATTATTTGTTAATTTTAATAGTAATTTTTTTAATAACTGCAAAAAGTAGTACTTTTAGCATTATCAAATGGAAGATTTAGCATGAGCTGAGATAATCCTAAATTGTTATGACTACCATAATCTATACAAACATATCAAAATTTTTAAAAAGATTATTCATCTAAGTTTAAATACACTCTACCATTTTCCTGCAACAAACAAAACAACACTTTTGCAGCATTGTCAACCTAAGTATTTAAAAAATTTCAAATATCACCAAAAGCTTCTAAATTCAACTAAAAAATGCCTTCTTCCTCTTCTAGTGCCGTCTCCACTAATGAAGGTTATCTTCTTAAGAGCGTCTGTGTGATTAACCCGGTCCAGTTACGAATGTTTTTCAGCCAGGATATTTGTCGTCTACTAGGACCCCTTTTTCCTTCGATTTTACCCTTCATAATCAGCATTCATGCTAATGTCGAATAAAGATGATCAACCGACGATAACCATCCAAGGAACAAAAGTGGAACATGTAGAAGAATACATATATCTGGGTCAGAATATCAAGGTAAACAAAGAAAACCAAACTACCGAAATAAGCAGACGAGTAAGAATAGGATGGGCCGCATTTGGACAACTCTCATACATACTGAAAGACAAAAAGATACCCCAAAACCTTCGAACCAAAGTGTTCGATTCTTGTATCCTTCCCGTTCTCACTTACGGAGCTCAAACCTAGACATTCACAAAAAAGAACATGAACATGAACTAAGAACGACAGATGCTTGGTATCTCACTAATAGATCGGCAAACGAACGAAGCAATCCGGAACAAAACAAAAATAAAGGACGCCGCGAAACAAGCAGCTAAATTAAAATGGAAATGGGCTGGACACAACAAACGTCTCGAAGATGGTAGATGGAACAAAGAAGTCGAAAACTGCGAAGAGGCCTTCGATGCGAAGAGGCCAAGAGGAAGACCTCAAATGCGCTGGAGCGACGATATCAAAATAGTCGCAGGACCAATGTGAAAACGCCTAGCACACAACAGGGATGAATGGTGAGAAATGGCAGAGGCCTTTATTCGACAATTTGGATAGAAAAAAGGCTATAAAAAATTAGCTGCAAAAAAGAATTTTTGATTGCACAAATTTTTTATTCATTTGAAGAATTTCTACAACTTTAAATAATAGTTATTTTGTTGTTAGTTTGTTTATTTGCATGTTTGTATTTATATATTTATTTATCTAACGGCAGAAATAGAGGATTCGACAGCCATAAATTAGACTTTTAAACGATTGATCATATATTTGTTATAATAGACTAGGCGGCATCTGTAGAAATTCAGACCATAATGGAAATTTTCCCCAGGAAGCTATTTTTTTGCTGGAATCCCTTCAGGATGGGCCCAATATCGATAATCACGATATGCGCCAGTCGCAAACCCTGTGCTAAATTTTTTATTTAACAAAATCTGAAAACAATTGAAAATTTCTCATTTTTTTGCTCTTATTTTCATTTATAATTCGGCAAATATTGATCCTAGGGAAAAATTTATAGAAAGTTAAAAGTTTCGTTATTCAATTTTACACAATATTTCGTTAGCTAGAAATTTAAAGTTCAATGTTTATTGTCAAAAAATAGCAATAATTGGAAAAAAAAGTACAAAAAAATGAAGTTAATCCTTTAAATGTTTTCGACTTTCTAAACTTGACTTACAAGTTTCATATTCCGCCTAGAAAAACTTTTTAATATGTTTAAAACGTGTGCTAAATTTTGTTAAGATCGGTTGAATAGGTTTTGCATAATAATTTTGCAATCCAGCCTACTGGAAAAAAATCGCAAATTTTCAAATTCATAGTAGGCCCTAAATAAGGCACTCAAATAGTTGCAATTTTTTTTACATATAAAGGAAGTCTCAAACTTTTAAACGCTTTTTGTAAAATTTAAATCGGTTCACTAGGAAAGCCTAAAATTTTTTTTAAAGTTATAAACAATTTTTAGGCTTATAAACAAATTAAATAACTTTACGAGCTTTAAACGTATCAATTTCAAAATGTACACACTTAAAGAACATTAAAAGACACTTTTTTTAAAAAACAAAAAGATACAGTCGGCTTACTTGTTGCCGAGATATTGAAGGTCAAAGTTGGCATACATTTGCCATATAACCATAAGTGATAGAGGAGTCGTTTTTAAACAAATACCCTCGTCTTGCCAAATACTTTTTACATGAAAAGTTTTACGTAATGCGCTTTATGGCAACATCCATAAAAAAGACGAATAAAAAACCTTTTTCGCGTAAAATGTCGTTCGGAATGCATGAGAGGTGGTGGTGAGGGACATTCACTTCAAATGTGAATCGGCGAGTATAAAGTAGGGGACCATCAGTTTGTTTAATTTCGAGTTTTGAAATAAAAACAAATAGTAAAGTGCTCCAAAATCTGTAAGGGCTTGTATTGAAGGCTTGTATGTTATACAAGTAATTGCATTTTTAGCTAACAAAATATTGTGTAAGATTGAATAACGAAACTTTTAACTTCTTATAATTTTTTCTCTAGGATCACTATTTTCCGAATTATAAATGAAAATAAGAGCAAAAAAATGAGAAATTTTCAATTGTTTTGTTTTTTTCAAATAAAAAATTTAGCACAGGGTTTGCGACTGGCGCATATCGTGATTATCGATACTGGACGTATCCTGAAGGGATTCCAGCAAAAAACAGCTTCCTATGGAAAATGTCCAATCCAAAAGAGATCCCGCCTAGACTATAAGTATTATCTATGAAAGCAATAAAGTATGACAGAAAAAGTATGATTTATGACAGGAGAAATTCATTTTTGGAGTGAAGTTTTTCAGAGAAATTCGGACATCAGTAGAATGTGTTGGTACCCAACGACGCAGGTCTAATGAATGTAAAAAATCTACTCCTAACTCAAATTATATGTGCAACTTTTACGCGAAAGAAGATGTTCAAAAGATAATTTGCCATTAACAAGATATTAGTTAATCGTCCTCATCTTGCAAATACCAGAAGCTTCGATCTTATCGCAAAATGTAATTGTTTGATCATTAAATCGGTTCTGACATTTATTCGCATTATACATACATATACACAGAACACTCTTTGAAATTGAGCAACTTTGTTTCGTTGATTTTTTTTCTCTTAACCGAGCTTAAATTTATGAGTACTTAAGTCGTAACAAGAATCTATAAAGAACGTTTTTCTTTTATTGTTAATTTGAACATTTATCGAATAACATCATCATTCCAAAAATTTATGGTGCCGTTCATCACTGCAAAACTAGTTTTTTGCTACGCCTCACGAGAGGCTTGAAGGAAATCGATTAGAAAGGAGAAGTGGATTTTCATCCATATTGATTGTTATACAAGTGTTGTAACATATGTAATAAAAGATCTTTGTTTGTTTTACTGTGCAAATGTTGATACAGTGCGTTAAGTTTTTGATTAGGTATTGCATACTATACGGAGCGCTAAAATCGGCAACGTTGCAAATGTTCGTTCTCCGACCCGAAAATCTACACCCACAGAAAATCATTTATTTTAGTTCAGTAACTCACAACAACGTTAGAAATGTACTTCTCTGTCGTCCGATCTCATGTTTCATTACGCAAAGCCGATTTTAATAGTAGGAAATTCGATAAAAATGCACTGACCTAATCGGTGCATTGTTATCGATTTTTATTAATGTGAAAATTTTTTTGTGGTTGTTGAATTAAAAATAAAAGCGTATTTATTTAAAAACCGTATTTATTTATATAAAAAATATACTCTTATTGAAAATTAAAATATTATTCCTAATAAAATAAAAAATAATTCTTTATGACCTACAGAAATGGTTCAAATAGTTGATCTTCTACGGCTGAACAGTACCCCAATCTGTCATAAAAACTTCTGCGAACAGATGAAAGAGTTTCTGCTGTAACAGAATTGGAGACTTTTCTTATTCGATTTTTTAATTTATCCAAATTTTGGGCTCTAGCCTCAGGATGAGCGTAGATAATGCTTTTTAAATGTCCCCAAAAAAAGAAGTCCATGGGTGTAAGATCTGGGGATCGCGCAGGCCACTTAATATCGCCTGTTCCACTCATAACGCGATTCGGGAAAGTATTGTTTAAATACTCCCTAATAATTCGAGCGTTGTGAACTGAACAGCCGTCTTGATGAAACCAAACATTCTCCAGATTTACATCAGGAAAATTGAGAATAGCGGGAAGAACATGATTCTGTAACAAATCGAGGTATACTCTACTATTCAAGTTGCCCTCAATAAAAAATGGACCCATTATGTGGTCTCCTAAAATGCCAGCCCAGACGTTAACTTTTTGAGGACGTTGAGTTCGGTAAACAACACTTCTGTGCTAGTTTTCCTGCGCCCAATACCTCGTAATGGACGGATTGTGTCTCCCTACTAACGAAACAGAAGATTCATCAGTGAATAAAATGTTTTTAATAAAATTTGGTTCACTACTAGCCTTCGTTATTAGAGTTTCACAAAACTCCATTCTTCGAAAGTAATCGTCTGGATAAAGCTGCTGCGTTTTCGAATATTTAAAGTTCTTGTAACCGTGCTTTTTCCATACTTTCGTTACAGTAACATTGCTAGCATCTAACTCTCTAGCAACTCTTCTACTTGAACGTGTTGAATCTACCTCGATTGTTGCACAAATTTGTGTATCCCGGTATTCTCTTTCCTCAACTTTTTCTGGTAACACTTCTCGAGCGTGACATTTTGTGCAATTTTTGAGGCAATTACAACTCTCAAAATTTTTAACAATATTATAAATTGACTGTACACAAGGAATTGGTCTTCCCTCAAAAAACACAGAAAATAAATCTACACACTGTTGCGCAGAATTGCCACTATAAAACCATTTTATTATTTGAGCTTTTTCCGCGGCCATATAAACAGACATGTTTACAAAAATAAATAAAAACTCTACGCTATACCCATGATACTATGAATAACAAGATAGGATCTTCCCGTAGCTCAAAATCGGTCGGGTTCGCGCATGCCGTCATTGGAGAGTAGAATTTGAAATCTTGTTAAAGTTAAATGTAATTTGTATGCATTCTGTGATGAAATTACTAAACGAAAATAAGTTAAGAGGTTTAATAATTACAATAATCGTACACATAAGGATATCTCCAAACTATTTTTTAAAGATTATTTATTGATATATACAAAAAACTGACATTTCGAACGTGCAACTCTCCAATGACGTCACAAAAACATGCGAAATATCTTATGTTATAGTCATAGTATCATGGTTATACCTTTAAACAACCACGGTATAATGACAATATGACAAATTTGCCGACGGGCGACGAGCAACGACGAGTCAACGAAGCAGATATGTAGTGCAAGTCGACGACGCGCAGTGTTGCCATTTATAGAGTGTATACCTAATCCAAAACTTAACGCACTGTAAATGTATTTTCTTCTTAATATTTATTGGAATATCAATTATGTTAATAATTATTTATGATTAACTATATAAACACTAAAAACTGTTTGGAGTAAATTGCCATTTAATATTTTTTAGATGCTGTTCTAGGTTCTTATTTTTTTAATTGATTGGGGAGATATTTAATATTTGTCTTGCTTCTTTATTTCTCTTTTTATCAAATTTTGTTATGATTTTGAGCCTTCTAGAAATATTCTCTATATAGTCATTAAAATCTAAGAACCACATTGTAAATTATGTAGCAAAAGAATTGCGATATTGCAATTACCACCTAATTAGTGTAAAATCAACCCAATTTAAATAATCTGGACTTAAATAAAGGTATGTCGCAATGAAATATTGACAGAAGAAGGTCAGACACTTGAGCGCACTTAGTGCCTTTGACTTTTGCGGGTTAAAACCGTACGCGCATTCTCTTTGCATATTTCCACGCTGCCGTGGCAATACTTACTGTGGTTACTTCTCCATTTGTAATCTAAATTAATGTATAAATTAGTTTTTGTAATTCTACCAGTCGCCACTATTAATTTGCTATTTTTAGTCCAAATTAATTGTCTACATTTAAATCTAAAGGTATTCACCAACTATTCTCTCTTTTCTATGGCATTACAGCTCAAATCCAGTCTTGGTCTCTTTTATTTTTTGCCTCCACCCTTGCTTGTCTGTGTCTAATCTTCTTCATACACGGACTTCTAAAAGGCTTGTGCCTTACTATTTACTGTGCCTTCCTAGCACTTTCTTCGCTTTCCAACAATGCATTCTAGTATCTATTGCTCTTTTTGGTAGCCTATCCATTCTTATCGCACGTCCGGCCCATTGCAATCTTTGTATTCTAATGAAGCCTTACACCCGTGGCGTTTCCTTATAATGTTGATAAAACTCGTTGTTGTATCGACTTCTGAAAATTTCGTTTTTAATCACAGGTCCTAGTATTTTCACCAGTACTTTTTTCGGTGGACTATTTAGGTGGACATTTTTAGACCGACATATATGGGAGAGAGCAAAATAAGCTCTGTTTGCCTGCGTTATTCTTTTCCGTATTTTTTCATCTTCTGATCCGTCGGTATATATTTGTACTCCCAGGTATGCAAACTTTTGTGGGACAATATTTCTTCTCGTCTGTATCAATATTTTTGTTTTTTCTGTATTAATTTCTAGACCTAACCTTTTTGTTTGCGCTTTTACTCTGCGTATGTTTCATATGCTCCTATTGATGTTTTTATTAATATTATCGGCATGGTCACTAGGTTTCCTCGTCCAGTTTACATTTGCCTAACCGCATACTCCAATGTCAGGTTAAACAAAGTTGAGGCCAGCCCTTCTCCCTGCTTTAGTATCTGCGAAATTTTGAAGAAGTCTGTCTGGTGGTTTTGTATTCTTACACATGCCTGAGTTTTAACCATTGTGGCATTAATTAGTCTGTGAATATTGTGGATTTTGTTTCTTTTGATAACCTTCTTATCTATGAAGGGAATGCTGTGCATTTTAGAACAGAACTTCAAGAAGAGAAGATAAGTTAAGGAATCACGGCAGGCAGGATCTTAAAAGAAAAGAAAGAAATTTGAGTTATTTTTTTTTTTTAATTTTTTTTTATTTTTTGGAAAATGTGAAGATTTTTTTTGTTTGTTCCAAGAAGTTATTTATTATGTAAGGTCCTTGAGGACCTTCTTAAATTATTTTAATTACCTTAATTTTTATTATTTCATCTTTTCCTTAAATTTATTTATATATGAATATTTTACCTAACATTTATAATAAGTTGTCAGGATACATTATCCATTTTTATTGTTACTAGTCTCTCTAATAAAAGAACAAACTGGAACAGATATAGAGAAAAAACAAAAACAACCATTAACCTAAACTTGCCTCTTAAAAGTGATAGCGACATAGAAAATGCAGTTGCTCACCTAACTACAGTTATTCAGCAAGCTGCTTGGACGTCCACCCCAGAATTTACTCACAAATACAACTTTGAGTCCTATCCTGCTTACATAAATTCGCTCATATTGGAAAAAAACTGCGAAAGAAGTGGCAGCTCACTAGACATCCAGAAGATACAGCAAATCTTAATAGAGCTTGCAGACTACTCAAAAGAAAACTGATCCAACATAAAGACAATGGAATCAACAAATATTTAAAGAATCTTTCACCTGCAGATGATACAAACTATTCACTGTGGAAACTGATAAAAAAACTTAAACACAACGATCAATTGAATATGCCAATCAGGAAACAAAATGGCACTTGAGCTAAAACTGACATAGTAAAGCAAATACTTTTGCAAATCATCTATGCAAGGAATTTCAACCGCATCAGAGGGAAGTCTCAGTTGAAGAAGAGCAGGCTATTCATAAAGTCGTAAATGTCCCATATCATATAGCTCCACGTATTAAATCCATTAGGAAATCTGAGATAAAAGAAATAATTAATAATCTGGAAAATAAAAAGTCACCTGAATATGACTTAATATCTAGTTTAGTACTAAAAAATCTACCCAACGAAGGCGTAAGTTTAATTACTTACATATTAGTTCAATATTACAAACAGGTTATTTTCCACTCCAATGGAAAGTTGCTCAAATTATTCTTATTCCAAAACCTAATAAACCTCATACGGAAGTATCTTCATATCGCCCAATTAGCTTGTTGCCTATTATATCCAAAGTATTTGAAACGGCTTATTTTATATGACAGTAATGTTATACCGAATTATCAATTTGGGTTTAGGAAACAACATGGTACTATTGAGCAAATTCGTAGGGTGGTAAAGACTATCAGAAATTCGCTCGAACAAAAAATTACTGTACTGCTGCATTTCTACATGTCTATCAAGCATTCGACAAAGTTTGGCATGCAGGTCTTATCACTAAAATTAAATCCATATTTCCTCATTCCATAAGCTCACTTGTAAGATCCTACCTGATAGATCAATTCTTTCAAGTCAAAAGAGGTGGGGAAATCACTAACCTGTTTCCAATTTGTTACGGAGTTCCACAAGGAAGCATACTAGGATCCACCCTCTACTTAATATACACATTATATCTCCCAACGACGACCAATACAACAATCGCTACATATGCTGATGACACAGTTATCATGGCTTTAAATTCTACAGCAACTGAAGCATCCCAGGTATTACAAAACCACCTACTTAAACTAGAGAGCTGGTTTAAACTGTGGTGAGTCCAAATTAACAGTTTAAAATCAACACAAATAACGTTTACTTAAAAAAAAAGGTGTCGCGCCACCAGTTTCTATAAACAACACTTAACTACCAGTTAATACCGTCGTTAAATACTTAGGAATTCATTTGGATAGCAAGCTTAATTGGGGTATCCACATTTTTTCTTTTGTATTGGCTACATTCCCTGTTGTTCAACAACTTATTTTAACCATAAGCATCTTTGTTTAATGCATTTATTATCTCTTATCATTTATTTGTAACATTGGCTTTTCCATATTTAATTTGTAACCTTTGCATGGTAGTTTTTGCATTGGAGTTTGTCTCCTTTTTTATAGATAGGGAATACTATACTTTTCTCCCAGTCGTCGGGTAGCTCCTCTTCTTGTCACATGTCTTTGATGATCGCGTGGCTGTGACTTGCTAGGTGGTCTTCACCTACTTTATACAATTCCGCTGGTATTTCGTCAAGTCCTGGGGCTTTATTGTTTTTCTGGGCCTTAATAGCTTCGAGAACTTCCTTTATGGTTGGTGCTTCTACTCCATTCGCTACTTCATTCCCTTCTACGTAATTTGTACCTATTTTATCTTCCATGTTTACTTGTATACCAAGTAGGGTCTGAAAATAATGCTTTCAGGTTTCTGTCACCTTCTGTTGGCCACTGATTATTTGCTATCTTTAAAAAAGACTTGTTTGAGGTTTATACCCTATTTTTATCTTTTTTAGGTACTCGTAAGCCCTTCCAATTTAGTTGTCTTTATCATTTTCTTCCATTTTTTCTATTTCTCCATTTTCATAGGTTCATTTTTTACTCCTACATATCTTATCTGCTTTCCGCCTTGTTCAAATGGCAACTAATAATCGACCCAATATTCTATTGACTCAATATTTAAAATTTCATCTGACAACTTGAAAAATCTTATACAGATTTTTAAAGGTTCTAAAAGGTAAATGAGGGATAGCTGTGAAAAGACTTACAGCCGATTTTGCTTTGTTGTTAGAATAAAATGAGAATTATTCTTATCTCGGAGAGCATTTATTTAAAAAGGTTAACAATTAGCAGATCACTTTGAAGTTTCAATTTGAAGATATTAAAAACAATTTAATATTTTATCAAAGTTGTAATTAAAAAAATCTTTTGAAAAAGGGCTGACTTCTTAGCTCTTTCTTGATCTCATTCTTGATATCGTAGTCCTCTACTAATAAAACGAAGTATTTATAAAAATATTTACACCTCACTAAATACACTTTTACTTGTATTTACTTACATTTACTCAAGATCATTGATAAATAAAGATATAAATATAATCAGATTGTCTGCACATCCATTTTCTGTAACCATTATCTCAAACAGATCTTATCGCAAACACTCCATTGATACTGGCGAAGCATACTCTCCGAACAAAAGATATAACCCGTAGCTAGTTATTACGTCTACTTGTTAAAAAATATGAGCCGATATTGTGCATCTCGGTTGCCTTAGTCCAAATACGGCACACCAATAATAATCAAAATTATCTTATTAGTTCTTAGAGGCTCGTTTTTCATTTCTTCGATGAATTCTGTACGAGATAAGCTGTATTGTTTTTTGATTGAATCGTCAGACAGGGAGAGACTCAGTTAGTTTTGTAGGATTGGATTTTGTACGAGAGAATATCTTCATTTTAGTTGATTTAAGTTTTTTTTTACTTTTCTACTTGATCGTAATTGGTTCATATAAAACTAGCTAGATTTAAAATACGTTTAAATAGTTTTTTTACTATATTTTTGCCTTAATTTTCTCTTTTGAAAACGATAAGCGAGAAAATAGGGAAGGAGGGTGAAAGCTAAGAATACATTAGACTGCAAACTGCAAGAAAATACTTGGATGGATCTATAAAGATTTTATAAAAATGCTCGTAATGCTGACTGAGAATTAAATCCAGACTATGCTTGGTCTCTGCATTACTATGGTATGTTTGATAAGTTTGTCAAATTGTGTTAGGGCAGTATTTATATTTAAGTATCAATTATCCAATGGTTTTAAATATTGTTTAAAAAGTATCTGGGAGTACTGTTGGAGAACTATATCTCCAAACCAATAATTCTATTTTGTATCAAATAATTCTATTTTCGCGCCGGTTACCTAAATAAATCCAGTCTACCTAGACCTTGTTTCTGAGAATGTTAATCCCCGCCCACAACGCCTACTTGACGATAGAACGGCTTTTCAAAATGCATAAACAAAAAAATATTCCAGCGGGGCTAGTGATTTAGCGACTTTCGTAGGGCTAACATCTACATTTCAAAGTTCGGAGAGGATTCTCCTCGTTGGAGTTTACGCAGTTGGCCGGGAAGCCGTAATATGTGAATGAGTGTTATGGTGTTTTCGCTTTCGTTCGCAAATTGTAATATTCAAATTAAGTTCCTATGATAAGTTACACACTCAAATTTTATAAGCTCTATTTCTTGCCCTTTCTTTCTTTTTTCAATTACAGTTTCTTTCTAAACAAGTAATTGTTTTATTTCACTATATTAATTCAACAGGCCAGATAAAAGCAACTTTGAAAGTCCATTTTAGTTTCTCTACTGAGCTGTCGAAGGCTAGCGGACTAATTGGACTTGCAGCAAGAACAAAGCCGCTGAAAGAGACACTGTAGCATACAAGTCTCTCCATGGAAGGGATGTTGTAAACCGGCACCCTCCAAGTACGATATCGAGACATCTCAGGCAACACCGTACTCGCTCGCAGTAAGGTTTGTGTTTGACAGTATTTGGCAAACAGATTTATATATTTATTACTAAATGTGTTATTAAAAATAGAGGTTTATTTTTAATCGAAGTTATTTACGTTGCATATGCTAGTGTTTGGGAAATTTGGCAAATGAAGGCTCCCCACTTTGATACTATAAACTTTCTACATGTGATGTTCAAGCTGATGCAAGAAATAAAGTAATTGCTATATTGCGTACACAGTTTAGCTGTTTTAACAATATGAGGAATACAGAGGCGTAAGCAATTGATTTATAATCAAGTTTTGATCTTAGATTAAGGTTCTGTAGATTTTTAGCAGGGTAGAGCAATTAGAGCCCCAGTATCTATTTAACAATGTTCTCATTAGATTAAGTTTCTTATTACATGTCAATACTAATTGCCTAATGTGTTCTTTCGAAGTACGTTGTTTGTAAAACCACGTACCCAAAAATTTTACACATGATTTGAAGAATAGCGATGTGTTGAAAAATTTTACGATTTTGATTATTTGTAAAGTTTTTCTTAGAGAACACAATACCTACGGTATTTAGTTTACCACGTACAGTTGACCTGACGATTCACAGCAAATTATAGTATGAGAAACCTGTCGTTGGTGGTAAAATTAATTAATTGTGAATAAGTTGTATTCTTGTTTATTTTATCTAATGTGCTTTTAAAGATTTTATGGGATTTAAAGGTTGTTAAATAGTCAAAAGTCTCATATCTAGGCCATATTTTAAGAGGCTCCAAAGATAATCTTTAAAAAATCATGGTTCAGAGACATAAGAAACTGGTGTGACATACCTGGTGATGTTAATACAAGAATAAGAAGAGAAGAACTAGGGTCCTTACGCATAATCCAACTAGCATGAATGCCTATACGCTGCATACAGTATCAAAAGAAGAAGATGAGGAAGAACTTTTGATTAAGTTTGTGATTAATGGCGATTAAGAAGATTGTAGGGCTAATAATTGAGCCTTGAGGGGCCAAATTTTCTTTCTCTTGCCTTTGGAAATAGTAGTTGTTAACTCTTACATGAAACGATCTACTTTCTAGAAAGTTCTTAATGAAATAAAGGCGATTTCCACAAATATTTTATGACTGTAACTTTTTTAAGATGTAGCATAACCAACATGTATTAAATGCTTTTCTTAAGTCAAAAAATACTGCGATACAATGTTGTTTTGTTGACAGCGATTCGTGAATATCACTTTCCAGGTCTTATATGTTGTCTATCCCAGGTCAGTTTCGTCGAACAGCATTTTGTTCGTTTATAAGTAAATTTGGACTTTCTAGATACCAAATCAGATCTAAGTTAATAATTTTTTCTAGTAGCTTGTTGATTGCACAAGTTAGTCTTATTGATTTATAGAAATCAAGATTTATACGAGATTTTTGGCTTTTCTGGAGAAATGGTAGAATGATAGATCGAACCAAACAGTTGGGTACTACTGTCGTTGCCAGATGAAGTGAAATAATTGAAGCTTGTAATTATTAGCAGACGTACGAGCGTTTTAAGAAAGTAGTTTGAGTATTGTTAGGCTCAGAACTTGTTTCTTCTAGATTGATAGGTAAGTCGTTTAGTTTTTGTAATGTAAGAACGAGCAATATATTGCAGTTTTCAAGAAAGAGGTAAGACCTTTCGGCCTTTAGTTTGATTTCCAGGCATACAGGGTTGGAATTTTCTTTGGAAGACATTTGTCTTTAGTTTTTAGCTAACGCATTAACAATTTGAACCGAAGATGTGATAATTTCATTACCTCAGTTGCTTTTGTAGGATTGTATTTTGTTCCGAATTTTTGTTGATTGAAGTTTTTTTGTTAGGCTTTTGCTTTTATTTTCTCGGTTAGGAGAAGAGGGGGTAAACAACAAGAACATTGATCTACAAAGAAGATTAAGATGGTGGTAATGTTATTAAAGAAACATAAATAAATCAATGAGTGACCAATGTAAATAAACAATTCTTTTTCTTCTTCAGATGCAAATCCACTAATGGATGTTAGCGATCACATTTTCCATTAATTCTCTATTTCTTGCAATATATATCAGAGATTGTATGTCGTTAATCCCTGTCCATTGCCTTATGTTTCGGAGCCAGGACATTTTCTTGCGTCCCATTCCTCTCTTGCCTTCAATTTTACCCTCGATTATAAGTTGGAGGAACTGGTATTTTTCATTTCGCATGATGTGACCTAGATACGCCGTAGATAGATAAATAAACAATGTTAGAGCAAATATATGACTTCTTTAATCTGTACAGAAAGTCAAAGAAGCTACAGGAATCTGTGACCATAAAATATATGGCTGCTGATATTGAAAATTTTTATAGTGAATGTGCACATCTAGATAAATTATATCAAGCCACTTTCTTATAGTTATTTGTTCTTAAAGCTCTATCTAAATCATGTTTAATTAACATTGATTCTGGAGACAAAGAGTCTTAGAAAGAGCTAGTCATTTAGAGCTAGTCACAGCAGAGCTAGACTTTAAACAATGAGACTAGTGGGTTTTTACCTGATTTAAAAATTTTCTCGTTTTATTAATCGCGGTATTTTTGCTTCTCTTTGTAGTACAGAAAACCAATAATTTGACAAAAATACGATATTTTATTTTAACCCATAACAGTGGCAATTATCTGCTTTAGTATTCAACATATGGTAATTTTAAATATATGTATCATATATTTATCTAATTTTTATCATTTGAAGGTGGATATTTATAGATGTTAGACATAAATAACTATATTATTGTAATTGATGCTAAAATTGTATGAAAAACACCTAAATAAATGTTAAAATATATTTTTTGAATAATTTTTGATAACATTTTTTAAGGGGAATTATATAAATTATTAATAGTACATATTAAAACTAATGACTGTATTTAAATAAATAATACAACAATTTTTAGGTGGTTTAGTTCCTTTCAATGGCGCCATATCTCAAATTGGTGTTGTCAAGTTAAAGAAAATGATAAATTGGAGTCTGCATATCAGTCATGCCCAAAAAATGGTACTTATAAAAATAATCTATGGAGACTAAACAAAGCTTTAAAAGTTTTAAACGAAAAATAATTTTATTCCACAATAGGTAACATCAGTACCTACAAGCTAATGAATTATATCGGCAATAGGGTAATAGACGTGGGATCACTTAACATGATTATAGCGTACATACTTTTTAACGAAAAAATATACACAACACAGAACTTCGAGAACTATAGGAACTAAGTAAAATATATTAATGACAATAAAATTATACCAGAAAATAAAGAAAACCAGAAAAGAACTTAAACCGAAAATAACGATGTCTAGAAGTACTAGCAGTACACAAATTAAAAAAATAATAAAGCACAGAGATCAATCCAAATAACATATGAGATGATTAAGAAAGAAGGAAACTTGTTACTGAATCGAACGCATGAGCTTACAATAAACATTATGGGTAGATAAGCAGATATCCGATGAAAGAAACACTGATATAATTGTATCATTACAAAATGAGATATCGGAAAAAAGAGATGTGGAAAAGAGACTACGACAGATAGTCACTATGAGAAAATAATAAAACACTCAAATTCAGAACGGGCCTACGTCAGGGAGATGCCCTATCCTGTATTAAAGTGTACAAATATTGGCCTTTGCAGATGATGTTGATATTATAGCTAGAAGCGAAAGAGAGATAATAGAAGCATTTAATGCGATAGAAAGAGCGGCACAAAACAGTGGCCTAAACATGATTGAAATAAAAACCAAATACATTAAGGCCAGCAAATTGACAGGCAAGAAACTTACATAATCTGACAATAGGAAACTATAACATCGAACGCGTGAAAAGTTTTACATATCTGAAAAATTTTACATTAGATTCACTAGTTACCGCAGTTAACAATGTCAGTGAAGAAGTTAAAAGACGAACGCATATTGCTAATAAAAGATATATTGGATTAATCAAACATCTAAGATTTAACAACAAAACAGGAAAAACCAAATGCAAAATATACAAGACCTTGATAAAACCGGTCTTTGTATATGGATCAGAAACATGGACACTGTCAAAAAACGATGAACACACCAGTAGGGAGAAGGTCAAAGGGAAGACCCAAACTTAGATACATGGAACAACTGAAACAAAATCTGAATATACTTAAAATTACCAACTGGAAAAACAAAGCAAGGAACACAACAGAATGGCGGAAAATCCTAGAACAAGCCAGAACCTAGAAAGGGTTGTACAGCTACTGATGATGATGATGACAAAAGAAAATGGCATCTGGCTACAAATATGGCATGGCGAAATACACAAATTACAATGGGTTGTAAAACATTAATACAAATTAGACAAATGCGATGTGCAGGATATTTAAAGAAAGATCAAAGCTGGGATATAAAGAACTACAAGCATATAACAATTTTTAAAATAAAAAATGAAAAAATGAAATACGAAATGCATGAGAATGGAGACGAATTTTTGGACATTCTAGAAATAACTTAGACATTATAATACTTACCTTATAATTTAACAAAAAATTGTCTTCGTTACCAGATATTTATTATTTTGATATCTAAGAACACTGACTTATATAAAAAAAAATAAAATCTTTGTGCTTTGTGACCATAAATATAAATAAAAATTCCTAAATAAATTTGAGCAACACCACTGAGCAAGCAAGATTTTTTTATAATAAATAAATATTTGTAAAGTTTTTATTATTAATCAACAAAAAATATAACTGATAACAAAATGACTGCTAAGTTTATTCGAAGAGTCTTAGACGTTTTAAAAAATTTACATTTTGATTATGTTAAATTATTTTGTTGCATATAGCCATCATATATTTATACAAAACAACGATTTAACAACTTGGTTCAATTGAGATTCAAGTCTGTTGTATCTATTCACTTATTTCTGCCCGTACACTTAGTTGGTTAGTTTTTTAATATTAAACGAGTACGGCGAATTTTGAGTACCATTGATATGTTGTACAAACCATTTTTGATGTGGCCTTTTATTATCACACTCAGTCACTGTTAGTTCTTTATTTTCGACATCTAAGCACTTTTTATTCGATTGGTTAACGAAAAACTTGGAAACTGGATCAAAAATCCACTTTTGACTGCTAGATTTTTTATCGCATGGGTATAAACCAACAAGATCTTCGTTCGATTCATTCAAATCCATACAATGCTCTTCTTTTCTTATTTCTTTGTCATGTGTATAGTACCAGAACTGGCTACCGCCAAGACTATCTGCGTAGCATGTTTTAATCGGAAGAGGAACAAAAGCATTGCCATGTCTTCCCCAACTATCTAGACAAAACTTCCAGTCGGTAGTACCAATAACACCGTATCCGTAGATTTTATCTGGTATAAACAATTCGGGATACACGTTCTTTATATACCACTCAAATGACTGACAGTGCAAATCCCTTCTAAGTTTTTTCCTGCTAGATACATCACCATACTCTACACTTTTATAATAAGTTCCTTTCCTTTTATAATAGTACTCTTTGTAATCATCCATCCAGACTTCAGCCACACGTTTCAGATTCCTGTCCATAACACTTTTTGTAGATTCACCATTGCTAATAGTATACGGAAAGCTCACTCTAAAAACATGTCCGACGTGAGAGCACGGAACAATCTGTAGTGAACCACCACAAGTCCAAATTTTAAACGACAGCTCCAAATTTTCTCCACCCCATATCTCTAGATCTGGATCGTACGTTCCCAATTCTTCAAAAAACTTTTTGCTGATACTAAACAGACCTCCAGCCATTGTAGGACTGTACACTGGTTCTGCTGAATCAGTTCTTCGTTCATTTTCTCTTTGCGGTACTTTATGCCACGTAAAGACTAAATTCCAATCAAATCCCCCAACAAAAAAGTCTTGTTTGTGAGGTACGTATTCGAAAGTTGTATAGTTAATAATATCTATCACTGGCGACACTACTGTAGTGTAATTAACACGAATTTGTTCTAGTAACGGTTCTAACCATCCTGGAGTCGCTTCAATATGTGAATCCAAGAATGTTAGTATCTCAGCTTTAGCGTGCGACATTCCTATCAACCGCGATCTTATAAGACCTTCTCTTTGAGTGTTTCTGACGATTTTAACTTTTGGTTCACTTTCCCAGTACTCTTCTAGTGGACTCTTCAAATGCTCCATATCGGAAAAATCGTCTACTAGAATAATTTCTTCCAACAAATTTGGAGGAGTTCTATCTAACACTGAATTTACAGAACGAATTAACGTTGACCAGGCTTCGTTAAAGAAACAAATTATAATAGAAGTTTTAGGAAGTTTAATTTCGTACCTATAAGGAATGGTGCACCATTCATCTCTGTAGTCTGGCAACGATCTTCGAACACCAATCAAGTCACTCACATATTGGTTAAAACTATGATTCTTCCAGCCTTCATCTATTTTAGTTTGTAATTCTGGTGGCACATAATCTGGAAGAACAACACCTTTGCCCATATCGCCATATTTAACTTTCGGTTTTGCTGGTTCTTCCTGTATTTCTATTTTTTGTATGGATGGCTTCTGCACTTCGATGTCAGGTGCTATAGGTTTTTCCTTGTTGTCTCGAAATATTTTGTTAAATCTCTCCATTTGCCTCTCATTTGATTCTGCATTGCTGAAATACGCAAACAGGTCGCTATCTCCTAGAAAGTAAACGAATCCCAATAACCAAACTACAAGCACAACGGCCACGAATAAGAAAAATTGTTTTTTTCTTATAAAAATAGCTCTCATTTTAGGTTTGTAAATAAAGCTATTTCAACATGACAACTAAAATGTGGTATCGAGTAAGCACTATTCGGTAATCTTATCTCAAATTAAGTCAGATTGATACCTGTGGATTTTAAAGTAGGTGATTTGGTATCACGAAAATTAAAATATTTTAATAAGTTGTGTACGTAAGTAAGCCAAAGTATATTTACCGATCTTTTGAACAACTATTGAACAAATAAATAAATCATATCTTACGTTGATTCCGGCTTGATTAAATATTTATAGAAATCTAGGTATGGCAAAAGATTATTTTTTTACATAATATTTATCGCAGCCATTATTTACATAAGCCATCGCAACTTATTTATTTTATTGGATCTAATAATGAGGTACAGCTCAAAATTTGATATATTTCTGATGATTTTATGTTCACAACAGTGTAAACGTTGTTCATCGCTCTTTGCCACCATCCACGTTTCTGACTCGTAAGTGAGGATGGCCTTGATAACAGTTCTGTATATCAATATTTTCGTTTTTTTTTTTTGTGACTGTGTTTAATGTTTAATGTTCGACTATGTTTCGAAACCATCAAGAAAAGGAAAACGGCGTATCTAAGTCACATCATGCGAAATGAAAAATACCAGTTCCTCCAACTTATAATCGAGGTAAAATTGAAGGAAGAGAGGAATGGGACGCAACAAAATGTCCTGGCTCCGAAACATAAGGCAATGGACAGGGATTAACGACATACAATCTCTGATACATATTGCAAGAAATAGAGAATTAATGTAAAATGTGATCGCTATCATCCATTAGTGGATTAGCATTTGAAGAATAAGAAGAATTTCGACTATGAAAAGGTATTTGACAGAGTTCAACATCAAAAGATAATAAACTTTTAAAAGAGGCAGACCTGGATGACAGAGATGTATCCTATCGCCGTTGATATTTAATATGTACTCAGAGAAAATTTTTAACGAGGCTCTTTACGGAATAGACGAAGGCATCCTTCTAAATGGTGAAAGAGTAAACAATGTTAGATATGCCGACGACACCATGGTGATAGCAGATAGTTTAGAGGGACTTCGGAGGCTAATGGACAGAATAAACGACTACAGTCAACAATACGGACTAAACATTAATACCCACAAAACGAAACAAATGATTAACAGCAAGGAGAATATAAACGGGGCTCATCTATACATTAATGGGACGCAGATAGAGCGAGTAAAACAGTATTGCTACCTATGAACTATTATAAACGAACAGTGGAGCAATATACAGGAAATAAAGTGCCGCATAGGAAAGGCAAGAGCGGTCTTTAACAAAATGAGCGACATCTTCAAAAGTCACAACATATCCCTTGATACAAAAATGAGACATTTGAGATGCTATGTTTTCTCTGTGTTGTTGTACGGGGCGGAGGCATGGACGCTTACAGACACCACTATTTAAAAATTTGAAGTATTTGAGATGTGGCTTTATAGAAGAATGCTGAAAATATCATGGACAGCAAGGATCACGAACGAGGAAGTTCTAGAAAAATGAAAAAGGAACCAGAGATTGTGTTTACGATCAAACGCATAAAATTGCAATATCTGGGACACGTCATGAGAAATCAGCACCGTTACTCCCTGCTACAGTCTATATTGCAAGGTAAAGTCAAAGATAAGCGAGGACCCGGTAGAAGGAGAATATCATGGCTGCGGAATTTAAGAACATGGTTTAAGAAGAACGATGTTTCGAGCCGCAGCGAGCAAGGTTATGATTGCCAATATGATTTCCAACATCCGAAATGGATAGGAACCAGAAGAAGAGTGTTTAATGTTGAAAGTGTTTTTTTTTAATATGCTCTATTATATATATAGGGGTAGCGAATAGGAACTCCTCTGGGTAGTCCTATCAGCGAAAATGAATCAATACCTGCCCTCTGCAGATTTAAGGGGTTTCCTGACCTGGGAAACTACTAATTGCTTAGAGTCCCTTATCCAGGATTACGGATGAAGTCCACAACGGCAGGAACGGCGGAGTAGAATAACTTCAGTATGGCGTGGATGGCGGATGTATCAATCCCCTGATTTTAGGAATTGAATAGAATCACTCGCCAACCCGCTCGGCAAGCGTGGCGTTTTAAATACAGTGCGTTAAGTTTTGGATTAGGTATACACTCTATAAATGGCAACACTGCGCGTCGTCCACTTGCTACTACATATCTGCCTCGTTGACTCGTCGTTGCTCGTCGCCCGTCGGCAAATTTGTCATATTGTCATTATACCGTGGTTGTTTAAAGGTAAAAGGTATAACAGCGTAGAGTTTTAATTTATTTTTGTAAACATGTCTGTTTATATGGCCGCGGAAAAAGCTCAAATAATAAAATGGTTTTATAGTGGCAATTCTGCGCAACAGTGTGTAGATTTATTTTCTGTGTTTTTTGAGGGAAGACCAATTCCTTGTGTACATGCAATTTATAATATTGTTAAAAATTTTGAGAGTTGTTATTGCCACAAAAATTGCAGAAAATGTCACGCTCAAGAAGTGTTACCAGAAAAAGTTGAGGAAAGAGAATACCGGGATACACAAATTTGTGCAACAATCAAGGTAGATTCAACACGTTCAAGTAGAAGCGTTGCTGGAGAGTTAGATGTTAGCAATGTTACTGTAACGAAAGTATGGAAAAAGCACGGTTACAAGAATTTTAAATATTCGAAAACGCAGCAGCTTTATCCAGACGATTACTTTCGAAGAATGGAGTTTTGTGAAACTCTAATAACGAAGGCTAATAGTGAACCAAATTTTATTAAAAACATTTTATTTACTGATGAATTTTCTGTTTCGTTAGTAGGGAGACACAATCCTTCCATAACGAGGTATGGGCGCGGGAAAACCAGCACAGAATTGTTGTTTACCGAACTCAACGTCCTCAAAAAGTTAACGTCTGGACTGGCATTTTAGGAGACCACATAATAGGTCCATTTTTTATTGAGGGCAACTTGAATAGTAGAGTATACCTCGATTTGTTACAGAATCATGTTCTTCACGCTATTCTCAATCTTCCTCATGTAAATCTGGAGAATGTTTGGTTTCATCAAGACGGCTTTTCAGTTCACAACGCTTGAATCATTAGGGAGTATATAAACAATACTTTCCCGAATCGAGTTATCAGTGAACAGGCGATATTAAGTGGCCTGCGCGATCTCCAGATCTTACACCCATGGACTTCTTTTTTTGGGGACATTTAAAAAGCATTATCTACGATAATCCTGAGGCTAAAGCCCAAAATTTGGATGAATTAAAAAATCGAATAAGAGAAGTCTCCAATTCTGTTACAGCAGAAACTCTTTCATCTGTTCGCAGAAGTTTTTATGACAGATTGGGGTACTGTTCAGCCGTAGAAGGTCAACTATTTGAACCATTTCTGTAGGTCATAAAGAATTATTTTTTATTTTATTAGGAATAATATTTTAATTTTCAAAAAGAGTATATTTTTTATTTTATCTTTTTAAAGAAATACGCTTTTATTTTTAATTCAACCACAAAAAAATTTTCACATTAATAAAAATCGATAACAATGCATTTTTATCGAATTTCCTACTATTAAAATCGGCTATACGTAATGAAACATGAGATCGGACGACAGAGAAGTACATCCCAAACGTTGTTGTGAGTTACTAAACTAAAATGATTTTCTGTCGGAGCAGATAGTCTCGGGTCGGAGAACGAACATTTGCAACGTTGCCGATTTTAGCGCTCCGTATAGTGTGCAATACCTAATCAAAAACTTAACGCACTGTATACTAAAACCTTTCAAGTTAAAGATGTCGAGTATCAATACGAAATTACTTCAGGTAACTCAGGTAACTCAGGTATTCAGAATCTCACACTGAGAAATTAGGCATTGCAAAAGAAGAACACAACTGACATGGGGAGCTTTCAGCAAACTAGCTAATATCTTTAAAAACAGATTCATTCCTGTAAACTTAAAGAAAAAGGTGTATATCACACGCATACTACCAGTTTCTACCTACGGCTTTAAGACAGTCCTTACCAAAAATCTACTAAAAAAATAAGAAACAACGCAAAGAGCGATGGAACGAATCAGGCTTGGAATATCACTGAGAGACAAGATTAGAAACACCGAGATAAGACGTAGGACGAGGATTAGGGGTATTGTAGAAGAAATTACAAAAAATGAAATGGCGCTGGCCAGGTTATGTAGCCCGATATAATGACAGCAGGTGGACACCGAGAATTCTAGAATGGAGACCAAGGACGACAACACGAAGCATGGGAAAACCTCAAAAAAGATGGGTAAATGACATAAGAGCAGTGGCAAGCAAACAGTGGATTAGATTGGCGCAAGATAGAGAAATATGGAAGCAATTTTTGAGAGATCTACATTCAGGAGTGGATGGAAAATGGTTAACAAAGAGGTGCGGTATTTGCTAAATATATACGTCTGTATAAATTTATACTTGTATAAATTGTAAATATTACTGTAAGTCTAAGTTAGTATCTACGGAAACATTTCTGGATGAAAATATAGTTCTTAAAATGACAACTGTAAGAAGTTAGGTTAGACTAAAACTGCTCAGTACCCAAAACATCATTTATAAGAGGCTCAGGAGATTGGACCCCATGTATAACTCTAGTTACGATTCAAATTCTTAGTTAAATTTAAAATCTACCAATAGATTGTGATTGAAACAAATATCAGCTCCTGTGTTAAGAATAAACAATACGGAAAATAATAAATAAAACCATCTTAAAGTGAGTAACGATTTCGTTGTGATTTTGAACATCTAATTATGGGCACACGTATCATTAATTAAATACCTTTCTGGGCAATCTCAGCGACGACTTATTTTTACCGCCTCCAGTTTTTCTCCCGAGATTGATGATTCTCGAAGGCTCCAAATTAGCGCTGGGGCTTGTTTGTCCGTTTATAAACCGACAGTTTGGAATACCTCTGACAAATTAGATAAAACAAATTAATCCCCTGTTTAAATGAGCATAACGATATCAATTACGGGCCGAGTAAATTGCCGACTAGGCCGCCGTTTCGCAATTTCAAGTGATAAAACTGCCGAGCCAACATATTGGAGTTGACAGGGCAATAAAAGTTGCGTCTTCAACGATGACTGTACCTGGAGTGAAACTTTTTTAGTTTCAAATTAATGGTTATACAATATAAAATGAAAATTATTCTATTAGTACAAAATTATAAAATATTCACAATTTCATCACATATAATTATTTTTATAGGGTAAAATAGTTTAAAAAAACTTTACGTTTTTATTAAAATTAGTTAGTTTCTCTTATACTCCTCCTCCACCTCAGTCCTAATTCCTTTTGGGATGCGGTGATACTATCAGATCTTTACAGTTTTTTCACGATTTCCCTTCATCCTTCTTTGTCCTGGGCTAGTTGTTCGGCTTCATGTAACCCTTGGTTAATCAATGTTTTTGTTTGATCTACCCAACGGCTTGGAGATCTTCCCTTAGGTCCCTTTCCTTCAATTCTACCCTCGACTATCAGTTTTTCCATCGCACCTCTTCTTCTAGCAGTGTGTCCAAAATACTGCAAATATCTCTGTTGTATTTTTTAAAGCAATCTATCCTTTACTTTAAGTTGTTCTTAAAACATTTCAAAAGCGTCCAATTTATTTTTATCCGCTTTCTTTTTCTCTTATACACGACACTCAAAAGTTGTGAATACTATTCTAATCTGGAACTGTCAGCCTGATCTCTACAGCATTCAACACAGGACAGCCGCAGTTCCTTAAAACCGAGGTATTACACATTATATCCAGAGAAGTGTTGCATTAATGATGCTACAAAAGTAAGCAGGCTCAGCTTGACTACTAAAGTATTTTGTTTTAACTTTTCTACTTTCATGAAAATAAAATGAGCATGGAGTCAAAGAAACATAATTTAGAAGCGGTTTCAGAAATAGAGACTCTTCTTAGTCCCTTTATAGAAATGTAAAGTAAACTACCAGAAAGGCGATCTTATCGTTAGCAACATATTGCTATTGGAATATGGTAATATGATTAGCAACTTACGATATGCAGACGACACTGTGATCATAGCAACCGGTATAGAAAATCTACAACATCTTATCGAAAGCTTAAGAATGAATAGTGCTGAGATGGGAATTACTATAAACGCTAAAAAAAAGAAGTACATGCTAATTACAAAAAGATCACAAAATATACATCACCTATTGATAATCAATGGTAACGTGATAGAACAAGTAGAAAAATATCAGTACTTGGGAACTTTGATCAATGAAACCAATGATCATACTGCAGAAATAAACAGGCGAATAGAGATTGCCAGATCAGCATTTATACATACGAATAAAGCCACTCCTAACGAGCAAAAATCTAAATGTGGAGGTCAGTCCACGTACCATTCGCTGTTATATATTTTCAATATTATTATATGAGGAGCTGAGACTTGGACATTAAAAAAATGCAATTTAAAAAGAATCAAGGCTTTCGAACTCTGGTTATACCGCAGAATATTAAAAATATCATGGATTGATAAAATTACAAATAAAGAAGTACTGGAGAGGGTTGGTAAAGAAACAGAACTAATCACCACTATACAAACCAGAAAACTGCAATACTTAGGCCACGTGATGAGGGGACCAAAATATGAAATGTTGAGACTCATAATAAAGGGAAAGATTTAAGGAAGAAGATCTGTTGGCGAAGGCAGAACTCATGGTTGAAGAATCTGAATCTACGTGATTGGTATTAATGCAGATCTATTGATTTGTTTAGAGCAGCAAGTTCAAAAATAAAAATAGCCATTATGATTACCAACCTCCGTAGGGAGACGTCACTCTAAGAAGAATATGGTTAAAAGTTAACAAGAAACTTATAATATCTTAAATAATTTATAGCCTAAGCAAAAACTTATAGAAAATTTATTGAAAATTGGTAAAAACTTTTAATCCAAATTATGACGAAAAAAAAAATCAAATCTTTAGATGTTTATGTCATGGCGAAGGATAATTCATATTTAAGTGATAGACAAATATGCAGGAATATTTGATATTTCGCAAAAATCAATAATGAAAATTTAAGTGACAAAAAATTCCACACATACAAAGCAGGGTTGGTTCAAGAGTTTTCAGAAGACGATTTTGATAGACGTGACATTTGCTGACATATTTATATGAAAATGGACCGATAACGCAATCGGCATACTTCTAGATACTTGTCAATTAATAATCTTCGTTGGATACATCAATACCCCGTCCAGTCTCCAAAAGAACTTAATTTATGGGCTGGAGTAATGGGCGAAATAATAATTGGTTCATTTTTCATTGAAGGAAACATAACTGTTTATAAAAATATGAAGTTTGGCAATACCTAAATAATTGTGTGACCCAGAAGAATAATTGGATGGATTGCTTCTGTCGAATTGCTCCTGCGATCACTCAATGTAACGATTCAAAAAACTTAAAATAAAGTTTTAATTCACGTATTTTAATTTCATCATCATCATCACGTAGCGCTACAATCCTGGGTGGGTCTTTGTTGACTGTACAACTTTTTTCCAATTTGTTCGGTCTTCCATGAATCTAGGGTCAAATGGATTGTTATTTTCCGGAGATCTGCTTGGATTTTATCTCTCCATCGCATTCTGGGACGTCCAGTGTCTTTTGCCTGTGGGAATCTCCTCCGATACCAGTTTTACAAGTCGTGTATTTCAATTTCCGTCTGGTATAAAGATTTCATTCACGTATTTCAAATTTCATTTTGGCAAGGTTTTAATCTACATATTACAAATGTTTGATTTCAATCAAACAAAAGTTTAGAATTTTAAACGCAAATACATACTTTAATTATTTGTTTACAATAGGAATCGTGTGAACGAATTTTTCGTCTGATAGTCACTTTTTGTCTGATCAACGAGGAGACCGGTCAGCAATGTTTAAAAACATTTTTATCTTTGGAGATCAATTGTATCTTTCGGCAGTAGTGTTCCTAATAGTATGTAGTCAATGAAAGACTTAGAGAATGGGGTATCTTTAATTGTAGTGAGTACAGCAAGCCTACTTTAAGTTAAAGTTTAAGTCACTTTGTTTTTACCTTTTTTATGTATTCTGCCACAGCAGACAATAAGTATACTGAATATTTTCGTTTGGTGATCAATATGAAAAGGAAAAATATGTCAATATTTTATTTTTTTTCTACATGTACCCAGTACAGTGCAGGTTCATCATAATATTTTTTTTATAGACAACACTGAACGCAGTCCCTTTCATCTTGTGTACTTTAAACACTGTCCATCGTTTGTTGGGTTACACCAATGTGAATTATTAAGACTATTCCCTAAGGGGTCACTTAACAACACCGCTTATAACACAAAATCTGCCAATATTATGGAACTAAAAATAGAATTAACTTTGAGGTAAAAAGAACTGAGCAGCCTGCTATGTCTATGCTACTGTAGTGCTGAAAACAGTATACTGGTGAAGTGATTGGAAGTCCTAATGAAGACTCTATAGAGACAAAAAGTCTTTGTAACCAAATGCTTCTTCAGTTTTAATACTAATTATATCCGGAAACTAAAGAAATTTGATAAAAACAACAAAAAACTCTTCTTCTTCTTCTACTTTTTGTAGATCTTTCGATCTGTTTAATTCTGAAGCTGCTTCTGGTTAATTTCTTGGGAGGTAGATTGCCAACTATCCCTCCATCTTTTAGGTGGTCTTCCGGGGGGTCTTGAACCAGGCGGATTGTTTTCTAGGGCAATTTTTGGGAGTCTATTCTCATCCATTCGTCTTACATGGTTGTACCACATCCTCTTGCGCTGTCTTCCCCATCTTACAATATCTTGAATTTTGCACTGCTCTCTAATGTTTGTATTTCTCACTCTGTCCCTTCTTGTTTTCCCCATTATTGTTCTTAGGGTTTTCATTTCGGCAACCCTTAGCATCTGTTTCGTTTTGTTGGTATCTTCGCGCACTTCTATGCCATATGTCATGATCGGTCGTATGCAAGTCTTATAGATTCTAATTTTACTATCTGTGCGCATATACGGATTAGACCAGACTATCTCCCGCTGACATCCTGACAGTGCAGATGCTTTGTTGATCTGACTCCTTAGGTCCTTTACTGGGTCATGGGTGCTTGATATATCTATGCCCAGATATCTGAATTGCATCACCTGTTCTATGGGGTTGTCCTCAACCACTAACTTACATCTGAGCGGATCTTTTGCTATTGTCATACATTTAGTTTTGTTGGTAGAGATGTTCATATTTAATAGTCGGCTTGTTTGAAAGAACTGAAAGAGCTGCCTTTGGAGATCATCTTCTGATTCGGCAATAATTGCTGCATCTTCTGCGTAGCACACCATACCAATTCTTTTGTTGCCCATTCTATATCCGAGATTAAGAGATGTTACTTTGTTGATAATTTTGCCCATGAGAAGATTAAACAAGAAGGGGCTTAAACTGTCGCCTTGTCTAATTCCTCCCGGTGTTGGAATATTTTCAGTGAATTCGTCTCCTGCTCTAACTTTGGTTACGTTGTTGTTATTTAGGTTATGGAGTATCTTTGTTATACTGGTCGGTCATGTTTCAAAAAAAAACAATTTTTACAATTTATAAAAGAATTCCACTTACAATAGTTTTTTGGTAATTTATTTCTCTTTTCATTTTTAGCGTTTTGTTATTTATAAAACTAAATGTTTTAATAAATTCGTCTTCTTCTTTTTCCTCTTTATAAGCAATTATGCTTGTTCATTTGTTCAGCTGTTTCCTGTAATTCTTCTCAGTACTCTCATCTCTGACGTTTCCAGTAGCCTTTGTTGTGGCTGTGTCCAGTCTTGTTTCTGAGACATGTGTCATTATTGGTCTTGCACTGGCTGTATAAATTTTTGACTTCATCTTAGTGTTAATTAGTGTTAATGTGTCTGTTTTGCCACATAGTGCTATTAAGGCATTCTGTCAGTCTATTTGTTTTTTGTACTTGATATCTCACTTCTTTGTTCAGCGTATTACTACTGCATTACTATTGTATTATTATTGTACTGCATTACTAAACCATACTTTTTTTTTAATTCAACATTGGATATTTGTTCCACAATTTATAAATTTTTATAAGGATACTGTATTAAAAATAAAGTTTAGTTTGAAAAGGAGACACAGTCACTTCCATTTATTCCAATTTAAAATTTTTACTTCTTTTTAACGTTTGGTAATTATAGTTTCTTGGAAAATCCTCAACTTGACTGATTTTCCAAGTAATTATTTATTTTAAAAAATTACTAGTTAACAACATGATGGGTACCAGAATAATCTTACTTTTTTATCGGAAAAGAATCATTCTAGCGGAAGTTAAAAGAAGCGCACTCTACCAATACAAAAAAACTATATCGAACAGGCAAACGAACTCACTTTTCCTTCACATAAAGTGTATGTACATTGACCGATAATCATGCTCAGGCTATAAACAACGAAAGTCAAGCCAAAGACGAAGAGTGCGATTTCCGTGATGGAAGAATAACTTCACTCTCATGTGTTATCATTTTAATATTAGTAATAGTACGGTCAATTGCGAATCTTGAACAATTCAATTGTATCTTATGTTTAAATTACGTATTTTCTTACTATAGTGTATTTTTATGTATGAGAGAGTAATAAAACAATAAATTATGTATGCAAATCCCTAAACTGTTGATACGGGTGACTCAATGAAAAACAGATATTTGTCAACAAGTTTACAGAAGTATATAGGAAAACAATTTTAAATTGAGTATGACCACCAGGTATAAAGGTTGGAGCAGAATAGAATACAATAGTTGTGAGGGTTACTAATCCCTAAATAAGGTTGCCAGTGTCGGAGTGATGGAGGTTAACAGGTACTAATGAATTTGCAAGAAATGTAAGATGTTTATTTTATTGGTTATATATAACCAATAAAAGTTTAATAAGTACCTACCTATTTGCAAAATAAAGTTTAATTCTTTAGATAAAATAAAACGTTTTATTTTAACTGAAATGAGTGCATTCCACGAAGTAAGGGTTTCAACAATCAAACATTTAATTCTTTAATTCCAGGAATCTACGACAGTAATTGACTAGATAATTACCTTCTAAACTTATTCCACAGAAAATGTGATAGTGGGTTTTTCCATTTTGTAGGAAGGTCCAAGTGGCGTATTCAAAATTCTTAACAGTTCACTAAAAGAAGGTACTTCAGTTGCAAGGTGCAGTTTATTGTGTATACTAGTGTTATGGAAAATTTGGAAGTGCCGTGTAAACGCCGAAAAATTGGTCCTTTAACAGTTAATGAAAAAACATTAATATTTAATTGTTTTAAATCATTTACAGACAAACGTTTATGTGAAAGTGTTGATGAGACCGTTGAGTTAGTTAGCAGTACACTTGGTGTTGGGAAATCTACGATTTACAGAGTTATTAAAGAAGAGAAATGTGGTAGTTTTCAAATGCCACGTAATGCTCCAGGGAAACCAAAATTTCAAATAGAATATCATTTTAAAGAAGGACTTCGACGGAAAGTGCATGAGTTCTTCTTTAGACAAGAATTTCCAACATTGGATAAAGTTCTTGTCTCAGTTCGAGATGATAAGGATTACCCAGAAATGAGTCGAAGTACGTTATGGAAACTTTTAAAAGAAATAGGCTTCCGCTGGAAAAAGAATCCCAGAAAGTCTATTTTATTAGAGAGAAGCGATATTGTCATATGGAGAAGACATTTTCTAAGAACCATAAAGAAAATAGAGAAACCAAAAAAGAAAAATATTTTATCTTGATGAAACATGGATCAACGAGGGTCATACACCAAATAAATTTTGGCAGGATGAAACTGTTACAAGTCAAAGGCACGCTTTTGTAAATAACTTATCTACTGGTTTAAATCCACCATCAGGAAAGGGAAGCAGGCTGATAATAGTACACATTGGCAGTTCAGACGGTTTTGTTGAAGGTGGTTTATTAACTTTTGAATCAACTCGTACCGGTGACTACCATGAAGACATGAACGCTGATGTCTTTCAAGAATGGTTCGAACAAATGATAGATCTTCTTCCTAAGAACTGTGTAATAGTAATGGATAATGCAAGTTATCACTCCAGACTTATAGAAGGACTGCCCACAACCAAGTGGTTAAAAAAAGACTTGCAGAATTGCTGAGTTCAAAAAATATTACGTACCATTCGGATCTATAAGAAAGGAACTTTATTCGTTGTGTGCCCTTCATAAAGAAAAATTTAAAAAATACGAAATTATTTATTAATTATTTTTTACAACTATTCAAAGTAATTTTTCAATTAATATTGAGCACGCCCATGGAGTGGTCGGAGATACCAGTTAAAATTATGCTAATTACTCTCTCGTTCACAAAAATAAACTTATAGGTTTATCACTTATTTTTTAAATAAATGTTATTAAAACCTAAAACTAAAATAATGTAACCGTTTTGACTTTAAGTAAGCGGCGTAGAAATATAGAGAATAGTCGTTATACTGATATTCTGCAAAGAGACTACCCGTCAGCACTCATTCACCAAGTAGTCAATACAACATCAATGAATTCTCATAAAATATCGCAGATAACTACTCAAAACCAAAAACACTCATTAAGAGCGGTTACTAGTATGGCTGGTACTACCTTAAAATACCTCCTCTTGGCTTGTTTGGCTTACCAACAATTCCTCTTGTGCGATCTTCATCACAATACGCCACCTTCTGAACCCCAGCTTTCTAGCATTCCACTCCACCACTATAACACCACTGCAAATAACTCTAAAAGCAGCTTCCCATGATCGACGATATTGCGGACGGACGCAGACCAGCTCGCATCCACGCACAGTCTCGCTATATGACCTGCCCAATTCCATTTCAGCTTGGCTATACGTTCAACGACATCACTGATACCCGTTCTTTTTCTTAAGTGTTGATTTCTTATTTTGTCACGCCGAGAATTGATCTTTCAATGCGTCTTTAGGTTTGTCCCAGGACAGAAAAGGATGGGGGGAAATCGTGAAAAAACTGTAAAGGCCTCATAATGTCACCACATCCTAAAACGGATTAGGACCAAGGAAGAAGATGCTTAGATTTATAACCGAAAAAGCACCAGAAGCAATATTAAAGTAGGTGTCTGATAACCGTATGCTTTAGCTAGGGGTTATGACAGTCGATAAAATTAATCAAGAAAGCAATTAGTTGTAGCGAGTTAATTGAAAAGGATGATGGGTTTGCTGCTATAAGATTTTCTATGATTAAGCGGGCAGACGGGCTGACAGTGGCTGATGGTATTGTATCTTTGGTTTTCGATTTTTTTAAGAGCTGATTTGGTGACTTAGAAGGAGTTGTCATGGAAAAATTAGATCGATTGGACTGTAAGTAGTGGCATCTGAAATGGTTATTACAGAGGGAGAATCGAGGCTTGAGTCAGTTGAATGGGCTCTGTTTGAGGAGGACGATACTAGGAGGTGTAGATTGAGGTTGATTTAAAGGTAGGTGTGTGATGTTAGATAAATTATCGAAGGGAGAATTTGGGGCAGAAGTGTGAGAGGTGCCGGAAGGTGCGATGGGGCTATTGTTAGTGAATTTATTAGGTACGTGGGCAAATCGGGGGTGGGTAGTGGTATTCGGTGGGTTTTGGCAGGTTTCAGCTGTGCAGTTTAGTGCTGTTGTTTTTGTGAGCGTGAGAGTTTTTGCTCCGTATGTCATAATAGGAAGAAACACGATACAAGTGTATCGGGGGAAGAACGCATTGGTCAAATGTCTTCCGTTTCATAGCCATACGCCGCCCAAGCAAGTGTTTTTCGTCGTTGAAATTCGCAGGTCTGGTTGTCCTTACCTATTCTGACTTCATGACCAAGGTATATGTACTTTTCTGTCAATTCTACCACTTGATTTTGGATGAATAGGTATTCGCTGGGAACTAAATTTGTCATAAATTTGAATCCACATTATTTTTGTTAATTTCATTATGTTTTAACCAGTAGTAAGTAAATGCCATTTTAACCATCAGTAAATGCTATTTAGTAGCAATAAGAAGAGTAGACTATTTTTTCTTATATTTCTATCTGTCAAGAAATTCTGGTAGTTTATTGGTAGCCTCATACTCCTATACTCCTATGGCAATTTATCAATGCATCTTTTGCGCAGGCTGTCGATTCCTTTTTATGTTTTTGTTTAGTAGCCATCTGTTTATATGCAGGTTAAAGTTTCTTTTGATATTTTCAATCCTCATTTATTTAGTATCCTATTTTCGGTATAAAGTTTGTTTAAACAGTTAATTCATCCTTCTTCCATTCCTCTAGTTATGTATTTGGAGTCAATTGGTTCCTTCTTCTTCTTCTTCACGTGCCATCTCCTCTAAGAAGGTTGGCAACCATCATGGCAATTCGCACCTTCGACGCCGCTGCTCTAAAGGGATCAGCAGAAGTGCAGTTAAACCAAGCTCTCAAATTATTCAACCTGGAGATGCGTCTTCTTCAGCAACTCCTTCTGCCCTGTATTCTTTCTTGTATTATTAATTGCAACAACTTAATAACGCTCACCCCTCATAACATGTCCCAGATATTGCACTTTTCTGACTTTAACTGTATTTAAGACCTCTCTATCTTTACTCATCTTCTCAACACCTCGACAATCGTGACTTTATCTTCTTAGATTATAGTTTCTTGATCTCCGATATTTATCCTCTTATAAAGAAAGATAAATACCTCTCTACAAGGCCATAAAAATGATCTTTTATTTTCTAAAAAAACGGTTTCCAATAATAATTTTTGATTTTTTGTTATTGACTTATAATTGTCTTAAGCTTGTTGTGACAGTTGAGATGAATTTCAGTTTTTTCTTTTTTTTACATTTTTTCTTGACTTCATTTTTACCAAAAACTTCCTCAACCGAGCTTAAGATTTTGCTTTAATTTTTGTCCTACGTTCTTAATATATTGGTTTTTTTAATAGACACCTTGTTGAATCATCCTGCAGGCTTTTAATTTTACCTATATCCCGGGAATATTTGAAATAGAAAATACAATTTACAGTTGTTTGAAAACGTACTTATATCTCTTGGACTATGGCAATCAACACTCTTTGAAATAGCACAAAATGAAAAATAATGCTCATGCACTAGCATTCACACAATTCCAACCTAACATCCTTTTACTATTATCGCGCTCCGGGCTGGATTGCCCTGTCATTATCATTTCACATATTACGTATTTTACAGTAGATTTAGTACTTTCATTGTGCAGTAAATACAACGCCTGGTTCGTATAAATTAAAGAGATGGGACTGTTTGGGGTAATAACTGTTATTTGTGCCAGATTGGCGTGAAATCTACCATTACTAAATCGTGTACTAGAGCAGGAAGACAAAAATTGACAAGATAGTGCACTAATGTTGTTATATTTCGTTTGAAAATTATGGATAGCTGAAAATCTTTATGGTCATAAATCATTGATATATTTAAACAAATTAAAAGAATAAAATAAATTAAAAAAGAAGATATTTTTGAATGCTCTAACCACAGAGGAATTATGTTTCTAAATGCAGCATATAAAATATTTTCCACAATACTATGTTACCGTATGGCACCATATGCAGAAGGGATAGTAGGAAAATACCAAGCTGGTTTCAAAGGTGGTAAATCGACAATCCCTGAAACAATTCATCACATATTTATAGACTACAAAGCAGCCTACGACTTTGTAAATAGAAGAGAAATGTTCAAAGCAATGAAAGAGCTAAGAATACCAAAACAGTTTTCGAAAGAATAATTAAAATCCGATTGAAATGGTGGTTAAATACAAAAGAGGGGCCATGCGATCTACACAATATGGTTTTAACAAAGATTTTGGCACCATAGATGCGGATATACACTTAGTTACAGACATACAAATACGTTTATCTGAAAGCGAGTATAAGGGATCAATGTTTCTAGATGTTAAAGGTGCCTTTGACAATGTCAACTGATTCATCTTACGGGAAAAAATGTTGCAATTACAAATCTCTTAAGAAATTGCTAATACGATATGCAAATTATATATAAATAGGCAAGTAATACTCAGGGAACATTATGAGTTACCAGTAAAATACCAAATTGCAGATTTAGGTTTGCCACAAGAATCTGTCCTTGCACCATTACTTTTTAATATGAATACTACTTATTTACACACCTCCATATCTAAAACAACTATTATATAATATGCCGATGATTTTGTTGTTTCTACACGTAGCAAACATCTCGACGAATGCACCAATCGTTTGAATTCAAGCAGGAAACTCGTTTTAAAATCCATAAGTGATTTAGGACTACAAATTTCAGCAGAAAAATTCAAAATTATAATTTTTACCAGGCATAACATGAAACTGATGCAGAAAATTACAATAGATGGTACAGCATTTCAGGTGGATACCAATGTCAAATACTTAGGAATCACATTAGACAGAAAATTGACCTGGAAACTTCATATTGAACACATAGAGACAAAATGCAATAAAGGGCTAAACTTTTTAAAATCTATTATGCGAACTTGGTGGGATGCAGAACCTCAAACAGCTCCAATCTTCTCTAAAGCTTACATTAGATTAATAAATGATTAATGGTTGTACACTTTATGAAGCAGCCAATATCATAACAAATTTATGTTAGCTGGATATTATACAAAACAAATCACTTAGAATATGTCTAGGAGCAAAGAAATCTACACCAGTTAAACCTTTAAGAGCTGAAGCAATCGATCCTCCATTAGAAATAAGAAGATCATTTTTAGCCGAAAAAATGATTGTTATGTCGCTAAAGAAAAACTCACCATTCATTAGCAGCATATATAAGTCAAACAACACGAACTAACTAAGCCTTTTTGTATTCATAAAAATTTTCCTCCTATTTGTGATGGATTAAGAAACGTGACCTTAAAGTAATTGTTATTTAAATGGGAATAAGCCACAATTAAAGGTTAAAATACATTTATTGATGTTTCAATTTCCACTTTGGACATCAGAAGTGGAAATTAAAACGCCAATAAACGTATTTTAACCTTTAATTGTGGCTTATTCCCATTTAAATAGCAATTACTTTAAAACACCACAAGAAAATAGCTTCAGAATATTACTAAGTGACCTTAAAACCACAAACAAAGGTAGGGAACGACTACTTTGATCACTTTGTTTCCTCCTATGATGTGAATATACCCCCTTATTTGGAGTTAGTGTGATTTAATAGTATAGCCATAAATCAAATTTTAGAGGAACATTCAAACTACTTCACAATGATGGATCAAAAAACACCGATGGTACAAGTTGCGCTTTCGTAAAACCTAAACATATACAAAAAAATATAAGTTAAACAAAACCACATCTATTTTTACTACAGCTAAGGCAATAGCAATTCTAAAAGAACTAGAATATGTTCATCAGGAAGAGAATCAGAATAATATAATCTTTACCGATTTACTTTCCGTTCTCAATATTTTAAAATCAAACTCAAACACAAACAATGACATTATTTTTAGCATCCAACATTTAAAATAAATATACAAAATTCTTCTGGGTCAAAGCACAAGCAGGAATAACATCATCATCGTCAATCAGCCCTGAGTTGTCCATTGTTGAACATAGGCCTCCTCTAGACTTTTCCATCTGCTTCTGTTCTGCACCTCTGCTATCCATTGGCTTTGGGGGTCTTCCTCAGCTTCGCTTGTCAGCCCGTGGTCTCCACTCAAGCAATTTTTTTGTCCAACTGTCGTCTTTCATTCTTGCAACATGTCCTGCCTATCTCCATTTCATCTCCATCTACATTCCACGCAGGAATAACAAACAATTAAATTGCAGATCAAATTGCCAAAGAAGGCATATTAATGGGGGAACAAATAAATTACGAATTAACCACAGATGAATAAATAATCTAAGCAAAACAGAGAATGATAGAGAAATGGTCATATTTATGGCAAAAGTACACCTTTACAAATCCAACACGTTACACCAGACTTGAAACCAAATTAAGGAGAAACCTTTGTCCAATGAGTACGATTACAGTCGAAAAAGTATAACTACTACCAGCAGAATGAACTTTGGTCACGCATGTTATCCAGCACATTTATTTAAAATAAAAATACTTAAGAGTGATATTTTTGAAGCTTGTAATAAAATCGGTGACCTAGCCCACAGCCACCTTTACTTCCAAGCCATGAAGTAGAAATTGGCAACAACGCGTGGTAGTCCGACTGTGGTTTGTTTTGGTTTAACATTTCATATAGGAAGGCTTGTAAAGTTTGTTGAATTTATTGTTTTTTTAACTTTATTCGAATGTTTTATTTGTAAATTGTGTTTACATCAATTAGAAAATATTAATATAAGTGAAATTTCATTAAATTTAGAACTTTTAGAAGATTCTTAACGACAATTTAAAAGGCAAGTATAATATAACCTACAAAACAAACTGAAAATAATAATACTTTTGCTTCTTGTTACAAAATATGTAAACTAAAAACAACAATAATAATACTTTTGTTTTTTGTTACAGATGCTCTGGCATTGTTGTGTACCTGGTTGCAAAACCAATTATGCCAGTACTTTAAAAACGAAACAGGCAGAAAGTACGTTTTTGTTTCCCAAAGATCCCCAAAGAAGGTATACTGGGTTATGCTCTATTCATAGAGAAGGCTGTACAATTACCAAATTTCCGTAGTATGTGCCAAACATTTTCATGAAGATGATATTCAGCGGACTGAACAATGAGAAGATAAAGATGGAAATGTACACATTGAAAAGTTAATATATCCCAAATTAAAAGGCAATGCAGTTCCTAATATATTTCCTGAAGTACCATCATATGTAACTGTTCATCGTACTTAAGAAAGAAGGAATCCCGAAGACAGAAGAAACTTTTTGCATAAGAAGAGGGAACAAGAGATAACATAATTATGTCAATTAGACTTAGACAATAATATCCCATTGAAAAACTGGACAAGTAAAATTACAAGTGACTGTGATATTTCTATGTATTAAACATTAATCAGTTGGGACACAAGTGTGATAATATTTGTGTAATATGTAGTGTAATAGTTAGCAGTAATTTTAGTGTAATTGTCAATGTAGGTAAGAATAGATTAAGTGGTAATGATTTGAAATGGATTTTACAATACAGTAAATTAACAAGATGGTCACAATTAGAGAACTTACTTTCTCATTTAGATCTGCTTTCTAGATAAGTGATAACAAATTTGAGTATTACATTCAAAAATCTTTTGAGAATATAGGCTATTTTAAATCGATATACAAGTTATAAATGCTATGTTACATTCAACACGTTTTTCATGTATACCTCTTTTAAGTTGGTCTATATGACAACAAACCTATTCATATTTAAAATTGCTACTTTTGTATATCATGTATGAAAATTCAACAAAAGTTATAAGTAAATAGTAAAATATTTAATTTTCAATTAGATTAATTTAGAACCATATTTATATTGTGTCTGATTTCTTAGGATGAATTTTTTAATCATAATAGTTACACTAAGTTTTTGTGTTTTAAAATTTCTAGAGATTCTTGACTGTATTTGATTGTAAGATTAACTGTTTGACACTGTATTTTAAGTGCAATAAATTTTACTCTAGTGATATTTTATTGATAATATAACCTAAATAATAATAAAACTTTATATATATTTACTAGGTATATATAAGGTTTTATTAATTTAATTTCCCTAAAAATATTTCTGTAATGAATTGAAGTTTTCAAAATATCAGTTTCCTAAAATTCAAATTAGTTTAATATTCTGGTAGACCTTACAGCTGATTATCGGACTACCGACGTCATAGAATGCGGTGTTGCCTTTTTTACTTCATGGCTTGGAAGTAAAGGTGGCTGTGCCTAGTCACATCGTTTTTGATTGTTTAAAATATAGAGCTCAATCTAATGAGCTTTCAGAAAACTTTTAAAAATTAAACATTGAAAGCTCGTATACCTTTTACTGCATCTTCTTGCTTTAGACAGAGAAGAAATTTACGATTGTTTGCTGTCTTTCGTCAGAACAACGAATATAAAAATATAACCACCTTTGTTGATTACCTTAATGTATGTGTACCTATCTGTCCGAGGCCTACCTTTTATCGTTTATAAAAATGTCCTGATCGGCCTCTGGGCGAGAAGAGTGTAATCCCTGTATAATCTTTGTATTGTATCTGTTTTTAAAAATTTGTGTCTGGCTGTGTGGGTAATTACCCTTAAACCAATAACAAAAAAAAAAAGAACATGAGAAACCATACTACATTATTAAATTTAAAGTATTTGCTAATTACCAAATGTCTTAATATTAAAAATTTTGTTTGAAAATTGGCAAAAAACTGTTAAACTGAAAATATATTGACTGAAAAGTTAAAAAAAATCTATTTAAATAGGTTTAGTTATTAAAACCTTTACATTTAACAACAAAAAATAATTTTTTGGTCAAAATCATTTATAATTTAATAAATAGACAAATTAAACATAATATTGTTTATATTTCAATTGTCAATCAATGCAATTATTTGTGTGGACTGTATTAATTACCAACTAATGTTCAGATTATATTAAACTGCTAAGTGTTTCTCATGTTACTCTACAAGACAAAATCCTGGATCATTAATTTTTTATAAAAAACGTTTTTACATTTAATCCAAATTTCTTCTCTCTAGCAATATATCCCAATATCAATGAGCCTACACAGCTTATGTCTATTCTTAATTAACATCCCCATCTCTATACTATTACAATTGTTTTTTACATACCTGCACGAGAATTCGCTCTCCCCAAGGCATAATTCAAGGCACTCTTGACGGGATCCAACGACTTGCCGGCTGCTTACATATCCTGTCAGTCGGTGATTTTGCACTCGGTCTATACACCAAGCTCTCTCGCAAGGTTTCACCCCGAGACAACTCTTCTGAGCATAGATGGTAAACACCGGGAACTGGGAACGAGTTAGGGCACCTAAGGCAATGGAAAATATGTTTATATAAGGTGTAGAGTTCAAGCTAATAAATAAATGCTACAGTTAAATATAAATGTAAATAAACGTTTCAAGTTTTATAACTCTTTCCTATCAAATGTGTCACTATTATAAATATTACAAAAAAAAATCTCATCTCAATCATATATAAGTATAAATCTCCCAGGTTTATCAGGTTTATTCGTGCAAAGATCCGTCATAGATTCATAGAGGCCAATTGAAGACCACAGAAAAATAACTTGATACGTTACATTATTGGTTTTGTTCAGGAGAACATTTTTAAAGTATAAAACTTTTTTTTTTTTTTTAAACAAATATACCCTCATCAACCACTAAGGGTTGTTATTAGCAGGGGGACATACACAAACAGTAAGATACATATTGTTACATAAAAGAATATTTTTCACAATCTCGTATATAGTTTAGTCATTTTAAGAAAACTTTTAATAAAAACTGTAAATTTGACGTTAGTACACTTTTTAAACTGTCACTAAGGGCACACGCGATTCTTTCGTTCTGGTACACTGGACACTCAACAATTATATGTTTCACTGACAACTGAGTGTTGCACTTGGTACACACCGGAGCAGCCTCCTGGTTGAAGGTATGCTTGTGGGTAAGAAAAGTATGTCCTACTCAAAGTCGGTTGATAATGACTTGGTCTTTTCTATTATTTGGTAAGATGAGTTTGGTTCCTACTTGACTTAGACATTCTTTAAGTTTGTTGGCAGTATGATCCCAAGTAGTTTGCCACGCTCTGTACATGTGGGCTTTGATATTAACTTTGTGATCAGTCCAAGGCATTTGATTTATGATAGGAATACTTTGGTCGGTGGTTGCATTGCTTGCCAGAGAGTACACTTCCTCATTACTACTTATTCCTATATGGAAAGGTACCCAGATGAAGGAAATATCTTTTTGTTGACTCTGTAGATAAGATAACTCTTCTTTGATATTGAGAAGTATGGCGTGAGTTGTAAATAGCTGTTTTATTCCAAGTAATGCGTTCATTGAATCGGTGATGATAACAAATTTGCTTTCATTGATAGAACCACATTTTCGCCACCACGCTTTTTCAAAGCCTGGTGAATTGCCGTAAGTTCTCCGGTATATGTACAACAATTTGTTGGGATTCGTATGGTAGACTTGACGTTTTCGTAGATGTAGGCTGCAGCATGTCCTTCATCACATTTGGAAGCATCAGTGAAGATTTGATGGGTTGTTGGGTATTTGGATATTATATTTTTATAAGCTTGCTGTATAAGGAAAGGATGTGTGGAATGTTTCGGGAGTTCTTTTAGAGACGTATCGATTTTTGGAGATTTGATCATCCAAGGAGGAACATTTACATAAATAGGCATAGTAAGACTGAACTGTTCGTATAAAGCTCTGTGATTATATTAAAGTATGACTATAAAGTATTGCTATATTGGTTGTTGATTTAGGTTTTAGTTGTTTTTTAAATTAATATAGCATATTACTGGTATTAATTGTTTTTTTTGTCTACATGAACTTTTTATACTGTATATATCAGAGTTGTTTGAAGATGATAGGAATAATATTGCCGAATTCTACCAAAATTGTACTGATGGCCCAGAAATTATTAAATGCGAGGTAGAACACGCTATAAATTAGAAAAGATTGTGGTCCAGATGATACACCAACTGAGTTGCTAAAACTCATAAAAAATAATAACATAAAAGTAGTAGTGAGACTTTTTAATTCAATATATAACACTGGAGTGATTCCCACAGATTGGCTCAAATTAATCTTTGTCGCAATACCTAAAAAACACAATGCGAGAAAATGCTCAGAATATCGATTAATTCGCCTAATGAGCCACACTCTTAAATTTAGAAATTAGACGCAAATGCGAAAAAGATCTTCAAGATACCTAATTTGGTTTTACAAATGCTATGGGAACCAAAACTTAAGCAATCAAAAGACGAATATAAACAAATAATACAGGAAAGTATACCGGTCACTAGAGATTAGGAAAACAAAAATATCGATGAAATAAATCAGCTATTAACTTATACATTAGCAAAGGCGGGAAAAGAGGTAGCACAAACAAGAATAAAAAAGGAAAACTATGTATCCCAGGAAACAAAAAATCTCATGAGTAAAAGAAAAACATTACTGGAACAAGATAAGAGAAACACAGTAGATTATACAGAGGTAAACAAAGCTATCATCAAGAATATCAAGGAATATAAAAGGAGCGCACAGGAAGAAAAATAGAAAAAGCAGTTAAACAAAATAAAAACATGAAGTGCTTAAAACCACACCTTGAAACCATACAAATTAATGGCATAAAGAACAAAGAAGGTACAGAGACCAATAATATAGAAGAAATCATACCAATAACACAAGAGTATTATAAAAACCTCTACAATACAAAACAGAAACCAACCCAAGAAATCCTTAAGCAACTACAAATAAAAATAAAAAATGTTAATTCCGACTTACAACCAGAAATCAGTAAGAACGAGATAAGAAGAGCACTCAAAGAGATGAAGAATAATAAATTGCCAGGAAAAGACGGGGTGACTGTAGAAATGCTAAAACATGGTGGGAAAACAACTAGAGAAGTTTTGTACATACTTATGAATAAAATACTAATGACAAAACAAATACCCAATGGTTGGAACGAAGCAATAATACTATTACTATTTAAGAAAGGAGATAAAAAGGATCTAAAGAATTACAGGCCCATAACTTTACTAAATGTGATGTACAAACTATTAACCAAAATATTAACATATAGATTAACAACTAAATTAGATGGATACCAGGCAAGACAACAAGCCGGATTTAAAAAGAGCTTCAGTACAAGTGACCACCTTTTAACGATGAAGATTTTAATCGAAAAAACCAACGAATATCATATCCCGCTATACATGGCATTTATTGACTGCGAGAAGGCATTTGATAGTGTGGAACACTAGGCAGTACAGAATTCCCTACAAAACAGCAGAATAGACTACCGATATAACGACTTAATTACAAATATATACAACAAGGCAACAACAACTATTAAGCTAATGAAACAAACGGAGCCTATGAAAATAAACCGAGGAGTAAGACAAGGAGATACCATCACGCCCAAGCGCTAGAAGATGTTTTCAAACGACTACACTGGAATGGCTTGGGAATTAACATAAACGGGCAAAATGTGAATCATTTACGATATGCTGATGATATTGTATTATTAACAGTAAAAAGTAAAGAATACCAAAGAATGATGGAAGAACTAGATAGAGAATCGACAAAAATTGGACTCAAGATGAATAACAATAAAACAAAAACCTTGACTAATCAACCAGAAGAACTAATAATTACAGTGGCACAAACAAGATTAGAACAAGTAAAAGAGTATACATATCTAGGCCAAATCACTAAATTAAATAAAGAAAATCAAACCGAAGAAACAAAGAGAAGAATAAGATTGGCCTAGGCATCATTCGGAAAACTGTTTTATATTCTGAAGAATTCAAATACCCCCAATACCTAAAAACGAGAGTCTTCAATCAGTGTATACTACCTGTCCTCACATATGGCTCTAAGACATGGACGTTTACAAAGGAAAATATGGAAAAAATAGTAAAGACAGAAAGATGGATAGATGTTTAGGGCTGTATAGATAGATAGATAGATAGATAGATGGAAACCAAGGAGGCACTTTTTGCGCGTATTATGCATATTAACAAAAGCAGCTCGAGCCTTTCCAATTCTAGTTTTTATTTCTTCTGTGATGTCATTGTTGTTATTAACACTTGTTCCCAAATATTTATATTTGTCCACCCGTTCGATTTCGGTATTGTGAATGTACAGGTTTGCATTAAATCTTTGTTTTTCTTTAAATAATCATCAATGTGTTAACACCGCTAACTTTAATTCAGGCTAATGTGTGTTTTGGGATTGTAGATAGTGGTTAGCGAGTGAGTTACCTCTGGAAGCTGAGTGCTTCCGAGGATATGACGAGGATTAGTATCGAGTTTGGATGAATCTTAGATTTATGGTATGATTCCGCGTCGATGTAGATATGGCGTGGCGGTATATATTTTGTGAAATCTCATTACAAAGAAAGGCTCTATGTTGAAAAGTATCATCGACATAAACTGAATAAACGTATTCATGTCTTAGGTAAGTTCATGTGTTAGAGTTTGTTTTGATGTAATTATTGTTTGGGTGGATTTGATGTGGATAGCAATTGAGAAGACGAAAAATTTGCTATAAGGTAAAAAAATGGCTTAAAATATTACAGCAATTGCAAACAAAAGAAAAAATCCATTTTAAAAGTTCGTAAACTTTTTAGAACAGAAGTTTTTAAAATAAGAATAGCTGGTACTAGAAGAAAAAGGGTTATACAAAAAGTTGATTATTATTAAGAACCTTACAAAACATAGTTGTTATTAAAACAAAATCGTATAAAGCACAAAAATTGTTACACAAAACACAGCTTACCTATCTTCATCTACAAACTCAACAAAGATCTTAAAGCACACTTATTCGTCACTTCCTATGTCCCCAATATAGCAAACAAAACCGCTAAAATCTATTAAATTGTTCAATAACCGAACAGAATCCGAGGAATGCCACAAACAGTATTTCATACGTGATTTCAGATTAAACCGCTTCTGAAAAAGTTTCTTGTTACTATAACTTTTTTCTGCCGAGAAAAGGCAGATTTAATTCACTATTATTATGCTTTTTACTCTTTATTTGGTTACAATTGAAAAATGAAACGCAGGTATCGGGCAACCACAGTGTTGTAAGGCGAGAACTTATACAGGGCCGGCTTAGGTCCTATTAATTAAAAAAGGTAATATGATTTTATGATCAGTATATAAAATATAAGACTACAGCTATAAGAGCAATTAACGAGGAGTATTAACTAGTCGCCAGCCCTTATTTCTTGCCGTATTGCTCCACCATAGGTCAATTAGGCACTAGCCGTATTCTAACCTAAATAGCAGATTGACTTTTGACAGAAATTTAAACTAATAATTACTCTAGGATAGACTAGAACATACCGACAGTTATTGGAAAACTGAAATAAAATGAAAAACTTTTAATTGATCTTCCTAAAACATTTCTGTTTCACCGTTATATATACTACTTAGTTTTGACATTGTTCCTTTATTTACCAACATTACTATTGATGAAACCATTTCAGTTTTGGACTCTTAACATCAAATCCCCAAGACTGGCTATATCCCGTAATAGCTCATATCTACATGGAACATTTCGAAACAACAGGTCTTTCCTTATCAAATCTCAAACCCAACTGCTGGTTACGGTACCCTGATGACACCTTTATCATTTGGCCCCATGATAAAAACCCCGTATTCAATTCACGATGGAAGTTGAGTCTAAAGCACACACACCTTACCGTTTTTCTATTTCTTCTACTGGAAAACCACCCATACAAACCGTTATATCAATCCTAAGTTACATCAAGTTACATTATCACCTCACCCAGTTCAATTCAGTTATCAACACTCTTCCTATTCCTGCCATAAGACTTAGCAGCTATAATCACAGATCAGCCAAAATCAATTCAATGAAACAATAACTCTTACAAAATGGCTACCGCAAAACCTAAATCAATAGGACCGTTCAAAAACATCTAAATCTCATTCTATCCAAAAAAGAATCCTAGTCGTCTGATCAACCAAAAATCATTCTATCTTTTATCAAAGGTGTCACTGACAAGATCAGTAGAACTCAACCCTGTAAACATCAAAACCATCTTCACTATTTACTCTAATTTGTCCAATCTTGTCAGATCCGTAAAAGACCAATTCCCAATGAACACCATGATGTATACGAGATACATTGTTTAGTTGCCAATGAACATACATAGGACAGACAAACCGACAAATCCACAACCGTATTTACGAACATTCTATATCTGTAAAAAATTTCGCTACTACTTCAGCCCCAGCCCATCATTCATATTCAGACGGAACACAAAATAGATTTTGAGGGAGCAAAAATCATTGCCATATATAATTTGTATACATAATAGACTCGTAATAATCTAGTTTGCTATCGATCCAATTAACAAAACTCAAACAATCCAAACATCAATATCGCTTTAATAACTTCATCGAGCCTATCCTGTGTTATCTCTGTATATATTGTATATTGGCATTCGTCTCTGGCAAAAATAGCTACAATCTTAAGTCAAATAACCATAATTACCGACCAGAAGAGTGCAATCTTAAACTCCGGACAACGTGTGCTCTAATAAGTTTTTCATTTCACGGGGGTCCAAGAAGAATGAAGGTCGCACTCAAATTGCTCCTACAGAATTACTTCTTCGTGAGATCACTTCCTTTATATTATGTAATTTTCTTTAAATAAATTGACCTTTCGATAGCGCACACCTTATTCGGGTAATTAGTGTTAGTGAAGATGGTCGTTTTTGGTTGTTTTGTGGATTTTGTGTACATCGTAATTGACGGTGACTATTACGGCTAAAGCATGTCTGTGCTTGAGCGAATAATCATTGTTTATGTGAAGAGACGAATATTAGAGCTGGTACAGAAGCTTGGCATGTATGGCGATCTTTGTGTAGAATACTAAATGTGATATTTTTTACTTGATTTGTAAATGCATAATACAACAGGTTTGTAACAAAATGGCATAACAGTATTTATACCAAACTGTTTGAAGTAAAAAAAAATGTTAATACAGATACCTACTTCAGTTAGTTTTATACAAAAAGTTGTAAAAATAATATACCTTAACAAATGTCTAAGACAATACAAGATGAAATGCAAATGATTAAGTCTTTGAGAGTTTGAGACTAAATTGCACCTATTTCTTCCTTTACTTTTATACTTAGTTTATTCCTTTGTTCATCCCTATCGCAGGGACGTTGTGGGGGATTAGAGCTCAGGTTGCTGCTAAAGAAATTTTGCCTACCAAGTCCCCAAAGTGAAAAACAATACGCTATTTCAATACTTTGCAATTCTAAATAAAGCAATAAGCCGTAATTTGGTCGTTCGACAAAACGACCAATGAATTAATAAAACAATTACCAATGAAATTTGTTTACTATCGAAAAAGTTATATTCGAACCTTCCCAGAAGAAATTAGTTAGGATTTTAAAAATTTTTGTTAGAAACTCTTGGATAAAAACTAAAAATCTCAAGCTTTTTAGTCGTGTTTAGCTTCCTTAACAGAAGGTTTCTTGCATATAACTCATATAACTCTTTATTGTAATCAGTAGTCGGTTTTTAGCTTCGGTAACAAAGGTTTGTTAGTTTTTGGCATAATTGTTTCGTTTTTAATGCAGTTGTTTGAACTCTAGGCGACATAAGTCTTACCTGTATTTGTTATTTACAAATATTGTAATGTAAGCAAACTATTTACTTAAGTACACAAGCAGTCTAGGCCTTTCTGCTAAATTCATATATAATCTGTTTGTATAATATTTAAAACTAAAATTAATTGAGCGCCATTCTTGAATAGTTTACCCTCGTAAAGAAACGAGCTCAGACAAAGAAACAAAATGAAAAATTTAAAACAAAGTTAACCTTTATTATTTTGTAACAAACAAAAAGTTACTAAAGGATTCTAAGTTTAAAAGTTACGTCATCCCAGAAAACAAATAAACAGTCTGTGTTTAAAGTATTAAAATATAAATGAGAAGTGCTTATACGAAACTACAATATAATATCGTAAGAAAATAAACATGTTATATATTAGCATTAGATTATTAATGAGAAATACTTGTATGAAAATAAAATTGGATTAAATATCCCACATTTCGAAATTCGTTCAAACAAAAAATATATTAGTATAGTATATTATGTATATTATGTATAGTATAGTATATTATGTAGAATGACGATGTTTATAGTAATTAAATAATAATTGACTTCACTGTTATTTAGTTCATAGATAATATAATCTTCACTGTTCATTAAAAAAATATAAAATGAGTACGACCTGAATTATCCAAATGCTTGTGTGGCTTGTAGAAAGGATATAATTTTTACCAGTTAGTTACTTAGGCTGGGATTTCAGAACAATAAATATATTGGCAGCAGAAACATAATATTCATCATAAAAATATATAGGATTGGGCGGTTAAGCAAACGGAATATTCTACTAATTGTTGGTTTCAGAACGCTATCATAATTCCATAGCTATTTAGATAACCTCGGGACAATAAACCTAGGTCTGACAACCATTAGGGCTCATGATAAGGGTCTAAAATAAATTAGCTTCTGAGCAGAAAATAATATACAAAAATAGCGTAAGATGGGCAGGACACATAGCCAGAATGACAGATGGGCGATGGACAAAGAGGTTACTGGAATGGAGGTCAAGGGAAGACAAGAGATGCGTCGGTCGACCACCTACAAGATGAACTGACGATTTAAGAAGACTCAATAAAACCTGGAAAAGAGCGGCGCAAGATAGACGGGGTTGGAAACATGAGGAAGAGACCTATGTTCAGCAGTGGACTCTTGAAGCCTGATGATGATGATGCTGATGACCAACTAGTCTTCTGCTCAACTCTTATTTATTATTTACAGATGATATTAAACCCGATAAATGAAAAGGGTTTCTAGTTGAGTACTTGGAGGATGAGAACTTGTTAAGTATTCAGTTGAAATTCAGTTAAGGATTAAGATTTACATTTACACAAGCGCAGTTCGGTAGTTGTTTGAAATATTGAAGGATTGTTTGGTTCAAGTCTAGTTAGGTTATTTTGAACTGTATGCGGTATAGGGTTTAATTCGAATTTAGTGGAAAGGTTTGTTTTAGCTTTGGTTCTAGTAATGCCTGGAGGGTACCTGCGACTATCAACCTACCTAAGACAAATGTCATTGTACAATAAGATTGGAAAACTATATACATTTTTCTTGTTCTTTAGAAAAATGTTCGATACTGACGATGTTTAGAAAATAAATGAGTAAATAATAAAGTAGTCATCCCTTAGTTAAATTTATAATTACAAAGGAAGAGTTTTGTAATATCACATTGCATAACCTTCTTCTAAAATATTGTTCAATTGGGGTTTGTATGGTTTACCTTTATTTGATTTTAAAATTATTTCAACTTATTAAATTCACATTTAATATACTTAAGTATTTTTAAAATTAATTCTTTAAAAAAATTTGATATAAAATCCTTTATAAAAGGTATATACTTTAAAATCCCTTTCGGGCTACATCACAGAACGTTTTCGGGCTAAAAAGCCCATCATCAGTGTTTTGTTACTAGGCTTGATGAATCAAGCCACTAAATACTTGAGTAAAAACCCTTTAGCTGGTACAAAATGTAATATATCTTACATTTTATTTAAAAATATGTTGTGATGTTCAGATAACTTACTTGGAAACGTAAGACTCCTACTAGGGGTTGCTGCTGACCCGCAGACGATGTCTGAACGGGCCCTAGAACCCAGTTGCATTGCAACAGTTTGATATGCTTTATTATGCATGGTATTCCATTAAAAAATCACACAACTTTAGTTTATTTCCTTGTTCTGACTGACCCTGTATCTTCTTCTTATGGTGCTCTATTCAATTAGTCGATATTGGCTATAATTCTAGTATACTCCTCTCGATCTTGTGTGGCTCTAAAGAGAGCATCGAGGTTTTTTCCAAATCCTTATGTTTTTAAGCCATGAGTATTTCTTTCTTCCGATACCCCGTTTTTCTTTTATCTTCCCTTCCATAATAAGCTTTAAGAACTGGTAGTTGGAATTTCGAAATATATGACCCAGATAAGCAGTTTTTCTTCTTTCTATTATTAGCAGCAATTCTCGTTTTCTGCCCATTTGATTTAATACTCCGACATTTGTTGTGTGATCTATCCGGGGAATTTAATGTAGCATTCTTAATATCCACATTTCTAAGGCCTTCAATCGGTTCATCACATTGACCTTTATGGTCCAGGTTTCTACACCATATAGCAGTATGGCGTCCATGTAACATTTTATCAAGCGATATCGAAGCGTTAAGTTAAGGCTGGTGTTGCTCAGCAAGGTTCTCATATTAGTAAATACTGTTCTGGCTTGCTTAGTCCTGCTACGTATCTCTATGTCTGGATCTAGATCTTTAGTTGTCTAACTACCAAGATATCTGAATTGGGGACCTTTTGGATGTTCTTATTATTTACTCTTATATTTAATTGCAAATTTGGTGTTCTACTAACGACCATTACCTTCATCTTGTCCATATTAATCTTTAAGCCCAGTCGTTCTCCTTCAGTGTTATTCTATCTATTAGTTATTGTACCGCTTCTTGGCTATCAGCTATTATGACAGTAAAGCGAAGATTACTAATAGTCTGTCCGTTGATTTTGATTCTATCTTCAGTATCACTTAAGACTCTATCGAAAATCGTTTTAGAGTAAAAATTAAAAAGGAGGAGTACAGATCAGAACCCTGGCGTACACCTTTTTCGATTGAGAAATATGATGTAGATTTCAGTCCTACTCTCACAGATTCCACTTGATTCATATAAAGGTTCTTTATGATTTTAAGGTCTTTCTTATGTATCGAACTTTCTTGGAGCAATCTTACTAATTTTGAATGATTAACACAATCGAATACTTTCTGGTAATCTATAAAGCATTGGCAAAATACATCTTTTTGCTTATCTCTTCTGAAGTAGGACAGTTAAGCTATAAAGTGCTTCTCTTGTGCCAAATCTTTGTCTGAAACCGAACTGTGTGGGGCTAATCTCTCTTTCACATCTGTTGTATATTCTTGTTTGAATTATCTTTAAGACGAGTTTTGACCCTGTATGATCGAAAGTATTTGTAAATTGTAGACATCTTTGTTACATATTGTATACAGCAGTTTTGTTTAAAACATTTTTTATATACTCCATAGATTAGCCATAATCAGAAAAAACCAGAGGTTTGGAGCACCCTGTATATTATGCCATACCGTATTAAAGGAAATATGGCCATAAACATTAATAGTTTTCCTTAAATATTTGTTAAATATTGGATTTCCATCAACCATGGACGAACTCTATAAAGTTTTAGATTACATTTTCTTATAGGGGCAAGTCAATCCGGTCAATTTAATGTACACAGTGTGGGCATGCAGGAAGCGACCAACTACAATTTTCAATGGTGTTTAACCCCGACTTTTCTGGTACGGGTATGGCATGTCAGTCGGTGTAAGAGAACGCTAGCAAATTTCTATGCAATAATGCGTGGCAGAAATTGCATTGGTAAGGCACGAAGTAGCCAAGGGCGGAGATATGCTGGATGTAAGTACCCCGTTGAAAACAAAGGAGAACATTTTGTGTAATAATTAGTACGGATTTACGATGCTGAAGGTGTACATTATTATATAATGTCTATAAAGAGAATATGGAAGTACTATAATGCCATATCTCTTATAAGATATATCAGAAACTGGTTTATTGAATTTGTATTAAAAAAATAAATCTTTTACCACTGAAAAATATTATACACGAATAAGAACCATCTACATATGTTGGAGGACCTTAGATGAATAACATTTTCCTCCATTCTTTCTTATCCCTAACAACCAGAAGCCTGCAATTATTCACTTATAGACTATGTCGTTTACGAAAATTTCTCTACAGTTGTTACAGTCTATCTTGTTTCCTTCCAATCTTGTAATATTTATTCCGTTACCCAATTGTCTTAAAAAGTTATTTATAGTAATCTTCTCTTTTAATTTAAATTAAAATTTTGTTTACAGATTTTCTGTCGATATTTGAACTTATTCTGAGCTCTTATTGTTTCTTATATCAAACACACCTCCATTCAGTAATTTTTCAGAATGGTCCTTTCGTCTATCGGTTGGGCTATCTTGACCACCTATTTGATATCAATTTTTGCTTTTCCACTAGCGTAAAAATTGCTTCGTTTTTAGATCCACTCTTAGTTTTCTTAGTATTGCTATGAAAGTCTTTTACTTGTTTCTCCTTTTTCTTTTCTTCCATTTCTGTTAATCGTGCTTCTTTATGTTCTTCTTGTTTTCTCTAGGTGATTTTTTTGTTTTGTATTCTTTTACCATTGCTTTTAATATTTGGGTTCTTTCTATTACAACTCTAGAAGTTTTTTCTAATATTACCTTTACTCTTTGTTTTTCTTTCTTTCTATAGTTGACGTTAATATATGTTTCGTAGTTTTTCACACCTGTTTTTTATGAAAATCCTGAATGTGATTTTTGACTATATCATATTTTTTTATATTTCGAGTAATCTTTATTTTACAATACATGTTACTAGGAACTAATCAGAATCAATATACTCTATAACCTTTCACACTTGGCTTTGCTTATCTGGTTGCTGTCAATCTATCTAGTTAGTTTTCTGTCTTCCTGGAATTGGCCACGTTATTTATGTTCATATTGAGTTCCTGTTATATTTCTGTAGATTTCATCTTTACCTATTTTTGCATTGATGTCCCTAATTATTACTACAATTTCTTGATGATAATGAATAAAATGTAAATTCGCTCTTAGTTCTTCCGTCTGGACTACGTCCATTTTCTATTCTGTTTCTTCTTAGAAAAGGTGTTCATTCCATACAGTTTGTGTTGGAGAAGAAAGTTGGTAAGCATTTCGCCTCTTTCGTTTCTTACTCCGATTCCAAAATCTATGATTGCCACTTCTTTTTCGTTCTTTTTCCTTGCGAGTTTCCCGTTAAAATCTCCCATTATCAGATTTTATTGAGCCAGTTCCTGCTTTTTTGCTGATTACCTCATAGAAGGCTTCAACAACTTCATCGTCGTAATCACTGGTGGAGGCGTATAACTGGATTATTTTTAGATTGTGTCTTATATTTAGTCTTAGAGTTATGTACATAACTCTTGGGGAAATGTAGTTAATGCTCTGTATATTTTTCTGTGACCTTTTGTGTACTAATTAACCCATTTCTCCAGTTGTCGATTCTGTTTCCCCTTTATAATGGAATATGTTGCCTGATCTTAGTTTGACCTGATCTTCACTTCTTCTTTTGACTTCGCTATTTCCTATAATATCCCATTTTAAATGTTTGAGTTCTTTCTCCAGTTTCTTTATTTTTTCATCCTGGGATAAGGTTCTTAGATTATAGGCAATTATGTGCAGCGTTCGTCGTTCTTGGTAGCCTTCTACAACCTGGCAATTCGTTGTACCCTCTGCCTGCTGTTCGTAAGTCCTACCGCTACCTTGGTTGGAAACTAGCGAGCTGCCGGGGACCGAGGGCTATTTTTTGAATATCTGTTCATGCTGAGGGAGTTTTGGCATTAAAAGTATTGGGTTAGTGAGTTGGTTTGGAAAATTGGTGGGGTAGTATGTATTGGGTAGGAATGGGGTTAGAATATGATTTCTCTCCACAGGAGTTGAGAAAGAATCAAGGCTCGCGTAGGGCAGGGTCGCATCCCCGAAGTAAGTCTATCCTTCACTAGGATTCTGGAAGGGTGCCTACCCGCTACACACCCAATAATGTTGGTACTCCTTTATTATTAGCTTCTTTTAGTATCGTTAACTAGACCTTGCTGCATTTTACTGATGAGTTACTACTTGACGAAATACTACAATAATAAAAAGTAGAAGCTGCAGTTTTACTGTAGACATCTATGTGGACGATTGTTATTCCACACATTTTGTAAAACAGTTTACAAGATAAGGAGGTATTGCTGTTGCTTTTAAAAGTGTTTCTCAGATAGTATTGTACAAGAGTTACAGAGTAAAAAATTATATCACAAGAATAATCATTTCCAAAGAATGTTTAGCTGAGACTGCAGTATTTGGATTAATATTTCTTATTTTGTTTATGTGGGCAATAACTCGTTTACGTGAATACCGATGCGTCTGTCCAATATATGATGGGTTATATTTCTTTCAACTTATTTTATAAATTACCTATGAGTCACTGTCTTTAATTATGAAAGTTTACAATTTTGAAACATAGTTATTTGATATTCTGGATGAAGTATGTCCAACATTTATAATATATCTAAATAGCATTTTTAAGATTTTTTCGAAAATACCATTAGAATATTGTTGTTATTTTTTGAAACGGTGCCCAATAATTTATTGTTCTGATGATTGTTGATGGAAAGATTTTTCATCAGAGTATTTCTTTTTCAATAAGAGGATTGTAGAATTCCGGTGGATAACTATTTTGTTCTATTTTTTTTATATTTCTCAGATTTTTTTGGTATTATGATATATACATTCAAGATAAGTATATTTTTTAGTAAACTAGAAAAATAATAAGAACAATGTTTTTATTTTTTTTTAATCAAAGCGATATCCCTTGCAGCAAAGGTAAAATCCATGCCGCTGGATCTCAAAGTACACTTTAAGTTATTTGCAATCGTTGAAAATATTAACAGCAGACCTCAAGATCACGTTCGAATCTGATTTGCTCATTGTTTTGCGGCAATACCAGAGGCTGGTTTTTTAAAAGAAAATAAAAACGCAATTATTCTTTGAGAAAATCAAGTCAGCCCGAAGAATGCATTAAGCAGGTATCGTGGATTACGACTTGTGCTTAGCAATAGTCGTACCATAATGTTCCGTGGTTTATATTTTAATTACAGTTTAAAATGAGAACTGCTAAAAGTTTTTGGTGCATTTACTTGATATAAATGTTAGAAAGAGGTAAACATTTTAAAATGGACTGGTGGGGAGGATAAATTTATTACCAAACTTTCCACATTTTAGACAGACATAGTTAACACCTAATTACTTCAAAATATTTATTAAGGACCACTGATAATACTTAAAAGAGTTATACAAATATCATTAGCTTCACAGTACTAGGAGGCTGTTGAAGAACTACAATCTCCAATTAAATTCTAAAATTAAAATCTAAAAATAAATCCAGTCTGCATGGACTTGTTTCTGGAAATGTTAGTCTCCGCCCATGGCGCCTACTTGACCCTAGACCGGCTATTCAAAATGCATAAACAAAATATTTCGGCGGGGCTAGGGGTCGACACCGACAGTGAATTAGCGACTTTAGTAGGGCTCACACCTATCTTTCAAGTTCGGAGAGGTTTTCTCAACGTTGCAAGTTACGCAATAAGCCGGAAAGCCGTAAAATGTGAATAGTGTTATGGTGTTTTCGGAAAGTTCGTAAATTGTAATTTTCAAATTAGATTCCTACGATGAGTTATACACTCGAAGTTAATAAGTTCTATTTCTTGCCCTTTTTTCAATTACAGTTTCTCGCTAAACAAGCAATTGTTTTATTTCACTCTATATCAATTCAACAGGCCAGATAAAAGCACCTTTAAAAGTCCATTTAAGTTTCTTTACTGAGCTGTCGAAGGCTAGCGGACTAATTGGACTTACAGCAAGTACAAAACCGCTGAAAGAGACACTGTTGGCATACAAGACTTTCCATGGAAGGGATGTTGAAAACCGGCATCCTTCCAGAGGCAGTAACAGATATACAGAGTATTGAGGGAAACAAAACTGGTATACTTTTTAACACAAAACATCGGTTCTACCGTTAGAGCATCCATCGCTCACGCTTCACGTACTTTTCGGGACCAACGACCCGTCTTTACTTATTCGCACTTTCCTTGTCCCTAGTCCTTCAACGCGGGGTGGAGAGAGATTATGAGGGAGAGCGTCGCGAACAGATTAACACGAGAGCTGACGATCTGAGCGCACAAGTTGTTAAAAGAACTATGTATATTACGATAACAATATTATAAATAGGTTGTTTTTACCACATGGACTAAATTGTTAACAGCTTTTGCAAAAATAAGTAATTTGGCCTTAAAACGAAGCTTTTATAGTGTAAAATATAGGATAAAAACATTCTAAACATTTTACTGAATAATTTTTAAACGATTTAATTTATTTATTCTAACTTTAAAACTATATTATAGAAAATAATGGAATTAAAACGTTTCTATAAAGTTTAAATGAAAGTAAGAGGGGTTGTTCTATCAAATAAAACCGTGAATATATATGAAAATATGTTGGCTGATTGAGTTTTAATTTTGTTTTTACACAAAAAGCTGGTATTTTAACGCGAATTAAAAAAAAGTGTTCCTAGCACTTTGAAACAAAGTTTTTTTGGACCACTTCTTTTACAAAATTAAAAAAATATATAAAGCGTGCGAAAATGTTGTTTTGATTTATATGATTTTAAAATTTTTTTATGTATTTTATTAACTTTATCCTACAATGATATATATCTTTTTAATTTTTAAAGCAGTTATTTGTATCCACCTTGTATCTAGTTGCGAAAGAGTTTCTGCCTCATCTGTACAATCTAATAATAAGGCGTCCAGAGTCACGTCACTATCGATAGATGCAATAATGAGAGACGGAGTTGAAATTGTGAAAAGTCATTACTGGAAAATACGATGTATAAACACACTGACCTATTATTACCGGTCGTTAATGACCTAAAATAAAAGAGAAGTGCTTCAATTAGAAAAAAATAATGTCTTCAATTACGTGGCATGAAGCTGTCATTCATTAAATAAATTTCCGACGATGATTTAGTCCAGTGGCGATATGCTCCAAGCGGGTTTTAGTTTATAGTTGAAAATAATATATAGAATTAATAAACATTAGTTACTCTGTGAGACATAAACAAATAAGGAAAATTCAGAAAAAAACAGGGCAATCTAAATTATCAGACAGTACCACAAAAAGTTGAATGGTGATAAAATGGGTTTAAAGTTAAAAAAAGGAGCCCAAAAAAACGCTGGACCATCAACAAAGTTTAATAACTATAAAAGTATTGTTTTAGATGATCATTCTGGCAGAAGTAGGAATTAACAACCAAGATCTGAAAATAATTGGAAATCTTTACTGGAATCAGACAGAACATTTCGGAGTTGAAGTTGAACACACACTGACTATCTGAAAATCATGCGTAGAGTGAGGCAAGGCTGTATTTTATCTCCTCTAATCTTTAATCTGTGCTATGAAAGAATATTTATCGAAGCTTTGCACGAAACTGAGAAAGGTATTCTACTAAATGGTTACCAGCTAAACAATATCAGATATACAGATGATACCATAGCATTTGCGGATAACTTAGAATATCTACAAGTTCTTATGAACAAAATCACGTATTACAATTAACAATATAAACTCAATATAAAAGATAAGAAGACAAAGCTTATGTAAATAAGCAAGAAAACGATAACAGAAGGTCAACTTTACGTCAACCAACCCCTGTAGATTGAGTGGCGCAGTACAACTACCTTGGCATCATAATAAATAAAGAATGGACCAACAACCAGGAGATTAGAGCAAGCACCGCAAAAGCTAAATCCACCTTCAATCGGATGGGATCCTTTTTCAAGAGTTACAACCTCTCTCTTGATACATAGTAAGAATGCTGCGATGCTACGTCTACTCTCTCCTTTTATATGGTGTTGAATCGTGGACCTTAAACGAAAACATGTGCAAAAAACTGGAAGCATTTGAGATGTGACTACATCGGAGAATACTTATGATCCCGTGGACTGACCGAGTCACAAATAAAAAGGTCCTCAGAAGAATGAAGAAGAACCGAGAGGTACTGACCACTATCAAATCTCGAAAGTTACAATTTCTTCAAGCCATCTTTCAAGGAAAAATATTTGAAAAACGAGGTCCAGGAAGAAGAAGATCTTGGTTAAAGAAGCCCAAAATCTGGTTCAATATAACATCTGTGCAGCTTTTCCGCGTTACTGCAGATAAGATAAAGATTGTCATGATAATCGCCAACATTCATAATGGATAGGCACATCAAGAAGAAGATCATTCTGGATTTACAACCTTACGTGGGTCCTAACCTCCTTAAGAATTCCTCTTCAATCGTCGCTATCCATCACCTTTCTCTACCAAGCACTAGGTTATTTTGTTCCATCTGCATTGTTATATATCTTGCAATTGAATTATTTAAACAAAATACTAACAAAAAATTTTAAAATTAAGGAGACTAGCTGGTGGTCAAACAAATTCAAACAATAATGAAATAAAACAGACAAGGAAAATATATAGAGCGACAAGAAATAAGGACTGATACCTAAGAAAATAAATCCCTACCTAGAACATCAATATCAATATAAAAAGCTAAAGCAAAATTTTATAATAATCTGTAAGATATATGTGATATAAGAAATATGTATAAATAGACAAACTAGATCCTGGAAAAAATGGGAGTGACGAAAAAATACTTAAAAGTTTATAAGACAAAGGACTTAATGAAAAACCAGTTAAACGAATATATATAAATAATATATAATATATAATAATAAAGACGGATGATAGAAAAAGGCATCCCATTCACTCTATAATACAAACAATGTGCCAGAAATGCTCAGCGGAACATTAGTAAAGCAAACTAGCTCGTTATCCACGTGTGAAAGTAGCTCAGAATACTGGATGGATTGTAGAGGTAAAAATTTATGACCTTGTTATACAAAAGTTCTAAAATGCGAGCATTTATACAGCTTTCTCAAATATAGCCGCTAGAAATAAGATATCCAAATATCTGGGACAGAAATACCATGATTACAATATTAAACAAGGTGTGTTTTGAGAAGAAAGACCACCAATATGAACAACTAAATTCGTTAATATTAGTGAAAACAAATATAAATTAAAAAGTCTAAAGAATGAATCCATTCAATTTTTGTACAAACTCAGATTGTTATAAAACGACAATATATTGTAAACCAAGATCCGGAGTGGTGGTCACAAAATATATGAGAGTTGGTAAATACCAAAAAGGAAACCTACTTAATCTACAAACACAAAACCCAGAAGTTTGAAGAAAATACACTTACTAGAATAGATAAGTTAAGAAAACTGCAACCAAAAGAAAAAACGAATCGTGGGACAAAAAATGTGAAAAATTAATAGATGTATGGGTTAAACTTACGTATCTGAAGCATTCAAATTTATAGAAAACCTTAGAAAAAATAACAAAGGAACAAGGAGATTAAATCCCATAAGTATGTCGGAGTAGGAAGTATACTACACATCCATCCTACAGTCTTCTTCAGAAGGAAGATTTCCTTCTGAAGAAGACTGAAGAAATTACAAAGATTTCCAAACATATTCAATTGACGGAGTGAAGTAGAACCAACCAATGTGGATGAGATAACACAAACATTATGTGCTCAGTAGATAATAGATATGACTTACTCAGGAAGAACCATCTCTATCTGCTCTGATAGTCAAGCAGCTCAAAGTGTATTAGAAGCGTTCAAAGTCAGCCGTAAGCTGGTTCTTGAGTTCAAGAGAACACTTGCTGATATTGCGCTGTCCAATGGGGTTAACTTGGTGTGGGTATGATATTGAAAATCTTCTATATTAGCGTAGCTTGTCTTATTTTACTCATATATGGATTTAAAAATATTTACACTTTTGCACTGCTGCTTGAACCTAAATAGCTGGCATTTCTATATCGTACTAATTAAATGATAAAATTTTCTCCTTTGCCCTTGCTCTTCCAAGTCGTTCACCAATCTTTATAATTATCTCTATGTTTGACAGTCTTCAGTATAGTTCCACAGTAATATAAGCAGGTAAAGTAAAAACTTAACTACAACCTTTAGAAGATTAGAAGAATGAGATAGTTTAGTTAAAGCCATGTAAAATATTTCTCCAACACAAAAATTATTACCATTGGGCTATAAATCATTAAAAATAATCTTTCTAAAATGTACAAAATTACTGTAGATACGTACGTAAAAAAGTCGTTAAAGAACCTCTGCACGTGTTGGAATTTGTTTGAAGAATTTGTTAACCAATGCGTGCGATACATAATAAGAGATATATATGAGCGCTTTTTTATTGCCTATTGTATGTTTTAGAGCCGAACAATGAAATTATTTTTGATTTTTAAAAGAATTTAGAACCATATTATAGTTTTTTTAAACTACATTGGTTGTTATACATAAAAATAAAACGTAGAATAGCAATGACTAAATCTACTTTCATGAAAATACAGCTAAAAGTATCGATCATGAACAAAATTGAAGCATTAGAAATATAGGTGCATAGACGAATGCTGAAGATACCTTGGATAGCAAGGAAAACTAATGAAGAAGTACCAAGGAACATCAACGAAGATTGAGAACTGCTAAAGACTGTTAAACTTTAAAAAATGTCTTATCTGGGACATATAGTAAAGGGAAGTCGATATAAAATATTACAACTGATCCTTAGAGGAAAAATAGAGGGCTAGTAGTAGTAAAGGAAAGTAGTAAAGGAAAAATAGAAGAGAGGTGTAGAAAGAAAACAAATTTCTTGGTTAAAAAACATTCGTGAATGGACTCAGATACCAAATGCAGGACAATTATTCCATATTGCAGAAGATCAAAAGCCTTCGCATTGGTGATCGTCAACGTCGGATAATTCTGTTATGGCATGCGAAGAAGAAGAAATTAAATGCATATTAAAATTATCCTAGGTAATTAAAAATACTAGAGCTATTTTTTGCTTCAATTTTCATGATTTCAGATAATCCAAACCCAGCTAAAATAATTTAGGAATTTATGTAAATTAGTTGAAAACTACGTATATATCTAAATACGCTCCTGATTCGTCTTTAGTACACAGTTGCAGTCTCTTCTGCCTGTCGTCAAATCAAGAAGGGTTATTTTACGAGTCCTGCATTCACTTACTCAAGATCGGAAGCCGCTTCGTAGTTACTAGATAGTCATCTTCTTTCTGATTACGCATATATACTCTTCTTGCTCTTACCCTTTCCCTTCTGCGTATAGTCAGATCGTCGTGGGAACAAATGTTCACTACTTGCATACTTGCCTTTGCTGATGCTTGTTTGCAAATTACAAAAAACACAAACAGAACAAGAAACTTGAAAAATCAGTTTGGTCGGGACGAATTTTTTTTTGTTAACGGATCGATAAAATTCATTCAATAAATAATACTGAAGATGTTAAAAATTAACTAAAGTTACTTCCAAGTCACTAAAACTTTATTAATTACACTTGAGAAATATGTTTGCTCTTGTTTTATAATTCTCTCAGATGAACCGTTTCAATGCACCTTTTACACTATTCGAAAGGTATATATTACTAAAAAGCATAACAGAAAGGATCAGGAACATTACTATAAAAAGTGATGCAGTTGAGGCAAGCTGGACAAAAATGAAGTTAAATAAATATATTAGAATTAGGGCCAGTTGTTTGAGCGCAAATCAAAACTTCATCATCAAATATTTAATTACAAGCAAATACGTCAGCAGCTGTCAAAATTATTAAAAATTGTGTTGTAAAAACAACAAGTTATATTAAAATTAATTCATTTCTCGTTTTCGCAAAATATTTGCGTCATAAATGCCTTACAAGGGCCTTGGATTAAACCGACGCCGGCTTGTCGACCCTTTTATATAAGATTTGTTTTAAGCAAAAAGAAATGCAGGTGTCATTTTGTGTTCTCAAGTAACTAGCTGAATGTGCGGCTGTGTACACGATACTCGCGGGTATCTTAGCCTCTCTTCGCCTCCAAAATCTAGTAAAATGTGCATTAGTTTCCGCTATTATATTCGCGCTCCCCAAAAACGCCGGTATAACAATGAACAATGTGTTAAAGCAAACTCTTTAATTAGTAATAGTGGTTTTGTAAATACCACATTTCTGAGGCTTGAAAACGCAGTCATAAAAGGTTGCAACCAGTATAAATATCTAGGAAGCATCATATCAGCAGATGGCAGGGTTAAGATAAATGTACAAAACCGAATAACCCAAGGGAAAAAATGCATCCGAATACTGAATTCACTACTGTGGTCTAATAAAATAAAGATGCATACCAAACTTCGTGTATACAGAGCAATTGTAGAACCGATTACCACATATGGCGCCGAATGTTGTACGATGACAAAGAATGAACGAGATAAAGTAGACGTTGTGGAAATGGATTATCTTGGAAGGTCATGTCATGTATCGAGAATGGAAAGAATCAGAAATGAGGAAATACGAAACCGTACAGGAATTAGAGATACTCTTTCAGATAGAATACAAGGAAGACAATTACAATGGTATGGCCACGTGATGAGAATGGAGGAGGAGCGGTGGCCAAAGAAAGCCTTAATATATGTTCCGCCAGAAAGAAGGAAAAGGGGAAGACCACCAAATTCCTGGAGAAGACCTGGAGAAGAGAAATTACAAAAACAATGCAATCTAGAGGCTTAGAAGAGGGAGATTGGAGAGATAGGAAAAGATGGAGGCTGAAATGCGGGAAGCGGCAATCGCCGTAGGATCCCCGTTATATGATGATGATCGTTTTGTAAATATTCTTAAAATCTAGTTATTAAATGTGTAGTATCGATTGATTACGCTTTATTTTCCTCTAAGTACAACCCGATAAAACCAAACACATAAGGAATCATCGCCGTGAAGTCTGCTTACATCTTCTTCTTCTTACGGGGTCTATCAGCATGGCTATCCTAACTTTGCTTGCTGCTATTCTGAATAGTCCGGTTGTCGATGTATTAAACCACTTTCTCAGGTTTTGAAGCCAAGATATTCTTCTTTTCTCTGATCCTCTCTTGTCAAATACCTTGCCCTGAAAAATGAGTTGATCCAAGCCGTATCTCTGTTCATTCCTCATAACATGGCCAAGATATGCTAGTTTGCGCTCTTTGAGGGTGTTAATAATCTCGCATTTCTTGCCTATTCTACGTAGGACCTCAACATTAGTCACACGATCCACCCATGAAATTCTTAAAATACGTCTGTAACACCACATCTCGAATGCCTCGAGTTTTCTTAAAGAAGCTTCGGAAAGTGTTCAGGCCTCTACTCCGTATAATAACGTAGAGAGTACATAGCATCTAATCAGAGAGATTTTGGTAGAAGTGGTAAATCGTGACTTCTGAAAAAACTTCATCATTATGAACGCTGATCTCGGTTTTCCTATGCGTTATTTTATTTTACTGGAGTGTTCCCTTTAGCTGTTAATGTTGGTACCAAGGTATGTGTAGCTGTCCACTCTGTAAATTGGATGTTGCTTAACCAAAAGCTGTGTATTTAATATTTCGCGCTTACTGACTACCATGTATACTTCGTATTAAGATCAAGTCCGTGTTCTCTACTTATATCTGATATACGCGACATTATTCTTTGCAAACCGTTCAAAATCTGCAAAAACTACTGCGTCGTCGGCATATCTAATGTTGTTTAGACGCATTTCGTTGACTAATACGCCTTCTTGTAGTTCTCCTAGCGCTTGCTCGAAGATATATTCAGAGTATATATTAAATAACACCGGGGACATAATGCATCCTTGTTTAACTCCACTATATATGGAGACTGCCTCTGGCAATTGGTCATCCATTTTAATATTGGCTGTTTGGTTTTAATATAAATTATAGATGATTCTCAAGTCCCTATCATCTAACCTCACTTCTGTCAAGATGTTTATAAGTTTATTTTGCTTTACTCAATCAAATGCCTTTTTGTAGTCGATAAAACAAGTATACAGATCACAGTTAACATCCCTGCATCTTTGCATAAGCATTTGGACAGTGAATAGAGCTTCTCGGGTGCCTAAGTTTTAACGTTTTAAGTAAGTGGCTCATTATGCTAATTGTTCTGTAGTCTTCGCATGTCTTGGCATTTACTTTTTTTGGCATGGTCACGAAGGTTCACTTTAACCAGCTTTGGGGTATTTTTCCAGTTACGAATATGTTGTTGAATACAGTTATCATCCATTTTATTCCCTGTTTATCCATAAGTTTTAGGAATTCTACACAAAACTCGTAAGGCCCTACCGCTTTACCATCTTTAGTTCTTTTAATGGCTGACGTGACTTCTTCAATGGTAATCGGGGGTCCTGTTTGGCATTCAGTGTCTTCAATGATCCGCTTACATATATCGAAGGAAACTATTAAACAGTCCATGGTCCTGAAATATTTGGTACTGTACTCGCAGAGGAAAGGAATTTAAAAAGCTTTTCCCCAACAATTGGTGGAGATCAGACAAAGTTCCAACAAATTGCTTTATTATTATTGATTTGTAAATATATATATATATCCGGTTTTTAAGGCGTTACGCCTGTCCGGTAGGGATCTATGGAGGAGTATCACCGAGACGCAAGCCCTTATCTCTTGCCGTACTGCTCCACCATAGGCCGATCAGATCCCAGCATATCCTAGTCTAAGCCGCAGATTCATCTAGAATTTTAAACTGCTGCGTTAGACTTTTTGTTTTCTGTACACCGAGCTTGGGCTCGATCCCACATCCACTAAACTATTCGACAGTGAAGCGAATGAGAGGCAGCCGCACAGCCCGCTGAGCTATCTGACCGACTGATTTGTAAATAAAAACATGAAATTAACATCAGAGAGAGTTTAATTATGATATTATTTTAAATTAAAACACAAAATAATAAAATTTAAAAAAATTAAAATAGGTCAATCAACATAACCTCAAAATGTGCCGTATTTGATTTTAATAATTAAATATTTGAGCTTTGATTAGCGTTCGAACAACCTGCCCTCAGTAAGGAAGTTCTTGGCAAAAGAGAGATGAATAACAATAAATTTTTTCCAGAGGGAACCATGGTTCTACATAGAAACGAAGAAAAATGTGAAGAACAGAAAACAACTTACCTATAATATATGCCAACTAAGACACAATAAACTTATGACAATTAAAAGACAATCAGAAATGAAACACTTGCTTCTTTATATTTTGCAAAAATATTTTTACCCTTGCCAGTACATTTTGCATCATATTCTAGTAAATAAATTCTAGAAACCATCATCCTTTTCTATGTTGCTGACCAATCCCATAAATCGTAGCTATGAATTAATTATATTTGACATAAAATATTTTTATAAGATGTAAATGAGTTGTTAATTGAGCATATATTTTAATTTGTGTTCTTAAAGGGTGACAGAAGTTGCAATTTATTACAGCTTCCCGCTAGCTTTATAGCGTTTAATTTTAAGAAACAAGGTGTACTAAAATAATGTTAACTTTGTATAAAACAGTGACTCATACGTTTAACTACAATGTAAATCTTAATTAAAGTAAGTTCGTTATGGAAATGAAATACGTTAATTCTTTTAATTTTTCTTAGTATCTTTTTTCTAAAGGCACACAAGTTAGAAACAAAAATGAAAAGTTAACATCGTGTTATTATTTAGCGTGTAACGTTATAAACGTCACATTTTTATTAATTTATATTTAAATATTTATTTTATTTTAATTTCTTTATTAATTTAATAATTTTTACCTTCAGTTTCTTCTTTACTATTTTTTATTCAAAACCTAGTTGGCACCCTCTCTTTCCCTTTCTGTCCCGTAGAATAAATATTCGCTCTCATTTTCTTTCTTTCCGGTAGAATAAATATTCGCCCTTTCTCTTTTTGTCCGCTAATAAATATTTTGTTCTATGTTGACAGAAGAGCTAATTCCATCGTAGGCATACGTCCTGTCATCTGTGCTAACTTCATTGCAGTCCTTTCCTACTTTCTGTCAATCGCCTTTTCCAACGGAGTGTTAATATAATTTTTTGCCTGCTTTTAAAATTTATAAAAGAAGGCAAACATTATTATAAGGTTTATTTTATCGTCTGCAAAATTCTCTTGGGGTGACTACATTGTAATCTATATTCTATAATTCTGACAACGTTTTCAATATTTATAAAGTTACTTCTTTTAAGCCACATTTTTAATCCTTGTGCATGTAGGAATCTAACAAAATTTAACTGAGTTAAATTATAATTATATTTTATTTTACCCTTGTTATCTGCTCTTTGTTTAATTGGAATTTTGTAAAATGGCAAGAAGATTAAACCTCTTTTGATGTTTCTCTAATACAGGCTGTTAATGTATTTTAATTTATTTGCTGTATTGAAACACTTTACTAGATAAATTATGGAATAACTGCAGCTGTCAGGAGAACCTACCATCTAATTGGGACCAAGTGGAACCACCAAATTTATTATGGAATAACTCTGCCTGTATTAGGTGTGGGGTGACCTGAGAAGCTTTACACATGATGCAGCCAGTCGCAAAAACGGTCAAGAAAAGAGGGAAGAGGAGTGAAACCTCTATTAAAAAACCAGGGTTCAGCTGGCACGGCTGATAGCACCCTGTAAGGGCCCTTTATCTAGGGTTGCAGATCAACCGAATGATTGCCGATATAAGCAGTCCCCCACTTACTAACCAACGGCTTCGAGCGGATGAGTTAGTAAGTGTTTAGGACACTCTTTTGCCCTGGAGTTAAGAAATCGGCTCCGAATGCGGATGAACCAACAATGTTTCAACGGCATAAGGATTAAGCAGACAAACGGAAAACCACTTGATTATATATTCCAGAGCACGTTATGAACTGACAAAGGAAAATAACAGAGTGCTATGAAATCCGGCAAGCAACCGGCGCATGTCGAGTCCGAGTCGATTGGTGTGAAATGTCAGACCGGACAGATAGATGTGGGCAACCAGGCTTCGTCTACGAAATTAGTGACTGGAAATCCAAAACTAAAACTCTGTACAAAACACCGTATAGTCTCATGGAACGTTAGAGGTTTGTTAGAACCAGGAAAACTACATATCTTAGAACGAGAGTTTATGACAGAAAAAGTAGATATATGTGGAGTTTCAGAAACACACTGTGAATGTCAGGGTCACTGGAAATCCAATTACTATAAAATATTTATGTCGGGAGCCAATTAAACTGGTCAAAAAGGCTAGTAATACTCATACAGAAGAACCTGGCAAAATGTGTATACGAATACCTTCTAATAAATGACCGCCCAATTAAAATTATTGCTACCGCCTAATTGGCTCTCGATGGACAGCCAACAAAGATCCATGTACTATAATATACGTTTATTCAAATCCATAAGTATTACATTAATTTACAATTTCAATTTCAGTTTACTTACAGTAACATAAACGTAAAAAAAGTCTTTAAAGCATTAACATGCTTGTTGACTTAAACTGTCTAATATTAACAGGTTTAATGTTTTTTTTTACAAATTATTATTTCATTTTTACAGTTTCTAATCTAATCTAATTTGTTTCGTTTTTTTATCTAGTATAATTTAAATTTATTAAATTGTTACACAACTCCCTTTTTTCTTTTACCCAAGCATTAACTAATTTTTTATACAAATAAAAATTTTTGATATTTTTAAAATGTATGCACAATTGATTGTATATTCTTGGAGCAAAATATTTAATTGACCGTTGCGTGATTGTTTTTGAAGTATGAAGACATTCAACATTCAATTTTCTTCTTGTTTCATAATTTGACACTTTTACTTTAAGAGGTATTTTATCTTTATGAATATTTTTAAGTAGCTCTAAGCAGTACAATTGCCGAACATCAAGAACCTGAGTTTCATGAAAAAGTTGTTCTGAGGGATATGTTTTTCGTTTTCCATATATTAGTTTAAGAAACCATTTCTGAGTATTTTGAAGGGTCACCAGATGGCAATCAGCTACGCCACCCCATCCTAAAATCCCATATACAAGATGAGATTGTACTAAAGACAAGTAAAGCATTTTAAGCTGTTCAACATCTAAAAACTCTTTTAAATAGCGGAATTTTGGTAACAGTCCTCTTATTTTTCTTATAATATTTTTTATTTGTAAGTCCCATTTAAGGTGCCTGTCAATTAAAACTCCTAAATATTTTATGTATTCTGGTTTAAATATTTGTTGTTTTTTATTTATTTTTAATGAGTTAAAAGTTGTCAGAATATTTTTATATATTGCAAAAGGTATATATTTAGTTTTGTCGTAATTTATTGTGAGTTTATTTATTTGCAACCATGTTTTTATAACTTTGAAATCTTGTTCAACTATAGTCTTAAGATCTTCCCAATTTTCGGCCTTATAAAAAATTGCGGTGTCATCAGCAAAGCTTATTATGTTTCCATCAGTTTTTAGTTTAAGCATGTCATTAACATACAGTGTAAAGAGTAGAGGGCCTAAAACGGTCCCTTGCGGTACGCCATAATTAATTACTTCAGGATCACTTTCGACACCATCAATTTCTACAAATTGTTTTCTGTCTGTTAAGTAACTTTTTAGTAATGTCAAAACGCGTTCTCTCAGACCATACTTCTCAAGTTTCTCTAACAAGATCCCGTGAGATATCGTGTCAAACGCCTTAGAGAGATCGACAAATATGCATAAACTACGTTTATTTGTATATTTGTGATGTTAGTTTACAAATAGCATCTTGTGTAGATTTTCTTTCTCTAAAACCGTATTGACAATCCGATATTATACTAAACCTATCCAAAAAACTCACTAATCTATTTTTTAAAATTTTTTCAAATATTTTGGAAAAAACAGACAACAAAGATACTGGTCTGTAATTAATCACGTCTTCTTTATTTCCTTTTTTAAACAGAGGTTTGATTTTGCCTATTTTTAGACATTCTGGAAAACAACCATCCTGAAAACATGCATTAATGAGAAAAGTTAAAGGAGTAATAATTTCTTCCTTAATTTGTTTGATGGTTTCTGTCTTAATCCCATCCCAGCCAGGAGATTTTTTGTGTTTTGAAGATTGTATTGCATTTACCACTTCTTTTTGGTCAACGAGATACAAATACATGCTGCTTTCTATCCTATCTATGTCCTCAATCTGTTCATTACAAATGGGTATTTTTTGTGAATACCTTTGTCCCAATGTACTGTAATGTGTATTAAATTCATTTGCAATTTCTTTTCTGTCAATTATTTTTTCTCCTGTTTTGGTTTTAATCGATTCAATTTTTGTATTTCCTTTTATTTTTCCACACAATGAATTAATTACATTCCAAAGTGATGAAGAAGAGGTCTTATTTTTTTCAATTCGTTGTTTTGTATAATTTCTTTTTGCAGTTTTAACTAAGTGTCTTAATTTATTTTTATATTCTGTATATCGTTGTTTTTTTAAGTTATCTGAGGGATCTTGGATTAGCTGATCATACAATCTGTGTTTTTCCTGTACAGACTTTAAAAGAACCCCTGTCATCCAATCTTTTTTAATAGTGGTTTTTAGATCATTTCCTTTTAAAATAATTGTATTTTTGTTTATTAAATTTAAAATTTTGTCAATGAAAAGTTTTACCGCTTCATTTTTATTTGTTTTATTGTAAATATCCAACCACTTTTCCTGCTTCAAATTGTTTTTTAGATTTTTGTAGTTGATGTACTTCTTTATTATTATTTTGTTTTCTTTGGTTTTGGTTAGATTAGGAATGGAAACTGCAATTGGATAATGATCTGAAGTAGTATTATTTTTAAATATATGCAAGTATATATAACAATATTTGATGGAACAGATGAAAAAGTGGAAGAGATGTACCAGTTATTAAACAGTAATTCTGTTAATATACCCAAAAAAGAACCAGTCATAATATTGGGTGACTGGAACGAAAAAATAGGAAAAACAACAACAAAAGCTCTGCTAAAAGAAACAGTTGTTGGGTTTGGAATAGGTGAATAAAAGGAGAAAAGCTAATACAATTTATCATTTGCACTGAACTTATTTTCATGAACACCTTGTTTTAGCATCATCCGCAAAGACTGTCAACTTGAACTTCACCAATGGGAAGCTATAACAATCAAATAGACTATATTCTTATCAGAAAACGATGGAAAAGTTCAGTAGTCAACGTAAAGACAAAACCAGCGGTTGATTGCGAAACAGACCATAAACTGTTACAATCTGAATTCCGCATCAAATTTTGTAAAAAAACTAAAACACATAAAACAATTAAATATATACCTAAAGAGCCTGGAAAATACAAAGAAACACTAAGACATAATAACATTACTGAACATACAAATACGTGGATTATAGATAACAAACTCCAAAGAAACCCAAAGGAAAGAAAAACACTGGATGACTGACGAGACACTGAAGAAAAGATACCTAAAAAAATTTTTTTTTTTAGTACGATTTCCGAAACTTCAATTAAATAACTTTAACCTTTAATTGTAGCTTATTCCCATTTAAATATTATTTAGCAGTTTTGAAAGCTAGAATTGTAATTTAGAACGCCAACCTTCGAAAGGAATACTCCTTGGAAATTTTTTTCGTTCCAACTGCAAAATTTCGTTTCGTTTCTCCAAATGTTGAGAGCTCATATTTTTCTTTCAAGATTAAATTTTTAAAGAATTTCTTGTTATGTTGGTTGATTGGGAGACGTATAATATTCATTTATTTTTAATTACAAAACATCATAATATATTTGTTAAAAGTTACATTCTCTGTAATTGTTTTAAAAGCTAACGACTGTATTGTATTTTAAATGTTCGTCTAATTTATTCATGAGCTTGATCAACCAACCGCAGTTAACGATCGACATAACTGGATTAAAGCAAAAAAGTACCTAGTGGTTTTGTTCACTACTTCATAATTTCTGTATTCGATATCTATAAAAACAGCCAGTAGTGTAGTCGTTCAAGCATCACTGTCAAACATGAGAGATCCGGTGAATCTCAATCGATGGGATTTGCTGTTTTTTCTTTTGATTTTTGAGCAGTTTCAATTAAGTTGTTGACTTAAAAGATTCATAAAATGATAACTAATGCTATAATGTAGAATAATCTGTGTTTGTATTTTATATCAAAGTATAGTGATTTTATAACTGGAGAGATTTACTTCCTCATGAATTTTATTATACACTACTCAACAATTGAAATGGATAATTTTAAAATTCGTAAAATTAACATCTAAAACTATTTAAAAAAAAATAATTGCCTGTACTATACTCTATATGCTATCTTTATTGCCAATGTTTTTTGCATGCGATTTTTTTCTCCCTATTCCTATCGGCCCTTATCTCGTACAAAGAGAAATGTTGTTCCAAACATGAATATATCATTCGCTTGTATTGGCTTTACCAGTTGTCAATAAGTCAAGAAATCTATTTATTACAAAAACATTATGCCGCTAAGATGTTTAGAACTAGTGCAGCTCGATCAATTAGTTGGTTGGATCCAACAAGGCATAACTCAACAAGAGGTTGCTATGAGGCTAAATGTGTCGCAAAGTGTGATAAGTCGTGCATGGAATCGTTATGTAGCAACTTGATCTGCAACATATAGGCATGGAGGTGGAAGAGAATGATCTACAACTCGTCGGCAAGACCGTTTTGTAGTTCTGACGGTAAGAAGAAAAACCCAACATTCATGGCTTCCAGAATTAACTGTATCTTAAGGCATGCTACTGGACAAGCGATTTCCAGTCAAACTGTCAGAAGACGGTTACATGAATCCAATTTAAGGGCTAGACGGTGCGCTACCCATCCACAACTAACTAGGGAGCAGCATGTAAGCAGATATCGCTGGGCGATGGGACACCATCAGTGGAATTTCGAAAATTGGAAGAATTGTCTCTTTACTGACGAGTTCAGATTTTGTTTGTATACGAATGATGGCCGAATGTTGATGTGAAGCGAAAGAGGTCAGCGTTACAATGAAAATCGAGAGTCCCAACCACTCTTTTTGGAGGTGGATCATCTGTTTTGACGGTCGCACGGACTTAGTCGTCTTAATTAATGAGACAATGACTGCTACGCGATATGAAGACATGGTCATAGTACCAATAATTGTTTCATTTTTTGGTGCAATAGGCGAACAATTTGTTCTCCAGTTTAATTCCATATCGGACGTAGGCAGTGGAAGTGTCAGGCATCCAGGCAATGAACTTTAGATATATATTGGAATGCATCCAACAATGATTGTTAATCAGAGATGAGACAATGATCAAAGATGTTGTAAGAAACGTTTGGAGTATAATGTAATGGGTGACAGTAATCCTAAAAGGTCATATTTAACTTAAAAACGGGTGGATCAATTAACTAAGTAAAGACTGATTTCTGAAGTAGAGGCCATATTGCATTCTTTTAAAAAAGCACGAGAATTTGAATGTATTTTATGGATTTGGAAACCGTGAGTGTTCAGAATTGAGCATAGTTGAGCACAGTATTGACACGTGCGTCATCTTAATCATCTCGTTTATTCCGTCTACGAATTTTTTTTCAACGTTTTTTGTTCAACGTCATTTTCTGGTAAAATTATTTGATCTAATTTATCATATTTTTTAGCGAAAACAATGACTATTTCTTGTTACAGAACAAGTAATTTTGAGCTAACTCGTAATCTTTTTCTAAAACCTTTTTTTATTGCTATCACAGTTTCTGTATTTTGTATAGTATAGTATGGTATCCATTTTATATAAGTTTTTATTTTTCTATGTGGCAAAACCAATGATATTTACAATGCGAGTATAATTTCTTGTCTTTAATAAGTTTGTATTGTTTCTATGAAAAAAGTCCGATGTTCCCTTCACTGAATTTGTATCATTTTATATATTTTTGGATTCTAACGAAAATATGAGAAATAACTAAACTTATAGCATACGCAACAAATAATTTTAATAAGTTTATATGCATCTAAGACAAAAAGATTAGTGCTGATATAAAATTATGATTGATCGATGTATGGTTTATAGTGGAATATAGAAATTGTCGTGCGAGCAAATTTAAGCACCACATTATTTAGGTTGTAAGTATAGGAATATTACGAGAAATATGAAAGGCAGGGTAGTAAATAAATCTCGAGGCAAAAAAATATTGCTATTTGATTGCAATTTGCGATTTGATGCAAAATATTGATAGTGGACTGTCAAAAAACCATCAGAACTGTTTTTGGCTGTTCTGTACAAGTCTTATCAGAATCAGACGTTACTCTCAATTAGGATATGTCACTATAAAACAAATTACATAATGAAAATCTGGTGATAAACAACTAAGTTAATATATTAAACGTAAATACACACTATATAGATGAGGAGTTTCATGGAGCTAGGACAATTAAATTTCATCTTGTTTAAATTATAATTTTTAATTGATGTCTCGGTATCAATATCATAAGTAAACACTTCAAGCCGACAGTTCAATGGTAGGAAAAAGGTCATACTACTTAATAAAACGGACAAATATTTATTTCCACGTAAGTGTAAGTTCAGTTTAAAGCCTCGTTTGGGATCCAGCCAACCTGAACGCGATTTATCGGACACGACGAAAATGTTACGAATGAAAACACACACAACTTTTCGGTAGAATAGTAAGGACAAGCTCAACACGATCACACACTAAATACTGATGCTTTTTTAAGTTGTGGTATATTTTATGCAAAAGAAGGGCGTATTATTTTATTGAACCGCTTTATCGCCTTTATTGTTTAGTAATTATCTTTTTATATCACTTCGTTTTACGTTAAGAAGATTTTTATAAGTGAAGTCGTTTTTACTCTATTTATATTTAAGGGACATTTTACTATACTTTCCATGCAACACATTCCTAAGTTCAAAGATTTTTTTTGATCTTGAAAAACCACATTGATATCCCCAACTATTTGTTCCGCATATGGTCTCAATCGGTCATACACAATATTTGACAGTATTTTATATGCCACAGTCAGTAGCGTTCATAGCGTAGTAGTCATACTTTGTGTATCTTTTGTATTTTCTTTCCAAAAAAAAAAGAACAAATACGAAAGACTGTCAAAACTTTGTGAGGGTTACTAAGATTCGATATCTAAATAAAGATCCTAAAAGAAGAATCTGTAGCGAATCGAGAAAAAGAAAGAACTATATGACTAAATAGAACTTTAAGGTAAATTCTATAGAGCTTAAATGTGCACATCCTCTATTAATCACATATACAGTACATCATTGCTAGTGTATTTTATTTATTTGCTAATAAATAATATTGATAATAAACTCTAAACAATAATACACTTACCAGGTAAAGAATCCGCGTTAGAGCTGAAGAGCACGCACAACCCGGTCTCGTAATTGACACTCTGACAGCTTTCATTTCCTTGACACGTTTCTAAACAATCCGTAAGCATCAGCGTTCCAGGAATCGAGTCCAACACATTTCCTGGCGCCGAAAATACGTTTCCGGTGATGAGCTCAAATCCGATCATCTCCGGATCACAATCGTCGAGCGGTGACGGTGGAGGTGGAGTAGCTTTTTCCGGAGTATTTATAATTTCCGTTTCTGAGTCCACTGTTTGGCAAAAACAGCCGTAGAGCGATAAGAATAAACTAAGTTGTAGAAGCCAAGACATTGTTGACTAGAAGATTCTGAAAACAAAAAAAAATGTTAGAAGCATAAAAACTCTTTGATACAATTATAGATAAAATTAAAGGTACGTAAGTAAAAAACTATAATTTGTATTTGTATTTATTGTGGTTGTATAAATATAAATATCATTGCTGGAAAAAAAACTTACAAACAAAAAAGCTAACAGGTGACAATAATGTATTTTTGACTAGTTCGTCACTATAAAAACTTTGTGCCCTTAAATCAAATTGTTCACATTTACACCAGAGTATCTAGATCCTATTTCTTGGCTGGATCAGTCCCTTTTTTGTTTATGTTATCTTCTTGACAATATCTCTCCATTTTTTCATGTCTCTAGTTTTTTCTGTCCATTCTTTGGAGGTCTTAGTCTTACCCTTCTCTATTTTCCTCCTGGATTCCATTCTAACATCACGTATCTCACTTCCCCGTCGCCTGCTCGCCAAATGTGACATAACCATCTAACTCTGCACTGCTTTATTTTAGTCACGATGTCCTCCTTAATGGTGCATTTGTTCTGCTTCTATATCCATTTTACTCTGTTCTAATTGGTCCTAATATGGTTCTCATAATCTTTCTGCTATTCTTAAGTCTTCTTCATATTTTTCAACCATCGTCATTGTTTCTTCTGCATATAGAATATTGGCTTAAATATGGTATTATAAATGTTCATCTTAGTTTTCTTAGTCAGTGTTTTGATTTAAAGTAATTTTTTATTTGCAAAATAAGCTTTATTTACTATCAATATTTTTTCTTTTATTTCGGACTTCCTTTCTCCAAATTTGCTTATTGTAACTCCTATGTATTTAAAGTATTCTACTTCTTCAAACTCAGAACTTCCTATTTTGAATTTTTCTTTCATTGGATTTTTCCCTAATCTTCATATTTTTGTCTTTTGTTGATTTAATCTTAGTCTCATTGCCTCATCTTTCTCTCTTATTTCTTCTAGCATTTCTTTCATTATTTTCCTTTTCTTTGCAATAATAGCAATATCGTCTGCCTATGCAATTATTTGACCACCTCTTGTTCTGAGATTTCCTTTATTTATATTTCGTGTATTTATCTTCCTTGTTTCATCCCTTTATTTATACTGGATTTCTCTGTCTCTCCTTTTTGTATCTTTATGCTTATTTTTGTAGTTCTCATTGTCATTTCTATTAATTTTCTGAATTTATGTGGAATTTTTAATTTTCAAATGCTATCATTAATCCGTTCCTTTTAATTGAATCAAATGCCTGTTTGAAGTATCATCATCATTAGCCATTTTGCGTCCACTGCTGAACATAGGCCTCCCGTAAATAATTCCATTGCATCCGATCTTGAGCAACTTGAATCCAGTTAGACTGGATGCGTTTTAAATCGTCCGACCATCTTGTTGGAGGACGTCCTCGACTACGATAAGCATCGTGTCTAGGCCTCCACTCTAAAATTTTCTTTGTCCATCTTCCATCTCTGACCCTAGCAACATGTCCTGCCCAGTTCCATTTCAGGGTTGTAATTCTTTCAACTGCGTCCGTCACACCAGTTTTTCTCCTTACTATCTGACTCGAATCTCTGTCCCTGAGTGATACGCCCAACATTGACCTCTCCATCGCTCTCTGTGCCACTTGTATCTTATTAATTACTTTTCTGGTAAGTGTCAATGTTTCTGCTCCATATGTCAGAACTGGAAGTACACACTGATCAAAAACTTTTCTCTTCAAGCACATGGGAATAGCTGATTTAAAGACTTCCCTCAGTTTTCCGTATGCTGCCCATGCCAGTCCTATTCTCCTTTTTAACTCTGTTGTTTGATTGTCTCTTCCCAATTTAATCTCGTGGCCCAGATACTTATAGGAATACACTTGTTCAATTTGCGTGCCATTAGTGGAAATGTTTTTTGCCAGTACCAGGTTGGTCATGTATTGTGTTTTGGAAAAATTAATTTTATTGCCAACTCGTGCACAAGAGCTCTGAAGGTCTTGAAGAAGTTGGCATGCATGATCTACCTGATCTGCAATAAGGACTATGTCGTCTGCAAACCTCAAGTTGTTCAAAAATTCCCCATTTATATTTAATCCAATATTTTCCCAATTATTTTTTCTCATAGCACTCTGTAATAGGGCGGTGAATAGTTTAGGAGAGATAGTGTCTCCTTGCCTAATACCTTTCTCCAAGGGAAATGTGTCTGTGTCACCATAGTACATTTTTACAGCAGCTGTTGCGCTATCATATATATTTCGAAGAAGAGTTGTGTACCTATGGTCAATACTGCACTCTGTAAGAGCTCTCAACATGGAGCTATGCTGGACTGAGTCAAATGCTTTCTCAAAGTCTACAAATATTAATATCAATGGCTTGTTGTATTCTATAACTTTCTCTATCAAGGATTTTATTACTTGTAGGTGGTCATTTGTTCCAAAGCCACTCCTAAATCCGGCCTGCTCTAGAGGTTGATGAAAATCTAGCTTAGGTCCCAGTCTGTTAGTAATTATTCTCATAAAGAGTTTATATAAATGAGATAATAAGTTGATAGGTCTGTAGTTGCCAATTTCTGTTACATCTCCTTTTTTATGCAATATTATCATAATGGCATTATTCCATTTTTCTGGCGTATTTCCTTCAAAGAGGCAGGCATTATAAAGGGTTTTTAAAGCCTTTATGACGCATTCGCCTCCTAGTTTTATCATTTCACATACAATGCCATCTTCTCCAGGTGTTTTGTTGTTTTTCATACCTTTTAATGCTGACTTAATTTCCTCTTCGGTTATATCTGGAGTTTGAAGTATATGAATAACATTTCTAATACTAATTTGTATTCGTTTGCTTTTTCCAGTATTCAGTATTTGTTTTAGTATGTGTATTGCATCTATTGTAGATCTTCCTTCTGTGAATCCATATTGGTACTGTCCTATTGTCAAGTTAGACTATTGACAATCTAAATTTCATGAGATAATGCTAGAAAAAATTAACAAAACTCTCTTTCTCTCTCTCTCTCTCTCTCTTTCTCTTCAATCCCAATCCCTCATAGGGAGGATTGTGATCATGGTAATGTCGTGTATTGTCTATCTGCAAAGATCTCTGGACCTTTCTTTCAACTCATACACATGGAGATCCTGTTGGAGATCTTCCTTGTGATCTTTGAACTTTTACCTTTCCATGTAGAATAAGTCTTTTGAGGTTTTCTGTGTCTGCTCTCATAACTAGTCCAAAGTATTTTATTGTTATAGATGGACTTGGCTAGATAGCTGTTTGCTGACTTTTGCTAATAAATAAAAATAAAAAACACCAATAATAAAATATAATTTGTGTTTTTGCAATGTGCTAATATTTTATTCAGTCGTTATATCCCACAATATAAAAAATTTGTAATATATATCACTTTACGAAAAGCCACAGACATAAACATGCATGAAAAAATTGTTTACCACTAATAGCAGGGTTCATGATACAGTTATTCCGAAACCCATTCAAGTGGTAAAAAATTCATTACATGATTCGATGTTCATACTGTGCGGCCATCAGAAAGCTATAATTTAATTTTCGGTTTTCTCTTCCTATGTAGAAAAAATGATTGAAGACCGGCATGACTGTTTTTGTCGTGTAATAAACTTATTTACATAATTAAATCACGATAAACAAAATTTGATTAAGATCTAACATCGGGACAGGTTAGATCCTATTGCTGAAATATCTTTCAGCGGCATTACATTAATAAATTAGAAAGGGATTTGACATCATGTAGACCATGTTGTTGGACTTGGACCTGGGAATTGGAAAATTCGCTGAGAATAACACAAATATCAAATTTACAATTCATTGATCATTTTTATAACATTTCAAACTAATATGTCATTTAAGCGATTGTTATTTTTACAACTTAAAGGGTATAGACATGAATAACTATATGAACACTAAGAAGGGGATGTGGTCGATAAAACCAGTCCATTGGACAGAGATACAGGGATTGCTTTGCGTCACTTTTGCTTTGCGGAATTGAGAGTTAGGTTACGGAAGTTCTGTTAAAAACATGGTAATTTTAGTTTCCCAAATTTGCAGCTCTCATTAAAGCATTGTTATAGTTATACAACCTTGTGGTTTTTAGATAATAAACAATCATATAGCAGGTGACAAAATTCTGAAACTAGACTACAATGAGTAATCTACACACTGTGCTTAGTGTAAAAGAGTTTTGGTACAACATTCCAACAAAAGAGGCCAATTTTTTTTTGTGTGTTTTGCCTTGGACAATTGTCATTTAGACAGTCTCAATCAAGATAAGTTTATTAACGTAGTGTGTGTGTGTGTGTGTGTGTGTGTGTGTGTGTGTGTTTGTGTGTGTAGAGTAATTGTCTTGATACTTAGCAAAGTCGACGTCACTGTCTTTGCTAAGAGACGCTAACTGTATCCGAACGTCTGCGGTCCCTCCGATGAGTACCGATCACACAAGGATAGAATTTATTTTCATTTATTAATTTTTTTAATAAACGAAAATTTCCACCCAGGTGAGATTCGAACTCACGACCTTTAGGTTTAAAGATAGGTCTTACCACTGAGCCACAGAGGGGGCTTAGAGGCCAAAATTGGAATTTGTAGGTAAATACTTTTACTGCTGGAGCTCAACAGCTGCTGGAGTAACAATAACAGTCAACGTGATGACGTGATTGATAAACCTCAATAAATGATCAGTCTACCTTGTAATATAATACGTCTATGGTTAAAATATTGTATATTCTGTCAGCGATCGGTGACAAGTGACATAGTTATAGCATGTAATGCAAGTGCTTATGGAGTTGAAAGTGTGTTGAGTCATAGAAAAGATAATGTCCAAGAGAAGAGAATATTTTTTGTTTCAGGTGCACTCAATAAGGCTATAAAAAACTATTCACAATGAGAAAGTGAAGTCTTAGCTATTATTTTTTGCATAAAAAAATTTCATAAATTTATTTCTAGTGGATCCTTTATTTTGGTCTCAGACCATCAACCGTTAAGAAGACTTTTTACACCAGATCGTAATATTTCTGTATTGTCTGTTTTATTTATTACTAGGTGGAATATCATATCAAGGGTCAAAAATGTATGAGACTGATATAATGTCACAATTACCTTGTATCTTACTTTACCTTTAAGATGTAGCTAAAGTCTTATCAAAAGATAATATTTTGTTAAATGTGATGCATTTTGTAAAAACAAGTTGATAAAATAAATGTAAAAATTGTGATCTTAAACCAAATTTTTTAAAAAAGATGAGCTTTCTATTGAAATCAATGTTTGTTGATAGGTATAAGTGTGGTAATGCCCATTGAATTAATTAATTAATTTGGAATTAATTCAAGAAATGCAATAGGTATAGTTCGGTATAAAATGTTGGCTAGAGCAGTAGTTTGGTGGCCTGGGTTACAACCGGATATTGAGACAATGATCAATAGTTGTCAGGTGTGCCAGTTAATGCAAAATAACTCTGAAAAAACTATAACGAATTGGCGCAAAACCTATTGAAAATTGAAAATCTATTTGAACGAGTATATGTTGATTTGTTTTTAAACCATTGTACATTTTTAATTATTGTAGACTCTAAGTTAAAGTGGGTTAATATACATACTATTAAAAAGGGTACTTCATATTACACATCTCAGACAAATTGAAAGTAACTTTTGCTTTGATAGGTTTGCCAGCTATGCTAATGTGTGATAATGGTCCATTTTTTATTGCTATTTAATTTAAAGATTTTGTCAAAATAGTAAAATAACCATTCTAAAAACCATATCACCCTCAGTCAAATGGGTGTGTAGAGCTACATGTTCAAATAGTTAAAGCTGGATTGAAAAATTTTCCATTCAAAAATTTGAGCTCAGTATGGAGCAGCAAGTGATAAATTTCCTATTTGATTATAGAAATAAACCAAGTCCTAGTACTGGGTTAAGTCCAAATGAAATTGTTTTCAAAGTTAAACTTAGAATCAGAATTCTTCTTCTTCTTTTTATCTAGACATGACATGAGTTAATTTTGCTGTTATAATAACGCATTTTGTTTTTTTTTTTTAGGAAATTAACATGTTGAATTTTCTGGTGACCTAGAACCAGAATTTTAAAGTTTTAAGAACCAGAAAAGCCAGACGACCTTTTAAAACCAAGAAATGATGGAAAAGTTATGTTCAATAAAAATGGTAAGTATGCAAAACCAGATGTCTTTACTACAGGTAAAAAAGTGGGCAAATTCGATCCATATGTTAGGGTAGAAGTGCTAATTTATACTTTATAAACACAGATGATAAAATTATGTATAAACATATAAATATTTTAAGAAAATTAACAAACAAGAGTGTAAAGTTTGATTTAATAAAATGTGCTGGTATCGTAATACAAATGCAGGCAATGATCTGGTTCCTATAGCTAAAATTCCAAGTCCTGATTACCAAAACAAGGGAAATATGATATAGGTAAAATATCTCATCCAAATAAAAGCAGTCCTTCCTTAGTAGTAGCCTGACAAAATCAGTTAATAGTGAGTCCATATTAAATCTTTAGTTTATGGTCATAGTAAATCCTTATTTTTATTGTTTTTGTTATTAGGGAAGGAAATGTAATGAAACTTGTTAAATGTTAAAATAGTTATAGCTGGGAATGATTGGTAACATTGTCATGGTAACAATTGACAGGAGAGATAGTCGTACCTTTTGGGTAAGGGGTAAGTAAGCTAAGAATTAGTGAACCTTGTATTCGAACATAAAAAGTTAATTGTAGTACTTGATGTTAAATATAGTTAATCAAACAAAATCTTTATTTATCAAGTAATATATATAACAATAATAAGAAACATCTAAGATTTTTATAAAAAATTATTATGTATTTAGAGCATTCTTAATGTAATTTTGTTTTATGTTGTTTCTTCTGCTTCAGCAAATTTCAATTTTCAGCACCGAACGCCGCCACAGATCCATCACTGTATGACAGCGATCTCAAGTATAAGATTTCAATCAAGAATTGTGATATATGTAATCATAGTTTAGCCGAAAGCAACGAAATGATTTTTCGTTGCTCAATTCCTGTAGCGATTTCGGCCTTTGATGTTCACCGCCTTCTTCGAGCTTAGCTAATGACGATATGCTAATAATGTTTTCGAATTATGCATGCCTAGTCTCATTTGCTGCAAACTGATGGTTTATGAAAACAACAACGCAGAGGTTATTACGGAAAAGGAAGATACAATAGGTAATGTTTTTCTATCATAATTTCCAGAATATTCTCAGTGAACTTATGAAAGATTTAAATTAATATAATTCTGTTTATTTATATTAAACTTCGCATAAAGTGCAAATACAAAATATCACATAATGGATGTTGAAAAAAGACAATAAAGGTTTATTCAGGGCAAAAATAGTAAAAACAATGTGTCGGAACATAAAAGGATGCTCTTTGGAGGAAGAAGACCAGTATTACTAGAGATACTGCACTTAAAATACTTTGAAAACATTTAGGAAAGAAGTTTTAGCATGAAGAATACTGCTGGAGGTCAAAAGAAGTTTAAAAAAACAAAGTTGATCAGAAAAAAATTTAAAATTATAAAAAATCTTTTCTATATAAATTGTATTCCATATTGTGAATAATAAAAAAATTGTTTCTTAAAATAAGAGAAATTCCCAGTTACACTACTAGTTATTTATTATTCTCGAATTACATTTCGTTATTTCATTTATAACACTACTGGAAGACAGTCGGAAATTTTCCAAGTCTTGCAGAAAAATGCAAAGATCAAGAGAAAGTTTCACAAACTTCTTATAAGGATCTGAATCATCAAAAAGATCTTCGCCAGAATTTAGCAACTGAAACAATTTGTCCACTGTGCATTTAAACTGTTTCATGAGCTTTTCTTGAAATACTGCCGTCCAATACTTCTGGAACCGTCGTAGACATTCCAAAAGAGACCAAGGAGGTCCAGATAGCATATCCATTTTTAACCAGACGTCACCATAAGCATCTTTAGCACACTCACAAATTACTGCAGAACACAAAGTACTCAATGGTTCCATAATATTTGCAAACTTTGTAGTTTTTGAAGTAATTGATGTAATTTTTACAATGATTTCTTTGGAAGACTCAGCTAGAATGTCGTTGATCATGGCTTTATTTCTTAGATTAATATCATTTGACAGCAATATTACTACTTCATATTTTTCCAGTGCTTGCAAACACGTTCCAATAATTTTATCATCTTGGCTTATTCCCACGTATTTTTGATCACTCATATCACTAATTGATTGTCCTTTAACTCTAGGATCTTTTTTGCTGATGAATTCATTAATGCATTTAATCGCCCTAAGAGCTTGATATTTTAATGAATTTTCACCTGGTCTGTCTTTCATTTCATCGAGCTCAGTTATAACCATCCATGGAATGTAAACTAGTGGTTTAATTCGCCCTGCTGTTGTTAATTCAATGATATTCCTAATTATTGTAAGATCTGAGATGAATACATTGGTGTCTACAACAATACATAAGTACGGCTCTTTGGACACTTTATTATCCTTTTGTGTCTTTGTAGTTTTTTCAGTTCCTACATTGGTTAAATCAGTTTTGAAGCATGGGTCACATATAAACTTCTTCGTTGATAATTTCTCACATGAGTCGTTTGATTTTCGCTTTTCACCACTATTTGCCTTTTCGTTATCCTTCTGATTTAGAACTTCTGGTTTTTCTTTACTTACGTGAATCTCACTTTCTTCTGGTGAAGTAATTTTGTCTCTCATCAACAAATCCATTTGTAATGAATATTTAAGTTTGTTCAGTCTATTTTGTGCCAAATTTCTAGTAATTACAGGAGGAGGTATTTTTCTGTGACAATTCCGCTTTGCTGTACAGCTGTCGTTTGTAGTATTTGAATTCTTTCGTTTTTGGGCTTGTCTCTTCGGACTGTCAGGAACGTTTTTAGAACAGGAAGCTCCATAATTCACATTTGATAAATTTGGTGCAAGTTTAACTCTTTTTCGATTACTAGACATAACAAGTTATATATATTGTGTTTGTAAAAATGACAAAAATATCGGTTGACATAAGAATATGTCATCTGTGAGAATAAAATACTTTTAATTTTATATTGTGAGATAGGTTACACGTATTATTGAAAAATTTGAATTTTATGATGATAAGATAGTTATTATTTATAGATAAATGATAATGATAAGATAATATAACATAGTTATTTCTATACACTTAAATTTTTATGTGAATTTTTAAATGATACCAAGATTTCTATACATAATAATTTCAATACGATACTTTTGATACTTAATACTTAGTGCATAAAAGTAGTTTTTAGCTTGTGTAGAGGAGGGACGATGAATTGAGTAGGGTTCTTTCAGTATTTTGTGCAAGAAAGACTTGGGCGAAGAAGTCCTTAACCCCAACACGGCGTGTCCCAATGGCTGCTAAGGAACGTTCCTGTAGGTATGCAGGACAGGTATGAATAAGGTTTTGCCAAATAAGTATTCGCGAATCAACGGAGAACATGACACAGGTCAGCAGCTGTGCGTAGGACAGCACAGGTTTCTGTTTTCCGTACAATTACATTACCCCACGCAAATTTAAGCGCAGGGCAGGGCAGCACAGAACTGTGTTTAAGAAAACCTGCCAGCACAGTCGTCCGGACACAGATTTCTGTGCCACATGCAGAGCAGTTTGTTTGTTTCTAGTAAAATTTTGTGTGGTTATATTCGAAATGAATGAATAATTAATCGAATTGGTGAGAAGCCAGACAATTCTTTATGATACCAACGATCCCAATTATTTAAATTAAATAAGTAATTTACAAGAAGATAAGTAATTTAAAGAAGAAGACCCACAACAGGAAGACTCCATAGTTGATCCAGAGAGTGAAATTGCTGACGAGATGACCAGCGACATTCGACTTGATACCGAAGAAATCGAGAGTGTTAAAAATGACATTGTTAATGAGCCGTCTACGTCTGGTATTATTATACAAAAAAATAACGAAAAAGAAAATGTCAAACGTAAGGCAACTGAAGACCAATCAATCACAACCAAAGCAGCTAAAAATAAGAAACCTAAAAATGATGATATACAGGAAGTGATAAAGCCGTCAATTATGCAACGTCAAAAAAGGGCCGAAGAAAAAGCAGTTGAAAGGGCAGCACAGAAGCCTTTGGATGATGATCTCTATCATTTTTATATGTCGATGTACAAAATAACCAAAAAATGCCTCCATCGTGCAAGAAATGATGAGTTCCAAGCTATATCGCAGCTCGAAGCTGTATATCTAGAAATTCATGATCCCAGTCAAGAAAACTACACTCATAGTGAACAAAGAGTTTTTACAAGTGCATATTTTAATACCCATATTCAGCAGCCCCATCACTCGTCAACACCTCTTCCATCACCAAGTTCCAGTCACAGTAACAGCATACTGAGAATCAACATTGTAATAATCCTCTAGCTCGTATTCCAAAATACTCTTTTGTATGCTCAAATGATTACAACTCTAGAAGCAACAGTAATTATTCATCTACTACACTCACCCCCAGGTTGTCTGCTGAGACTTCTCCTCAAACCGCTGATACCGGTAATATTCGTAATTTTGTGGAAAATTATAGAGTATAGAATTATGATTGTTTTAAATGATATTTTTGTATTTTTTAATAAAACAAAATTAATAAAAATAATACCTTAAAAAAACAGCTAGCTTTTTTGGTTTCTATTGGTTTTTGGACATTACAACCATCTGAATAAATACTGTTTTCTATTATATTATGTATTTCATCAACTTGTTTTCTGCTTAACCGAAAATAATTTAAATAACGAGACTCAGAGAATTCTGATGATAGTGCAAATTCCCCATGAGTATTTCTCCTTTTCATATAGTTGCTTTTCCAAAATGATTGTTTTCTCTTTGACGTTGATGTTGAATAATAAAACTGTTTCTTCAAATTCTGTGTCTGACTCTGATTCGGAACTGTCCAGAAATAACGCCATTATTTAAATAAAAAAATTTTCTTTCTTTGTTCATATAATATATTCGATATTCGCACCTCAAAATTTTCGAGAAGACTGCTGTCAAATATGCGCTTACACTGCGTGACACGTATATTTTCTGACCTGTGTAGCCTGCCCTGCACTGCGTCACCTGTGTCACCTGCGTCCCAATGTGCTGCTTACTTCATTATTGGCCCGTGGCTAAGAAATACAATTCCCGACAGGTGCGGTACCACAAAGTCGCAAGCAAAAATCAAATACTGATTTAATCGGCTGTGATACTGTGAACACTCGCCAACCCGTCCGGCAAGCGAGGGGTTTTATTGCCAATCTACCCCTCAAAAAACAACATGTTGAACTTAAAACAAAATGGGACGATACTCCAGGTGGGTAGAGCTAGCAGCTCCGAATCCCGCACCGGAAAACCGATCAGCCTCACGGATTCTGGCAGAGGCACAAGATCAACAAAACGCGACAAAATGAATACGAACAAACAAAAAGAGTTACTATGGCTGAAGATGAAAAGGTCTACGAATTAGAAGACGAACTATCCAAGATAAAGTGGGATATTGTAGGACTGTCAGAAGTGAGAAGAAGAGGCGAACAAACCATGCATCTAAACTCTGGAAATCGCTTATACTATACAGGGAAAATAGACGAAACGAATGGTGGAGTAGGATTTCTTGTTAAAATGTATCTCACACCATACATTTCTACATATTGTAATATTTTTATTATTATAATTTATTATCTTTACTTATTATCAATAGAACTGAAATAGAATATGCATTTAGAACCACAAAGATGCATGAAGCAACAGGTCCAGATGAAATTAATATAGAAGCAATAAAACTACAAGACGAGGAGAATATCGAAATCTTGGTAAGGCTGTTCAATAGAATTTATGATACTGGTTACATTCCGCGAGAATGGCTGCAGTCATCCTTTGTGATGATGCCAAAAACAGCTAATGCCACAAAATGCAGTAAACACCGCTTAATCAGTTTAATGAGTCACTTGCTGAAACTCTTCCTTAGGATATTACACTCAAGAATGTACAAGATACTAGAAGAATTTAGCGGGTCAACACAATGCGGTTTTAAGGGAGGACTAGGAACAAGAGAGGCAATTTTATGTTTGAACACCTTAAGACAAAACTGCTTAGATCAACGAAAATATGTCTACCTCACCTTCATAGACTACGAGAAGGCATTTGACAATGTTAAACATGATATCATGACGGAACTACTACATACGGCCAACATTGACCAGAAGGAGATCAGAATTATTCAGAATCTATACTGGAACCAAATGGCAAAGGTGAGGATTGATCAAGACCAATATACGGATGAATTTGAAATCCGGAAAGGTGTCCGCCAAGGCTGATTACTCTCTCCGATGCTTTTTAATTTATATGTTGAAAATATATTTGCGGAAGCATTAGAAGACACGGAATTAGGCATTAAGGTGAACGGCATACCAATTAGCAACCTACGCTATGCGGACAACACAGTGATTATAACTGACAATTTGGAAGATAGGCAGTTATTACTTGATAGGGTGAATAGTATAGGTAAAAAATATGGCCTCAAAATCAACATTTAAAAAAAAAGTATATGGTCATCAGCAGAAACCCTCCAGAAAACCCGATAATATGCATAGGTGACGATCGTATAAAACGCGTGAAAACTTCTCGGATCCACAACACGAGATAAAACCTGAATACAAATGGCAAGACAAGCTTTTGTGAAATTCAGACCACTCCTATGCAATCAAAACCTAAATTTCGAAATAGGCTACAGAATGGTCAAGTGCTACATATGGTCCATCTTGCTTTATACCATGTAAACGTGGACTTTGAAAAAAACCATCTATCAACAAACTTGAAGCATTTGAAATGTGGTCAGTGAGAAGAATGATGCACATACCTTGGGTGGATAGAGTTCAAAACGATGACGTCCTTAAGAGAGCAGGCGTGGAAAGAGAACTCTTTGAAATAATTAAAAAACGCAAGATTGGTTACCTTGGGCACATATTCAGAGGAGCAAAATATGAAATTCTACAGTTAATCTTACAAGGGAAGATCGAAGGTAGGAGCCGAAAACAATTATCCTGCTTAAGGAATATTAAAGAATATAGAGGAATACACAATACAGGTGAGCTGTATTTAAGCTGTATTTAAAATATTTGTTACAATATTCACTGATTTATTTCACAATAATTATTTGTATTTACTTCTGGCTTACAATTTAAACTCGATATTCAAACTAGAACTTAATGTTTTCAACAGAATTCCCTCTTTAAATATAAAATACCGTTAACCGAGAATCCCTTCGAATTCGGTCGGCGACCCTCTCGAAAAGATCAAGGTTATATAAGTGTAAAACCATAACAACACATCAAGGAGAGGTGACGTGCAACCTTTATCCACTTATGTCTTCAATGAAGTACTAGACCTAGAAATAAGAATAAGAACGAATACAAAAAAATAATTAATAAGACAAAAAGAGCTATTAAAATAGCCAAAAATACTTGGTTAAGGAGCAACTTTATCAAAATAGAAACGCTACAAGAGGAACATGATTAATTTTTAAAGGTCCTACACAAAAGAATATATACGAGGAGAACAACTACCAATAATACACAGCTACTGTTAGTTCCTTTAACTCAATAGTCTTTCGGCCTGATCTATCTATCTATCTATACAGCCCTAAACATCGATCCTTGGATATAGGCCTCCTCCTTCTTCCACGCCTCTCTATCTTGGGAAATTTGCATCCATTTTGACCCGGTGTGTTTCTTCAGCTCATCTGACCATCGTATTTGTGGCCTTCCCCTTTTTCGTTTGTAATTCCTTGGTCTCCAATGTATAATTGTCTTAGTCCATTTTTCATCTTTCTGCCTTAGGGTGTGTCCGGCGAACTTCCATTTAAGCTTTGCTACTTGGGTTGAGACATCTGTCACTTTTGTCTTATTACGGATCTATTCGTTTCTTTTTCTGTCTGATATTTTAATGTTCAGCATTTGTCTTTCCATGGATTTTTCTGTCTTTGCTATTTTTTCCATATTTTCCTTTGTAAACGTCCACGTCTGAGAGCCATATGTGAGGACAGGGAGTATACATTGATTGAAGATTCTCCTTTTTAGGTATTGGGGGTATTTTGAATTCTTTAGTAAATAAGACAGTTTTCCGAATGATGCCCAGTCCAATCTTATTCTTCTCTTTATTTCTTCGGTCTGATTTTCTTTATTTAATTTAGTGATTTGGCTTAGATATATATATATATATATATATATATATATATATATATTATATATATATATATATATATAAGAGTAAGAAAAAAGAAGAACTTGTGACTCGTTTGGAAAAAATATAACACTGTTTTTGATGGGTTGGAGTCAATAAAAGGGGCTATTTGTTGACTATTTTTTACTCGAGCTTTCAATTGTGTTTACAATTTTTATCAAGAGCTTCTAAAAAATACAAAATGTCTTACAAAGTTGAACTAGAAATAAAAAATTTTTTGTTAACTCACCAAATAAAATTAGTTTTTTTATATAAAACTACTGCTTACATAATAAATACAAAAAATATTAATAAAAAAATGTCTTATTCTAATAAATGTTTCTCTGAAAAATTTAGATGAAGTTTCTTAAGAAAAAAAATTGAATTTATAAACAAAAATAGAATAGCTACAACCAGCCTAAAATGTCATAAATACTAACTTAAAAATTTTTATTTTTGACATATTGTCAAAAATAAAATTTGTTACTAAACAAAGAAGAATTTTTTAAACAAAATTTTATTTTTGACAATATGTCAAAAATAAAAATTTTTAAGTTAGTATTTATGACATTTTAGGCTGGTTGTAGCTATTCTATTTTTGTTTATAAATTCAATTTTTTTTCTTAAGAAACTTCATCTAAATTTTTCAGAGAAACATTTATTAGAATAAGACATTTTTTTATTAATATTTTTTATATTTATTATGTAAGCAGTAGTTTTATATAAAAAAACTAATTTTATTTGGTGAGTTAACAAAAAATTTTTTATTTCTAGTTCAACTTTGTAAGACATTTTGTATTTTTTAGAAGCTCTTGATAAAAATTGTAAACACAATTGAAAGCCCGAGTAAAAAATAGTCAACAAATAGCCCCTTTTATTGACTCCAACCCATCAAAAACAGTGTTATATATATATATATATATATATATATATATATATATATATATATATATATATATATACTCTTTTACTTGTTCTATTCTTGTTTGTGCCACTGTAATTATTAGTTCTTCTGGTTGACAAGTCATGGTTTTTGTTCTACTGTAATTCATCTTGAGTCCAATTTTTGTCGATTCTCTATCTAGTTCTTCCATCATTCTTTGTAATTCTTCACTTTTTTCTGTTAATAATACAATATCATCAGCATATCGTAAATGATTCAGATTTTTCCCGTTTATGTTAATTCCCAAGCTATCCCAGTGTAGTCGTTTAAAAACATCTTCTAGCGCTTGGTTGAATAGCTTAGGCGAGATGGTATCTCCTTGTCTTACTCCCCGGTTTATTTTAATAGGCTCCGTTTGTTTCATTAGCTTAATAGTTGTTGTTACCTTGTTGTATATATTTGTAATTAAGTCGGTATATCGGTAGTCTATTCTGCTGTTTTGTAGAGAAATCTGTACTGCCCAGTGTTCCACACTATCAAATTCCTTCTCGAAGTCAATAAATGCCATGTATAGCGGGATATGATATTCGTTAGTTTTTTCCATTAAAATCTTCATTGTTATAAGGTGGTCACTTGTACTGAAGCTCTTTCTAAATCCGGCTTGTTCTCTTGCCTGGTATCCATCTAATTTAGTTGATAATCTATTTGTTACTATTTTGGTTAATAGTTTCTACATCACATTTAGTAAAGTTATGGGTCTGTAATTATTTTGATCCTTTTTATCTCCTTTCTTAAATAGTAACAGTGTTATTGCTTCGTTCCAACGGTTGGGCATTTGTTTTGTCATTAGTATTTTATTCATAAGTATGTACAAAACTTCTCTAGTTGTTTTCCCACCATGTTTTAGCATTTCTACAGTCACCCCGCCTTTTCCTGGCGATTTATTATTCTTCATCTCATTATTCTTCATCTCTTTGAGTGCTCTTCTTATCTCGTTCTTACTGATTTCTGGTTGTAAGTCGGAATTAACATTTTTTATTTTTATTTGTAGTTGCTCAGGGATTTCTTGGGTTGGTTTCTGTTTTGTATTGAAGAGGTTTTTATTTTATAATACTCTTGTGTTATCTGTATGATTTCTTCTATATTATTGGTCTCTGTACCTTCTTTGTTCTTTATACCAATAATTTGTATGGTTTCAAGCTGCGGTTTGAAGCACTTCATGTTTTTATTTTGTTCAACTGCTTTTTCTATTTTTTCTTCCTGTACGCTCCTGATAAATAACGTAAAATCTCTAAAATTGCCTGTTCACTGATGTCTGTTTTTTTTCAACTTGTTATTTTTTCACAAGTCTTTTTAGTCTAGGAACAAGCATCCTCTTTAATTACTGTCTACAGGATGTTCAATTAAAAGCTACTTATAAATCACGGACGTTTTACGTAAACCCATAAAAAATAATTAGCACCAGTGCTACGCATGAAAATCACTTCAGTCTTCGTCCGGTTAAAGATCAAATAAGTAAGATTTAATTGATTTCTTTTACAAATTCTATCATGAATGTGGAGACTTGAGTGAAGACAGGATATCGTTGTATACATAGACAAATAATATTATCGATTTTATAATATCTTCTTATTCAACGGTTTTTACAGATAAATTCTTACTTTCCTCCGATATCTTATATATTTTTTTATTTACATAGACATAGAGAACACACCAATCAACCACCAAGGGTTATTAGTAGGGGGACATACACAGTAGTACAGTTTGATAAATTAAAGTTTATTATAAATGTTTATGTCTTTTAGAAACTGAAATAAATCCGAGATATTTGTCGTAAGCGCACTTCTCAGGTTTCCACTAATTCCTCGGCATGTTCTCCGAGGTCGTAACTGCGGACAGTCGACTATCAGATGCTTCACGGTGAGTTGAGTAGAGTAGTAGGTACAAATCGGAGCTGGTTCTTTATTTAGAAGGTGTTGGTGTGTTAGTATTGTGGCCGATTTGAAGACGATTTACGATTACTTGATCTCTTCTTTTTTCTTGTTATGGTGGGCTGGCGTGTACTCAGGGCTTTATTGTTTTCAACTTAGAGTCTGTTGCGTCCCAGGTTGCTTGCCATAAATTTATTATATAATTCATGGACTGTCGTTTGGTCGGTGTCGGGATATTTAGTAATTTCTGAAACATTTTCATTTCTAATGGATTTTAATACCAATTGATCAACTTCCTCATTGCCTTTAATGCCAATGTGTGAAGTTATCCAGATAAATGTAACCTTTTTATTTATATGGTGTAGTGAATTAAGTTCATTTCTTATATTTTGTGCAATATGATGGCTAGGAAAAAGTTGATTAATTTCATGAGTGAATCTGTGATGATTAAAATACTATTTTCAGTCGTTGAAGAGGAGTTTTTGATAGTTTCTAATATCGCTGTGGTTTCTCCGGTGTAAACGCTGCAGTGCTGTGGAATTCTAATGGCATATTTGTAATTTTTATTTGTGAACGCTGCGGCATCGCCATTTTCAATTTTTGATGCATCTGTTTATATTATGTGGTGATTTGGATACTTCTCTATAATTTCTTTGAATGCATTAATTATAAGGTTAGGATTTGTGGTATTTTTTGGATACTGTGTTAAAGTTAAATCGGTGATAGGTAAGGAGGTAAGCCATGGAGGGAAGTCTAATTTTGTGGTTATGATTAATTGATTGTTTATTAATTAATCATAACCCTAATTAATTGATTCTTTCCCTAAAGGGTTTGTCGTTATATTGTTTGTTTCTATACAAATTGGATGTAGGTACGTTAATAATCTCAGAATATAATAGGAGCTTTTTATTGGAAGATATTCTTGCTGCATAATTTAAATTAGGTAGATGCCGTCTTAGATGTAGAGGGGGTTCTCTTGATGTTACTTGTCAGCTGCTTACAGAAGGTTGTTTGAATTGTGTTATGGTTTTTTAGGAACATTTTATTTGCTGTATCGTAGCATATTGCACCGTAGTCCAGTTTATTGCGAATAATTGATTTGTAGAGGTTAAGCAGAATACTAGAATTAGCTCCATATATATTACTGGATAGAATGTTCAGCAAGTTTATTCTATTTTGACAAGTTAATTGTAAAGTCGTAATACGTGTTTTCCAGTTTAATTTGTAATCAAACGTTGAGCCCAAAAAATTCGATTCCTCTGAATGAGATATATTTTGACCGTTAAATATTAAAGAAACAGGAATGGTATTCTTGCGTTTGATGAATACTGTGTAATGTGTCTTATTAGTTGAAAAGAGGAAGCCTGTTTTGGAAGACCATGTTTCGATTTTGTATAGAAGGTTATAGGTATAGTATTTTAGCCCCAAATGTAATATTTTTGCATTTAATATAGACAACTAAATCATCAGCGTACAAGTTTGCTTTTATAGGAGACTTAATTGTATTTATTACATTGTTAAATGCAACGTTAAATGCAAGTTAGGCTTAAAATAGAACTTTGTGGAACACCATTGTCGAGTAGTCCAGTGGTAGAGGTTTATTAAGAAAGTTTTTTATAAACTCAAGCATATGTCCTTGAACTCCCCATTTATCAAGTTTATTTAATATAAGTTATCTCCATGTTGTGTCGCAAGGTTTATTCACATCAAAAATGACTGCTATACCTTTCTGATCTAGTAAGAATGCATCATAAATGGTTGACTTAACTGCCACTAAGTTGTCGCTAGCAGATCTTCCTCGTCGAAAACCACTTTGGACTGTGGTCAGGAGATTTTCATCTTCTAGATACCATGTAAGCCTGTAATTTAAAATCTTCTCGAGAAGTTTACACATGCTACAGGTGAGGGAAATAGTACGGTAAGATGTAGAATCTTATAATTTAAGTGCTAGTGCTATATCTTACATATTCCGAAATGTCTCGTAAGATATGGAACTTCAAAAAATGTATGTAAGAGAAAATTGACAGTTTAATTGGTTGAAACACTTGAGTTTCTAAATAGTCTTATTTTGTAAGAGTTTTTAACAAGCATTGTAAAATTATTGCTGTTTTAAATTAAAGTAATTCAAAAGAAATGTAGTGATATGTAAACATTATATTGTTTCAAAGTAAACTACTTTCTTCCTTCTTCAGTCTTAAGTAATCCAATTTTGGACATAGGCCTCCTCCAAATAAATCCGGTGTTTTCTATTTTGCGCCCCTTGCTTCCAGTTGTGTCTTCCAATCTACTTAATGTCATCAGTCCATCTCATTTGTGGTCTTTCTCTGCTTCTCTTTCCTAACCATATCTCCATTGTTGTATTTCGTGGCTCCATCTTTTATCCTTAAGTTGGACATTGTGTACTGCGAAGCTCTATCTAAATTTGGAAGCATGTTGTCTTGCGTCTTTTACTTTGGTTATTAATTATAAAAACCACCCACGTGGTTATTATAGGTGGGTTTATAATCAATGCTTTGATTATGCTTCTAATCCATTTGTTTCTTTTTTTGTCCATAAGTCTCACCCAAAGCATTGATCTTTCTATCGCTTTTTGTGCCTTTACTGTTTTGTCTATATTAGACTTGGTAAGTGTCTACGTCTGTAAATTATACGTAAGTTTAGGGAGGATTTCAAATACTGTTCAATTTTAGTGCTTTTCAAGATCCAACTCAGTTTGCCAAATCCGGCCCACGCTAACCTTATTCTTCTGGTAATTTCAGCAGTATGATTTTCTTTGTTAACTTTCATTATCTGTCCCAAGTAGATGTATTTGCTTACTGTTCTTTTACATTTACTCAAGTATAATTCTATGCTTCTGTTTCCATCGATACTAAGAAGTATTTTCCATGTAAAATTTACAAGTAGTTGTCTCTAATAATTTGAAATTTAAGTAACTCATTGGCTAACTCAGAGTTTTATTCAAACAAATAACACATTCCTATGTATTAAAAAGAATATAGATTTATTTCTGGTCGCATGCAACAAATTATCGCTACCTCGACGGAATTCCGAATCTGTTTACTTGTCCAATTAATAGAATTAGTTACTGCATCGATGAATAACTGCAGTTACTTTAAAAATCGTAATTATTTTGATGATAGGTCGATAATTATTGCACATAACAGTTCAGCAGATGATGAAGTGGTTAGTATTTATATAACGTGTTTACAGCCACTGATATTGAATGAAGTAATCTCGTTAACTACCTTATGTTGTTCGCAAAATTGTCGTTTTTAAACGGCGTTTTATAAACGGTACTTCGCTTGGATTCGTTCTCGAAAATTAACTTGAATTAACTTTGTTGCAATTGCAATCTATATACTTTTACTAAAACACAAACAACTCAATAAAATAATGGTCTTATTTAAAGAACTTTGCCTGTGTCCTAAATAAAAATTTTATGTAATTGATGGATTCGACCGTTACTTGATGGAAATTCATTTTATGTAACAATAAAACACTGAAAACTTTGTTTTCAAACTTCCACAAAAATTTATTTTAACTCTTATCACTACAGCTGTTTCGGCTGATTGCCTTTTTCAAGTGATCTATTTTACCTAATTTGACTAATTTGTCTCTTCTACCTAATTTAGGTAGCTGGCAGGCTTCGAAAGTAGGTTGTATCTTGTATAGTTTCGAAATTAACCTCTTCTAATGGTTTTCTACGACTTTTTGATTTGGGACCTGAAAAGTGGTTTTGGATCTAATGCTAGTTAAATGGATTTGCTGTCTGATTTGGTTGTAATTTTTTCCTTTACAGTAGCATCTAGCATGCAGTAGTACTCCTAGCTTCTAGTCAAGAAGATCTGCAAACACTACTTGATAGTGTCGTTGAGAGTTGTAGGGAGGCAGGTCTGGATCTTAACATAAGGAAAACCAAAATACTTGTAATAAGTAAACAACAGAATATAAAACCGTCTATATATGTAAATAATACCAAACTTGAGCAAGTTGATAAAATCGTCTACCTTGGACAGCAATTAAATTGTAATGCAGAAAATCACGGCGAAATTAGATCCAGAATAGAGCAAGCTAGAGCTGCTTTTAGAAGGATGTCCAAGGTGTTATGTAACAGAGACCTAAAATTGGCATTAAGGATCCGCCTACTTCGCTGCTACGTGTTCTCGGTCTTACTTTATGCTGTCGAGTCCTGGACGGTAAATAAAATCGATCTAAATCGCCTTGAGGCTTTCGAAATGTGGTGCTATAGAATAATTTTAAAAGTTTCCTGGATGGAGAAGATTCGTAACTCCACAGTACCTGAACGTCTCAGAAAGACCACTGAGATCATAAAAAGCATCAAGCAGAGAAAGCTGGAATATTTCGGACATTTAATGAGAAGTCCCAAATATAGATTGCTACAAAATATCATGCAAGGAAAAATAGCAGGCAAACGCAGTCCAGGACGAAGAAGAACCTCATGGTTGAAGAACTTGCGAGATTGGTATGGTGTAGATACAAGCATGCTATTTAGGGTGGCAGTGAATCAAATTAAAATAGCTATGATGGTAACCAACGTTCTAAAAGGACATGGTACATGAAGAAGAAGAACAGTAGCATCAGCAATCTCATTACCTAAATTGCCCACATAAGAAAAATTTCAGATTAAAGTTATGTTTCTTTTAGAAGAAGTAACACTGTTTATAATACAAACAAATACAATAAAAATACAAACAGAAAAAATAGAACAGGTAAATGAGTATATCTATCTAGGACAAGCAATCAGAGCTAACAGAGAAAATCAAACAGCCGAAATATCGAGACGAGTAAGATTGGGATGGGCAGCGTTCGGCAAACTTTCTTACGTTCTAAAAAATCAAACAATCCCTCTATACTTACGAAGCAAGGTATATAACTCCTATATAATACTGGTGCTCACCTACGGAGCACAGATATGGACATTTACACAGGAAAATTTGGATAGGATAAGAAAGGCACAAAGAGCGATGGAGAGACAAATATTGGGTATATCACTTAAAGATAGAAAACGTAACCAGTGGATCAGAACCAGAACAAAGACAGTAGACGCGATAGAACAAGCAGCAAAACTAAAATGGAAATGAGCTGGACACAATGAACGTCTCCAAGACGGACGATGGAACAATGCCATCGGAAAGTGGCGTCCATACAATGCAAAGAGATCAAGAGGCAGACGACAGATGAGGTGGAAAGATGACATCAGGAAACACGGAGGTCCCACATGGCAGAAAACAGCTCAAGATAGGGAAAGATGGAGAGAACTGGGGGATACCTATATCCAACAATGGAAGGGTAGAGAATAGGTTAAAAAAAATACTGTTTGTTGCTTCATGTCTGGAATAAGCCAATGGATGTTTGGAATATATATTTTGAATCTGTACCTATTGCAATGTTCTTGGCTTTAGCTTGGTTAGGTAAGCATTTTATACTTATATTATTGGCGTATATTTTTTCTGTATGGATGAAGGTGAATGGTGGAAAGCAGATTTTCTGAATAATTTTATTTGCAGTTGATACAATCCGACATCTGTCTCAGTTTTAGAGGTATTTGCGTAAAGAATCTCGTCATATGAATTTGTGTAGACCAGCCCTACAAAAGATTGCCATATTCTGCGACTATTATTAAATAAACTGTTAATTTTTGGAATGTTAATAATCCAAGGAGTGGTTGATGACATACAAGCATCTGTTACTGACATCCAAATCAATTAAAGGGTATACAAGATAGAAGCTACAAAATAATAAAACTTAAAATGGGGATAAAAAATAATACTAAACAAATGGTCTAAAGAAAAAGGAAAAGGAAAAATATTAGTAGAAAAAGCAACAAGCTTTATATAGTTCATGATAAAATTTTAATTTTTTTTTAGTTTGTAGTAAGTTTTTATTTACTAAACCAAATCCTATGTACATATAACTATGTTTGTGTATAGTGATTTCGTTCTATGATAATTAAATAAAACCAAAACGCACTGAAACAAAACGGAAAATAAAAAGGCTCCAACAGAAGCATCGCTAATATAATCACGACCACTTTACAATGGCAAAATCTAACGAGAAATTATACACTTTTTACAACTCAATTTATTTTTTGTAAGTTCTTACATGGTCATAAAAAACTTACGAAACACCTTCTCGGCGTGCCAAGAAATTCGTTTCGTAATCTCTTAATGAGACGTTCAAACTCTATATAATCATCACTTTAAGCACCCATAAAAACTTTATCAAAAATCGAGCACTATAGTAATTACCTATATGCTTTTGTTGTAGGTCATTCAGTGAATATATTCCCGACGCGTGACCATTGTGATTTTTTTTTATGGAGAAATGGTGTTCTAAGTGAATTCGTTCCGCCTAAGTCTACCCAATTATGGCGTGAAATTAAAGATTGGTTTTATTGAACGTTGATTCATGAGGAATTTGAACTTTTTGAGTATACAGAAATGTTTATAGCAATTTTTCTTTGAAAAACTTTATTTATAATTTAACCCAAATAATTGATTCTTTTTCGTATAATAATTTGGTAACTGACAGTATACGATCGAGTACAAAAATTAAAATGAAAAAATGAAAAAGTACCCAATACATAATGTTTTCAATATTTATAGGAAGTTATGCTGCATCAAACTAGCCACGCCCATAGTGCTTAGGTCTCCTGTTATATTATCTCTCCACCGGAGATAAGGGCGTCCGCGTGGTCTCCTTCCAGTTGGAAAAATCGTCTTGGTCAAATTCCTCGAGCTCTTTGTTAGTTCTTATCCTATATTGTCATGATACTTCATCTAGCACAGGACCAAAGATCTTTCTTAGGATTTTTCTTTCCCAAACACGTAGTCTTTCTTCGTTTACCATTGTTATCGTCCACGTTTCGCTTCCATACAGCACAACGGGTCGTATGATTGTTTTATAGACCTGTATCCTCGTACGTCGTGTTAATTGTTTCGGTGCAGAGTTTAATCTAAAATTCCACAAACCCCATTCTAATACGTGCCATACGTGTGACCGATTGAATACTATAATACAAAATTCTGTCGATTTGGAAGTGTTGGCTAAAAGCAAAGCCGAATTAGAACTCCATCAAAGGAAGGTAGAAAGTGTAACAAATGGCAAGAAATTAGACATAGAACATGGAAGGGCAAATCCAGAAAAAGTTCGTGTAGTGAGTTTTGATCTACACAAAGCTCTTCCAACATCGCTACTTTCAACAAATAAAGTTTACTATCTACGTCAGTTAAAATATCTCGACTCACAGAAGTAGCCAACCTGCGCATAGCAAAAATCTGTGAGGCGAGCCTCTTACACAATCGTTCAATATGGTGCGACCAGTTCAACCTTGTATCCATAATAACACCTAGTAACTTTACTGGTTCAGATGGTGTAACCCATCTATCAGAGCTAAATACTATTGTCTGGGTTTTCTGCTCGTTTAACTTAAGTTTGTTACAGTTAAACCAGGATTTAGATTTTTCTAATATTTTCTGACTGTAATCAGTTTTACCTCTACATAATAAGGTTATGTCATCTGCAAAAAGAACACAATTGGTGTCATTTAATGCACTTGGTAAATCATTTATATATATCAAGAATAGCAGAGGTCCCAAAACTGATCCTTATGGTACTCCGGTTAAAACTGGTAAAGGATCAGATTCTTGATTATTAAATGCAACAATCTGTGTTCTTCCTGTAATATAGGATTTTAAAAGGTCATGTATGGTACCCCTTATTTTAAAGTACTCCAACTTTGTCAATAGTGTTTGAATATCCATACAATCAAAAGCTTTTGTAAGGTCACACCATAAGCCATTAATAGGTTCACCTGCATCAAAACCGTGAATAATATGTTCTATTACTTCTAATAAAGCTTTAGTTGTTGAGTATTTTTTTTTTCTAAAACCAAATTGAGAGCTAGATGTAATTGATTTGTTATTCAAATAATTTGCTATACAATCTTTAATTAAGATTTTAAAAATTTTACTTATTGTTGGTACTATGGTAATGGGTCTGTAATTGTCTGGAGCATTTTTATTTCCTTTTTTATGAAGTTGAATTACTTTTGATATTTTGAATACATCAGGCTAGTAACCCTCGTTAATACATTTGTTCAATATTATTACGGCATTGCGACATTGCGGCTCATTTACATATATTTCGTCTTGTTTTCGTTGATTTGGAGCCTCATATTCTCTGCTTCCTTCTCAAACCTCACAAAAGTTTTCTTCATCCTTAATCGTGTGTTTCCTATTAGATCGATATTGTCTGCAAATGCCAGTAGTAAGTTTGGTCCTTCTTGACGAAATACTGTATTCGGTTTTTCGATTCTTGCACTTCTGATTATGTGCTCCAGAGCTAAGTTGAAGAGTTGTGGTGAAAGTGCATCTGCCTGTATTGTTTCTTCTCGCCAAATGTCTTGAATTAGCTTGTATATAGAACTGTACAACGCTTCTCTTCCATGTTTTAAGCCCTCTGCGGGTATACCATCGCTACCTGCTGTCTTATTATTTATAAGTTTTCAAATTGCCTGTATTACTTCTTCGTATGTTGGGTATTGGTCTCCTATTTCAGCTGTATGTACCTCTATGTTTATTGTATTTCTTCTAGATTGGTCATTAAATAGTTGATATAAGTATTCTTTCCAGGTTTTTTTAGGATTTCCTTGTCATCCGTGATAAGCTGTCCACTGTCGTTTTGAAGGAAGTTTCCTGTTTTTGCTTGGTACCCGGTTTTAATATCTGAAACTCCTTTGAAGAACTGTCTGGCTTATTTGTCGTTTCTTCTATAGATAATATATAAAAACGCTGGGGGGATATTCGAAAATGGATTATATGATAAGATGAACGATTTGAAATATATGTACATATGTACGATTGGAAATTTGTACAAGTATTAAAAATCTAGTAGAATAAAAAACAGTAATTAAGAAAATGAAATTTTTTTTATTTTATAGAAGAAATATTTTCGGTAAATAAAGAAAACGCTTTGGATACTACGTTAAAATCCAAATTACCGCTTTAATGAACTTTCCAAGAAACAGCTCACAAACCATTTGAAGCAAATGGTGACGTTTATTAAAAAGTTATTAAAACGTATAAAAGTGATTTACATCTTTTAGACCTTAAAATATGACAAAATTTACAGTTTTCTTGTGCAATTAGTATTTCTAAAATATCCTGAAAACGTTATAGCTCAAATAAAACCTATTTGCTATGAATTTCCCTGCAAAATCAAGCCGTTACTTTTGCTATATTTTATCTATTTTATTTTCCCGTATTTATAGACTGTCGACTGACAGAAAAATTACAATACTACATAACTCACCTTTACTGCTTTCCCTATCAATCAATTTAACGACAGTATTGACAAGACCTTACTAACATTACCATTTAGACTGCTAAAATTATTCAAGGCAGTTAATTTTATCGCAGCCTTTTATTTAGACTTTAGGGCACTTAAACAATACGCCGTTTTAATAAGAACTTCAAACTGTTAAAGTTTAGTGTCTGTAGATAATTGAAAATTTAACATAAAAGTACTAAAAACTTTTAGATTTAATTTGATTTCTGTTTTATTGTTTCTACCCTTAATTTCTTCTGTTTGTAGTTTTTTACTAAACTTTCTGGTTTTACCGTCAATTTTTTATCCCTCTGCAAAAAGCTTTTTAAGATAATTAATCAATTATTCGTCTTTTCTTATATAATTAATATCTATTAGTTCTTCACCTACGCTGGACATGTAGCTAGGAGCGATCTAAACAAATGGCAAAGGTCAATTTTAACCTGGAGACTAAACCAACACAAAAGACCCAGAGGCAGGCCTCCTATGAGATGGACAGATGATCTGAAAAGGACTGCCGGGAAAAATTGGCTACAAGTAGCGTACAATAAAAAACAATTGAAAGGAAGACTGGAAGAGGCGTATGTTCAAATGTGGACGTGAATAGCTAGACAAAGAAGAAGAAGAAGAAGTTCTTCACCTTTGTTTATTTCTTATAAAGCGCCACATTTCATTGGGTAGACCATAAAAATAAGCTATATTTGATATGAAAAACGTTAACACAAAAATATCTGTTCCTTTTATCTTGTAAACTTTTTTCCTTTGTTTACATTTTTCCATTTCTGTGTACAATCATGAAGTGTTTCACCTTAAAAAAATTCCTTTTTATGTATCGTAATCTCACCAAGCACCTCCTTAGCCAAATCTAATATATTTGATTTATTTTTTTCCAGATTTGTTTGAATCCCAACTATATAGAACAGATCTACAAAAAGTAATATTTTTTTATAAAAACTCTTGTAAATAAATGGTTGAGTTGAAGAATTGATCTAAACTCTATTTAAAATTTTTACTAGAGTATTTCCTGTAGAAAATGAAAATCCGAATAATTTTTAAAGCACTACACCAAATGAATCTTCCAATTACCTAAATCAAAATGATCGAAATATAAAAATTAATCAATACCAAATAAAAGCATATAATAGTCTAAGGACCTTATAAAGTTGTTAAAGACCTAAACCACGATCGTTGTAAACCAATTACTATGTTTGTTAACGCTAAACTATTTTCTTTTAGTTGCAGTGAAACTAATTATACCTATACACAAACTTGGTAAAGCTTTAAGAAGTGTTATACTGCCAGATTAATCTAATTCAAATTTTAGATTTTAAGAAAATTCTTTATATATGTCTCTCTATCTAATTAGCCTTCTTCGGTCCATCTTTGGACATAGGCCTCCCCAATCCTATTCCATTCTTCTCTGTCTGTCGCTACAGTCATCCACCTCGAGCCCATGTGCTTCTTGATATCATCTGCCCATCTCATTTTAAGCCTTCCTCTGCTTCGTTTATATTCCCACGGTCTCCAACTTATAAGAATGTTGTTCCATCGGTCTTCTTTGTGTCTTATATTGTGTCCGGCAAATCTCCATTTCAATTTTGCAACTTCTTGTCTAACATCTCTCACTTTTGTTTTCTCTCTTATCCTCTCGTTTCTTTTTTTATCCACTAGTCTTATGTACAACATTTGTCTTTCCATTGCTCTTTGGGTTTTTATGATTTTGTCCATGTTTGCTTTTGTAAATATCCACATTTGGGAGCCATAAGTGAGAGCATGGAGTACGCATTGATTGTATACTTTGGTCTTAAGATGCTGTGGATATATTTTGTTTTTAAGAATGTAGCTTAGTTTGTCAAATGCCGCCCATGCCAAAGTCTAACTCGTCTCTTTATCCATGCTGTTTGGTCCCCTTTGTTAAGTTTCATAGTTTGACCAAGATATATATAATCCTGAACTTGTTCTATTTCATCTTGTCGGATTCTCATTGTGATGAGAATCGGAGAATCTTTTTTGCTATTTCTTTTCCTGATGTAATCATTGTTGCTGTAAATATGTTGTCTATTTCGTCTATATCTTTATCATCACTGTCTAATTTTTGGGTAAGTTGTTCTTTTAATAGGTCTTTGTATATCTCTTTATATTGCCCTAGTTTGTTTCTATTTACTAGATCCCAGTTTCTACTTATTTTTCTTTTCATCTCATAGTTACCGTCAATACTAATGTTTGCTCTGATCATCCTGTGATCAGTATGAAGTCGAATTAATTTTTTGTGGATCCATTAGGGCTGATCCATGTCCGCTTTTGTTGGGGCTTCTTTTTGTAAAAGGAGTTCATTGCGTATAGATGCTTTTCTTCTAGTTAGTTCATCAAAGAATCACCTCTATCATTTCTTTGACCATACCCGAAATCACCTATTTTTATATAAGTATTAAGACAATAACCTAAGGCTAATACTGACACTTTTAATTTCCAATTATCACGTTACAATAAAACAAGAAAATAGATTAACAAAAACAAGAAATATCGCACTTTAGCTTTCATAGTTTGGCATAAATTAAGTTAAAAAAGAGTTCCCCATACACTCAATACAAGTTTTTTCTTGGTAGTGTGTTCAAGACCATTTTTAACTTAACATATGATTATTATGTATGTATATGTATATCAAATATCAACTTATCTTGTTCTTAATGCGCCTTGAAGATTATGAAACAGCAGCTTTGAAGATATCGATCCATGTTTTGCTGAGCAAACGTTGCAGGTCCTTGAGCCAAAAATTTTGTCTTTTTTTTCTTATTCGTCTTCTAAGAGTTCAGGTTTACACCCATTCTGCGAAGCTCTTAGAGTAGTTGAAGATAGAGAAAATATGAAAGAATTCACGATCCTCAGTAATGGGGAAACAGCAAGAAAGAGAGAGTTTAGGATTCGAAGACTCATGTCTAGATTCCGCCTGATGAAGCAGTTTTGTATTCTGATAAATGTCTTAAAAGCCTTTTTGGATTTTTGATAGAACCTCTTTCATCTCATCGCAACTACTATTCATTTGTGCATCCAGGTATCTGCTCGATGACACCTGTTCAAGTTTCGTTTTGGTTCTGTTTATGTATAGACACGTTAAAATCCCTTCAAGACAGACCCAAAAGAATTATTAGGAATCAAATAGACTACATTTTAGTTAATAAAAGATTCCGAAACAGCTTTACATCTGTCAAGACTTATCATGGAGCAGACTTGGAGACAGACCACGTTCTAGTGGTGGGAGTCTTTCTAGTCAAGCTCAGAACAGTGCAAAAAAAGAAAGCACAATTATACGACCTACGTATGCTGAAAGACCTTGATACAAGGATGAGAGTCTAAACCACGTTAAAGGAGCAAGTGACGGGAATTAGAGACAAATTGAACGAAGAACAAACGATCAAAACAGAAATAGGGCAAAATGTAAAAAATAAACACCTAAATACAGATAGATTAATGAAAGAAAAAATCATGGATGACAGATGAGATCCTAAAACTAATGAACGAGAAGAAGAGAAGCCCAAAAATACCAAGACAAATATTAAACCATAAATAAATAATAAGAACATAAATCAGAAAAGCGAAAGAAAAAGAAGCAATGAAAGATACAAAAAAATGGGACTGCAGTCAAAGACGATAGTCACAATGTACATAGAAAGTTAAAGAGTTTGGAAAACAGAGGTCCAGAAGAAGAAGAACATCGTGGTTAAAGAACCTAAGAATCTGGTTTAAATACAACATCTGTGCAGTTTTTTTCCCGTGCTGCTGGAGATAAGATAAAGATTGCCCATGATGATTGCCAACATTCGTAACTGTATATCTATAAATTTTGTAATTTAAGCAGACTAGTCTCTGATACCGTAGTGTGGTAGACCTCGTTTTATTTTATTAGTTCACAAATACCTGTGTTGGTAACTAGAGCTCCAAGATATATCACAAAGAAGACTACCTCGCATTCAGCAATAGTTCGGGTTTCGGGAAACTGTTTTTGGCAATCAATATCCATGATCCTGGATTATATCTACTCAATTACTCTATTATATAGGAAGAACGAAAAACTTTATAAAACGTTAATAAAAAAAATTAAATAATTTTAATAATATTTTATTTTAGTATATTTGGAGTTAGTTTCTATAACATCTAAGGCAAACAACAAGCTCTGTTCACAATATGTTACGTTTCTAAAAATCGAATTGGAATAGAAATGCTACATTCAAACACACCCTGTATACCTTTAGCAGTATCTATCCATTTTTCTATTAACACTCATGGTGTTACTACTTTAATCACTACCAGCATTATTAATAACAGTACGGTAATCTAATAATAAAACGTATTAACCACGACCGGTCTATATGAAAAAATACTGTTACTACTCGACGGGGAGCTGAACCCCGAAGGCACCCCTTGGTCCCCAGACTAAACTATACACGCTGAGTATTCATTCCGTAATAACTAATAACATGTTGAAGGCTTCTAATTGATATATACTTGAGGCTGAGGCTATTTCCCGCCCACAAAGAAGGAAATTCGCAGTGACTCTTCTCTTTTGTTCTTGCCTATTTGCCAGCAGAAGGTATTTATTGTTCATTTGGGCCATTATTGTTGGCCGAAAATAAGTATCGCAGTTCCGTTAGAATTAAAATTAAATAATGACTTATAATTACACACAAGTAAGAAATAATAGCATAGACAATGATGATAAAAGAACGATTTAACAAAGATACAATAAATCGTAATGGATAAGTAGTATACAGATTTTATTTGAGAATAAAAACAAGTTTTTTCTGATAAAATTTAACATAAGGACAGTTTGTAGAACAAATAGGGTCAACAGTTCACAGGCTACATAACATTAAAAGCTTTAATATCACCAAATATTCAGTCAAATTACAAACTAGTGCTTTGACAGTTTTAATTAAAAAAACACTAATCAGTAACAGACTAACCAAAAATTGGTATCAAATAGAAGACCAGACTATAAAATGGTGTACCATTTTTTTCTTCTACTTCGGCACAAGGTTTTATAATTTGCATCTTACAAATATTCGAAAGAAAAACACTGAAAATTATGTCTTAAAATCTTTGACAAAATACACTTTAGTGTCTTTTGGGGTAGTATAAACCAAATCAAATTGTTTATTTACATTGAAAAATACCGCCAGCAGAATCACAAATTTTTGTTTGGGATATGCCGCTGCTATATGTCTATGCCAACATAAAGAAAAGGTTTAGAAATTCTATAAACTCAACAAAAACATATGCAGGTGCAGATGTGTTCTTAGATCATAGTCTATTGGGTCGCAAATATCAACTTAAAACTCAAAATATTTCGTAAGAAAATGAGACCAATAAGACTGCTGAAAGAAAATGACAACCGAGAAAAAAGTAAAAACAGAAATTAATCAGAATTTTGCGAAAATAGTTGAAGATGCTACTAGAGACATAGAAGAACAGTTGAAACGAAATGAAGTATTATCACTATTACCACAATTTCGCATGAAAATCTAAAACTCAAAAAGAGAAAGAACGAAGAATGGATGAAAGATAAATATTGCAGATGATGGAAGAGCGAAGAAAACTAAAAGGTAGGAATGACAGCGAATCCAAAAATTGCATAAGACAATAAGTCGACAATACTACAACGCAAGCATGACGAATTCCATATGCACAAAAAACTTAAAGAGATACAGAACACCAGAAAACAACGCAATACGGGCATAGTTGTAGACATTGAAGGCCAAATTTTGACTACCATTGAAGATACATTACGAAGATGAAAAGAATATAATGCAAGAATTATTCGAAGATGCAGCACGAAATCCCGACTGAAATAAACAATGCCTACGGCCCAGAAATAACAAACTAAGAAGTAACTATGGCCATTAAGCGGATTAAAGATGAGAAATCACCAGGACTTGATGAGGTGCATGGTGAAATTTTAAAACTATTAGAGGCACACCAAATCACAGCTCTTAACGAAGCTATTCAACAACACCTGCGAAACTGGTTACTTACCATAAGACTGGCTACTATCAAACTGAATATTCCTGATTGTTATAGATGTAAAAAATCATCATTGTCAGTGCAATGTTCCAGTGTTTTTGAACGGGGTATATTCTTGTAATTATTTTTAAATGTTAGAATAACCATTTTATATAAGATCTCCGTCCTTGATCACTACTTTTAACTCACGCATAGGTCTTTTGCATATTTGGGAATCTTCCTCATGATCTTCCGCCTTCTACCTTTCCTTGGATAATAAGTCTTTACACGTTTTTTGTGTCTGCTCCCATAACATGTCTAAAGTATTTAAATTGTTGGAGTTGGAGTTTGCTGACTTTCTGATCATTTAGAATTGAATTATTTGTGCTGTGGTTGAATATTCTTCTCCAACAGAATATTTCAGAGGAGTCTATCTTTCTTCTTTGTGTTTGTCGTAGGGTCTAAGGCTTACATCTGTATGCCAGTATTGGAAATATTAAGCAGTTAATCAACTTAATTTTTAGAGTTCGTGAAATTTTAGAGTCCTTCAATATTTTGGCCATCTTTTCGACGGCGACTTTTGCTAGTGGAGTCTTCCAATGCCAAGTTCTGGTTTTAGCTTCTCTTGTTATGTATGTAGATTGTATTAAGAGATAAATTATTTTACCTCCATATCATGATATGATAATGACCAAAGTTGATACTAATTTTTTTATTCATGTTAAATTTTTTTAAAATACATTTGTTAATGAGATTATTTTGTAATTAAATATTTTACCAGGTCATCGATAAAAATAAGATATAAATTTTTGTAAAAAAATATCTATGGACGAATTATTTTGTGAAAAACATACAAGCAAAATTTGAAAGGGATGCTTCAAACAGTATGCTACAGTAAAAATGGTTGGCCAGTTATGCTTTTTTAAACATAATTAAAATATTAAGCTTGTCATCTAGTTCTTCTATTTAAATATAGGTATCATTTACCATTTGGATATGAATTTTGGACACATTGCTAGAAGAACAGGCACGATGGAAAAACTGATAGTCAAGGGTAGAGTTGAAGGAAAGAGACCCAGATGAAGATCTCTAAGGCGTTGGGTAGATCAAACAAAAATATTAATTAACCAAAGGTTAAATGAAGCAGAACAACTAGCCCAGGACATAGAAGGATGGAGGGAAATCGTAAAAAACTGTGAAGTCCTGATGGAGTCACCACATCCCAAAAGTGATTAGAACAGAGGAGAAGGAGCCCATGAATAAAGCTGGGACATACCGTTATGTTTAACCTATGTTTTATTACAAGTTTTTCTAATTATAAATAGTTTTTGTACACCAGTAGATGCTTTAGGATGCTGCCTTATAAGCAAAGTACGTTTTATTCTAGTTTTAATCTCTACACACCGTTTTTTGTCCTTAGTAATGTACCAAGACCGGATATGTAGCGATTATCAACTACAACCATTTGTTAGACCTCATCATGTGCCAAATTAGGCCTATTTTAATTAACAGATAAGTATTAATCATTTCACAGGCAGCAAGAATGTGGTTAACAACAATTTTCTTAACCAGAACATTTTTATCATCGCCAAGAATTTGATACGTTTTATACGGCTAAATACCGATCGCAGAGCAGCATTAACGGTTTTTAAGAGTTTTACCAGAACACAAGATCGGAAGTCTACAAGGAATAACAATGGGCAGTGCCAACAGTGCCAGTGGCTGATCGCTTAAATGCCGGCAGTGGCTGACCGGCCGCCCGCCCGTTCGTCGATTGTTGTTGGCAGATTACGTCCCGATGGACAAATGTCCTCGGCGAAGCGGCGTTGCCGATAGCTCGTACGATCTGGAGGAAACTGAAGGAATTCGCTGGTGGCTGTACGCATTCCTCTCGAGTGAAGTTTGAGGCAACACCGTGGAGAATCAGTCGAGTTTGAAAAACTGAAGAGTTTTTATTCGTTAGTTCACGCATTAAAAAAACGATTTTTTTTAATGTAGATTTCACATGGATATAGAGTAAGGCAGATTAAAAGCAGATGTTTTTTACAATAATAATCATTCTAAGGTTAAAGTTTTGAACAATGAATTAGATAAAAACTTTTATATTGAGGATTTGGATCCAATTACACATTGTTTGGGTATGAAGATAGAGAGAAGTGGGTCAGAGTTTGAATTTAAATTAAGTCAAGAACAGTATATTGATAAAATACTTAAACGATTTGAAATGACTGATTGTAGCATTGTAAATACTCCTTTAGAACCGAATGTTAAGCGTTCTAATGAAGGAACTTTGTATGAATGTCCTTATCAAGAATTGATTGGTTCGATGATGTATTTAGCGGTTTGTTCAAGGCCTGACATAGCTTTCTCTGTCACTTATCTTAGGCAGTTTAATAAGATTCATACGAAAGAACATTGGTTAGCAGCCAAACGTGTTTTGAGATACCTGAAAGGTACAAGAACTGTAGGAATTAATTATAGAAAGTCAAATGTTAGTTTAAGTGGCTTTGTTGACTCAAATTGGGCCAATAACAGTTCAGATAGAAACTCATTTTATGGATTTATTTTTTCGTTGGCTGGTAGTCCTATCTCATGGGAATGTCAAAAGCAAAGAACTTTGGCTTTAAGTTCATCTGAAGCTGAATATATTGGCATAACTGAGGCAGCAAAGAATCGGTATACTTAACATATTTATGTAAAGAAATATTTGAAAACAATGTGAATTGTAAGTTTTTGTTTGAAGGTTTTCCGATGGTTATATTTAATGATAATATTATAGTAATGATAAAGTATACCATAAGAAAACGAAACATATTCATGTCAAGTGTCATTTTATCCGTGAAAAAGTAGCTAACAATGCTATACAATTAAAATATATGTCGACGAATGAAATGGTGGCTGATATGTTGACCAAGTCGTTAAGTTCAAAGAAATTGCAGCTAATCTGTCAGAATTTGAATTTAAAATAATGTTTATTTTGTTAAAGTCTATTAAACAGCTTATCTACTTCTCATGTTGAGGGAGAGTGTTAGAATATCCAACATAAAAAGTGGATGTTGTCGTATAGTTGTTCTTTATGAAGTGACATTGTTGTACTAATGTACAATGAGTAATGTCCAAAATAAGTTATAAACTACTGTCAGTATTGTTCTGTATGTTAGGAGGAATAAAGTATAATTGTTGATGGATAGACGTTTATTGGTGCATATTTCCCAATGTACATATTTCCTTGTCTCTTGATGTCTTTAAACTAGAAGAAGGACTCCACCTAACTTAAACCACAACAAGATTAGTATTAATATGACAGTTAATGACACATAAGCTCAATCAAATAAATAAGTATTGCGTGAGAAGTTTGACAGCCGTCCAAATTTTGATACTATTTTGGCGAATACAATATTTTTAAAATATATTACGAAAATTTATTATTAAACAAACAAATCGAAATTCTTCAATCTGTATACATTCAAATCTAATTAAACAAATCGTGTTGGTGCTACCATTCGTATTAAAATTGCTTTTTATATCAGATATAAGAACCCAGCATGATGCTAACAATCTGTACCATTCCCGAGAAGAATAATTTTTCGTCAAGGGCCATTGACTTTTTCTGCACCAGCTCCCTACGGATTCAGCCTATAATCATCATTCTATTTTGATTTCCATTCGAAATCAGTAATGTTCGCGTTCGTGATCATTTCCGTAATGTTACCTATTTCTTGTTCTTGCTCTTTGTGACTGGTATAAATAGATCGATCCCTTGCATCGGCGTATTCTGCTTCGGTATGTAGCGCAATCAAAGGAGCAGGTAATCTTTTCGCAATTTCTTTAAGGACCGTTCATTACATCATTAAAGGGTGTTTCTTCGTTTTTCGTTTACACAACTTCGAGAGCATTGAATATGATGATGGCTTAGCATCTGCTCCTCAATCTTGATTAAGTCACGATCACTAGATTCGTAATTTCGTTTTACGTTTATTTTTTTCCTAGGACTTTTCTTATTTACCAAATATTACTTCTCAAAATAGAAGCATTAAATAAATTTTAATGTCAATAGTAATTTGTTTCGTACTACTCGTAATATTACAATGCTAAAGCCTGTAATCTTTTGAATATCGAAGTTTATTCAAACGCAGTATATGAAACGTTGAAAAAACTACAAAAAATCCGAGTTGTGGGAAGGGATTTTTTTCATTTGTCACTAAGTACTATTAAGAATAAGATGGAAAATACGTAAAAAAATGACAAGGCCGTAAATAAACATTACATTACATTACATTACATTACATTACATTACATTACATTACATTACATATAATTCTGGAGCTATTTTGTTGTGGTATTTTAAAGTAATTACTATTTTAAAAGGAATAAGCCACAATTTAAGGTTAAGTTTATTGACGTTTCAATTTCCACTTTGTAAAACGTTATCAAAATACAAACATTAATTATGTTCATTAATGTTGTAAATGTTAAGATACCTTCTATATCTTCACAAATTTTCCGAATCCCTGTAAAGTACTCTAAAGGTGACGCTGTTTATATTCGAGTAAAATACGGAGGTAAATTACTTCAGTCAACATTGAAATTACATAAGTATGCTTTGACCTCTATACCCATCCACCATGAAATGTTTCACTTTCCGTAATAATTTTTCTACGTTGCATTTCCAACGAGCTAACATCTCTAGAACAAGAATGTCTGTCCACGTGAAACGAAGTATAAAAGAGATGATTTGTTCACGGCTCTTACTTCATGCCGATGAATTATGAAGGCAGGAAATCATCTTGATCTCAATGACCTGAGCATCTTTTAAAACAACTCTTTAGTGTTGTGTTAAATATTAAGTGTAAGGGAATTTAAGATGGCTTTTAAGTTTTACTGTGAAAAGATTGTAAAATTTCGCATAAATATGAATAATAGCGCTATAATAATTTACGCAACAGAAGCATGAAGTGGTACTTTCTTTACGAACGGATAAAGTACCACGAAGAAAGTGAAAGGACACAGTGTACACATATGTTGCCCGGAATATTTGTTCTAACCCTATGCAAGAAATAAAAATCGTAATTGATATTTGCAATATTTCAATTAAAACACTTTTTAAAGAAAATGCTTCTCTTTTCACATTCTTTTATGTTTTCAGATGTATCTATTGACCCATTTCTTTCAATATTTTTCATTTTTTAGCAATAATGGCATCCCTTTCACATGTATGTGTAAACTAGAACAAAAAAAACACAAAAAAAAATATACAGAGGATATCGGAAAGAAATAAACAGAAGTTTAAGGTCAAAAGATCAGCAATGATGAGCTTAGGATGCGATATGAGAATAGGAGAGAGAATGATTTCTGCCTGTTGCCGACAAGAATGTAGCGTCGAATAATTTTAAACTCTTTATTCTTGTTTAGTATAATGGTATGTACAATTTATGTATAATATGTTAATATATTATGTTATATGTTAATGTTATATGTTAATCAATAAAATTGTGCTCGATATCTGCCTTTAATTTTTCAAAGTTCATTTATTCGAGTATTCAACCTTATATCAATTTATTCCTTAAATATTAAATAGTTTAAGGGATTTCAACATCCTACAATGTTTGCAATTTGCAATGAACAAACAAAAGTTTGTTAGGTGGTACATATTGATGATGTTTGGATTTATGAGAATAAAGATTATAAACAAACAAATTATCGGAAATATTATATAAAATGTTATGTTTATAGACTCATCATCATCATCAATCAGCCCTGAGTTGTTCATTGTTGAACATAGGCCTCCTCTAGACTTTTCCATCTGCTTCTGTTCTGCGCCTCTGCTATCCAATTGATCACGATTCTTTTGAGGTCGTCGGTCCATCGCGTTGGGGGTCTTCCTCGGCTTCGCTTGTCAGCCCGTGGTCTCCACTCAAGCAATTTTTTTGTCCAACTGTCGTCTTTCTTTCTTATTCCAAGCATTTATCTTTCCATCTTTCGTTGTGTCCTTCTCAAGTTTTTGGCTGATGTTTTTGTGAGGGTTTTTGCTCCGTATGTGAGGACTGGTAGAACGCACTGGTTAAAAGCTTTTCTTTTTAAATGGATCGATATATTTGTTGTAAATACGTCTCTTATTTTTCCGAATGCAGCCCAAGCCAGACTTATTCTTCTGAGTAGCTCGCATGTTTGGTTATCTCGCGTTAACCTTATTTCGTGACCCAAATACACATATTTTTCCACAAGTTCTATGGGCGACTTTTCGATTTCTATTAGCTCATTGGGGACGAGATTGGTCATCATTTTTGTTTTTCCCTAGTTTATCTTTAAACCGACTTTCTGGGTTACTTGCTGTAGTTGTTGTAGCATAACTCTGGCTTCTCCTAAGTTGTCTGTTATGAGAACAATATCATCGGCATATCTGAGATTATTGAATATCTTTCCATCGATACTAATACCCTTTGATTCCCACCATGGCATGTTATCTTTAATGGCAATGACGGTTCATTCTCTTTAATTCTTGACTAAACTAGAAAGGTGGCGCCACCAAAAACTTTCTTCAAATGCGCATGTCATCGCAACAACAACACAACGCCATTTTATTTTGTCTATTATGACTCGGTGTTTGTTTACGTCTTTGGAATTATATTATTTGATTTTGTTTTTTTTTTACTCACAGTTTGGCTTTATAGTTTATAGCAAAGACTTTTACTTTAAAGTAAAAATTCAGTTTATCTGAAAATTTTTTAATAAATCTTTAAAATGGTGTTTAAATGCTGTGTACCCGGCTGCAAAAATTACCAAAAAGATGCTCAAATGCTTATTTTTCCGAAAAATCAAGAGGTAAGTCATAATTAATATTTATTTTAATATTAAAATGAAAAATAGCTTTAATTTTGATTTGCCATTAATATTTTAATAATGATTAACAAACAAGATATTCGTAAGTATGTATCTCTAACCTTAAAATGTTTTAACCTTGCTTGTGTTAGAACAAATGTAAAAATATCCAGAAACTGAAGTATTTACAGATGATACAACAAAAAAAGGAAAGAAGTAATAGATAATATGATTTACATTGCTATTATTGTTATGGACTTTAAATATATTTTTTTATACTATATCTATTAGACACTAATTTTTGTATGTTTTTTGTAGCTGTATAATGTTTGGATTAAAAGGATTGGCCATCCCAATTTACAAGAAATGCCAATGGAGAAGGTACGAAAATCATACCGTGTATGTAAGGTCCATTTTGGGCCAGATGCACAATACATTGGACTAATAAATAAATCCACTATTAAAAAAGATGCTATTCCATCTTTATTTTTACCACCAAGTAAGTATGTTTACGTTCTTAAAATAATTTTGTTACTTGTAAATTGTGTCGTTAATTTTTTAAATAAATATTTTAATTTTTGAATTTTGTTTTTCTTCCTTTCCTTTCCTATTATGTTCAGTCTGTTCATAATTGCAATAAAAGATTCCACAATGTAATGCAAATTACAAAAAATAATCGTTAATGTTAATGTAAGAAACAATTGTCGATTATTTTTTATAATTTGCATTATGTTGTAGAATCTTGTTTTACTACAATAATTAGCAACAAAGCTTATTCGAACGTTTAAAATTCCCGCCGCGTCATTACCAATTTAGTTCATGACTAAACCAGGCAGAGGGCGCTGTATACATTGCAATTTTTGGTATTAAAGAGTTGCCTATCTATCTCTACTTATATATATTTAATCTATGATTCCCACTCTAGACGTTTAAATGCGTACTCCCTAACTGTTATAAATAGTTTTGGCGACAAGGTATCTCCCTGCCGAACCCCTCTGCCAATTTTTATCTTCTCAGTCATGTAATGGAGGTTAACGGTTGTTGTCTCATTTTCGTATATATTTCGAATAATATTTGCATACCTGTGATCTATTCTGCATTCTGATAGTGCTTTAAAGATAGCAACTGTTTCGACTGTGTAATAAAATATGATGGGAGCGTTATGTGAAGGTAAGGAAACGCTGTCACCAAATGAAATACACAATAGATCCTCAAGGGATGCTAACCCTGCGAGCGGCTGCAAGGAATACTGGTCACACTGGTCTGGAGGGCTGGCTCGTCTTCGTGGATTTACGAGAAGATAAGGGATTTCGGGATAGGGGTAAGGACTCCTAGGCCTCAAGTCCTGTAAAGAGCAGAGGTTATGGGCTTACTTTTGAAGCCGGATATATGCATATGCAGAAATCTCGTGTTCTCCTAGTCTCTAGGGAGTCGGACGAAAGGAACATAAAAAAACTAATTTAGAGTCAACAATATATTGAATCTACCCTGAAGTTACAATACAATCGTTAACACTTTATTCTGCGCGTCGGGAGATGATGAAGCAAGATAGTGAAGAGTTGACGGTTGTATTAATATAATTACACAGGTTAGTATAAAGAAATCATTTACCTTATGTGTATATCAGGGCTTTCAACCACGACACGTACAGTCTTCTGGAACTCGGTCAGTTGAGGGTTGCGAACTTTCGAGCTGCCACAATAACCGGACTACACGCGATACTATGCCAGATGATACGCGGCCCCCGGAGAATCACCTACTGTCTCGCGTACTGGACGCTCCCGGAGGCAATTACTGCCTCGGGCAGTCACAGCTGCCCGCTACTACGGACCGCTTCCGTCGTATATCCAATATTGACTGACTGACTACTGCGTACCCGACGCTACCGCGTCGAGAGTGCCCGGAGCAGGCAATTGGTACCTGGACGCCCGCCGTATCACTACTACTGACTTGGCTGACCCAGTCTTCTAGTTTTTATCGAATGGTGTCCTCATTGACCGGTTATAGTCCAAGGTTGCTGAATTGTAGTCTTAGGCGTTATTACTCGTATTTGGGTCACGGGTGTTGTTATTTTTTTTTTACAACAATAGTTTCGTGCTTTTTATACGTTTAAACAATTATCAAACAATGCAGTAACTAGGTCAATTTCTTTGTGTGATTTAAAATGCAAATTTTACTGTAATAATTATCCCTTATTTGACTTGGAATATATAATAATTATCTCGAATAATTATTATCTTTTTCTATGCTACTTCCTTTATGCCAACTTCTCACTCACTTGCTACGCTCACATTACAACTGTGTCAAATGCTTCGTGGAATTGACAAAGATAAAAGCAAGGGGTCTATTATATTCGATAGACTTTTCAACTAGAGTTTTAAGGCATTGCAAATGGTCGTTTGTTCAGTGTCCCGCTCGAAATCCTGCCTGTTCTTCTGATTGATAGAAATTGAGTTTTGCTTCTAATCTGTTAGTCAGTATTCGAGTAAAGAGCTTGTATAGGTGGTAAAGCAAACTAATTGGCCTATAGTTTTCGAGATCTAATTTATCCCCTTTTTTGTAAAGGAGGATTGTAACCCAACTCTTCCATTTACTTGGAATGTTTTCACTATGCAGACATAGATTAAAAATTGTTTGGATTCGGGACATCAAAAGTGAACCTCCTAGTTTAATTATCTCAGTGACTACACCATCTTCCCCCGGAGCTCTATTATTTTTCATATTTTTGAGGGCATGTTAAATTTTCTCTCGTGATATATCTGGTATATCCTCCGATCCTACATTATGTACCTTTTGTATTGGTTGTTCGATGAGCTCTGGAATAACTTGACTTTTATATAATGTTTCATAGAAACTTTCCACTATATCTAATATGCTTGTGCTATCTGAGATAATATTTCCATTTTTGTCTTTAAGCTGGAAGATTTCTTTTTTGCCATTTTCCATTTTTCTCCTCAATGCTTTCATGCTTTTGTTGTCTTCTTTAGTTTAGTTTATTGACTATCAGCTATTTAATAGTTCAGAATCGTGAACATGAATTATAAAAATAGAGTAGAAATCTTTTAAAAGCATGCTTAGATTTCAGTATTTTTATTCACTTATACCAACACTTTTTTTGCTCATTTATTTAATTTTTCATGTGTTATCGGAAACAGGATATTGTACATTTCTGCTCTTATCTTCCATCTACCGATTAAACTAAGTACAACATTGCTTTTTCAACACCTCTTGGTGTGGAAGTATCTCTTCTTTTTTAATTTCCTCGCAACGAGCCTTCAGCATATATCTTCCATCAGCTAATAAAACGCACTCTCACAAATTTAATTCAATTTAATTGTAGAGTCAAGTCAAGATCGCAGGTGGTTGCGACTTTCAATTAAGCTCAAAAGTGTCGAGTAAGCCGTGATTAGCGAGCGCGTTATACCTCGGTGTCATCTTCACTTGCTACTAAGTGGTAAGTTCGATTTTTAGCGGACTTTTCTTCTTTTTTATGGTAAGCTGGGTAAATATAGTCTTTAGTTACCAGGAATAAATTGGAATTTTAAGCAGCGATAGCAGGATGCACTTGTTTAAGGAAAATATAAGGAATTCTTCAACGAATTAATTCGTGAAAGCTTTTGATACTCACAAGGAAGGTAAAAAAATTATAAAGACACTTAAAAGTTAGGAAAACATGCAGTAATATGGTTAATTTGTAAGAAATAAATGACAAAACGATATGTAAGACAAGAAAAGACAAGTAATATGGTCTAAATAAAATGAGCTGATTTAATTTTTATATTGAAGTTGTTAAAAACTTCACTAATGAGTTATTGCGCAAAATAAAATATCTGTTCTACTCAAATATTAAATCAAAGTGGAAAGAAAAACAGGAAGGGATTGAGCAAGCCAGAACAGCATTTACTAATATGAGAACCTTGCTAAGTAACAGCAATCCTAACTTTTTTTTAACCTATTCTCTATCCTTCCATTGTTGGATATAGGTCTCCCCCAGTTCTCTGCATCTTTTTCTTTCTTGAGCTGTTCTCTGCCATGTGGGACCTCTTTGTTTCCTGATGTCATCTTTCCACCTCATCTGTGGTCTGCCTCTTGATCTCTTTGCATTGTATGGACACCACTTTCCGATGGCATTGTTCCATCGTCCGTCTTGAAAACGCTCATTGTGTCCGGCCCATTTCCATGAAGCCTTTGAAATGTGGTCATTTAGAAGACTACTTAAAATACCCTTGACAGATCACACAACAAATGTCGAAGTAATAAATCGAATGGGCAGAGGAGAAGAATTACTGCCAATAATAAAATAAAGAAAAACTGCTTATTTGGGTCATATATTTTGAAATTCCATGTACCAGTTTTTAAAGCTTAATATGGAAAAGAAGAAAAAAGGAAAACGGCGCATAAGAAGAAAGAAATACTCATGGCTTAAAAACATAAGGGATTGGACAAACCTTGATGTCCATGCACTCTTTAAAGCCACACAAGATCGAGAGGAGTATGCCAGAATTGTCGCCAACATTCACTTATTGGATAGGGTACCATAAGAAGAAGGAAAGAAAATGTAACCCTATCTTCCACTTTTATTAATTTTGTTTATTAGGATAGTAAATATAAACATGCAAACAATGACTTGACCACTACTATCATGAGAATTATTGGTCATAGAAAAAATATCTGGGAGAGAAAAATCACATTGAACATATTTGGTAGTATCAAGATAAAGATACGAGAAAAGAAAAAAAACTAATATATAATAAATGTAAATTTATGCGCAACCAAGAGTATTACAGAAAATTAGGGCACAGAGCGAGGGAATGTTGAGATTCTTTAGATCGTATTGATGCCAAAGAAAAGAAAAGACAGACAAATTTCTACTGTATATGTGTTAGGAAAAATTAACTGAACTTAGCAATATATTGGATTTCAATTGATTTTTAAGATTTTTATTGGGTACTTCATTAAATTTATTCGGTTTCAAGGTTGTACATTGTTTCTTTGAGCAGTATTTTTTTACGATTGATAAGTTGCTAACGTTGCCAATCACCTTCCACATTTTATCCAGGCTTATAAATATAGGCAAGTAATGATAAAGATGTTGACGCTATGATTACTGCAGATGAAACCGGAGATTTTTAAGACTGTTATGAGCGGAAAACAATTTAGTGTTTTAATAAATTGCTTTAGGTTTAATGATGCCATATCTAGGAAAGAAAGACTGGTCTTTCAAATTTAGAAAAAAAATTAACCAAACCCACACAATCGGTAATTCGCTAATCAAAACCTCTATTTGGCAGTAATAGGAACATTACTGTAGATAATTGGTTTTCTTCTTTTTAGCTAGTGAAAGAGTTACAGTAAAGAGGCCTTACCTATGTCAAAACCATGACAAAATTCAAGGGAATTACTTTCAGATTTTTTTAGGCAAAAAACAAGTTTATTCTGCATTATATGGATTTTTAAAACATGAAACGCCAGTTTCATATATTCCTAAGAGAAACAAAGCTGTAATCATTATTTTCTTTATGCATCACTATCGTGATAAAAATTTTGAAAATAATAAACCTGAAATAATATTAATCTATAATTCAATAAAAGGAAGCGTTGATTCACTAGATGAGAAATTCTTCATTTACAGCTCTTCAAGGAGAACTCGACGTTGGCCAATAGCTGTTTTTATCAAATATTAGACATAAATGGATTCAATGTATTTGTCATATCTTTTTCATTCATGACATGACATGACAATGACATGTTGAAACATGACATGTTGAAACATGTCATTGTTTCTTAATATTGTTCTGAAGCTATTTTCTTGTGGCATTGTAAATTAATTACTATTTATAACTGGGAATAAGCCACAATTAAAGATAAAAATACGTTTATTGACGTTTCAATTTCCAATTCGGAAATCGTTCTCAAAATACAAACACTGTTTGTATTTTGAGAACGATTTCCGAATTGGAAATTGAAACGTCAATAAACGTATTTTTATCTTTAATTGTGGCTTATTCCCAGTTATAAATAGTAATTAATGTCATTGTTTCAACATTAATCACATCTCAAATCAAATTCATGAAAATCTAGCGAAAGTTTTATTAGAAAACGATTTGAAAATCCTAGAATTATCTTAGATATCAGAAACTCGATAAGAAGAATACTGGCACTCAAAGAACCAGTAAACTTTCCACATGAAGAAAAATTAGAGATTCGGAAACATTGTGCCCATCTAAGTTTCAGAGAAAGACATTTTAATTATGCTTTCATTGCAACCGATTATATGTTTGTTTATCATGTAGTACGAAAATATGCACAAAATGTGCTTCAAAATAATAGTAACGAAAATAAATGTTGTTTAAAATTAGTGTAGTTCACCTGTTGTCAGAATTTTTTTACTGTATAAATTTGTTTATTTTTTACTTAAATAATAATGATTAGTATTCCCTTAAACCTCATAAATATATTCTAAACTTCGCAACGAAACGTATTTAAATAATTTTTTTATTTAATACTTATATCCCTATGAACGAATAAAGTTCGTCCAGTTGTAACTTATTTCAGTGAATTTTTTTCAATATCCAAATCTTTTTTTTTACTTTTTAAAAATGACATGGTACTCCACATCACGCTTAATGTAATTGAAATTACACCTCACCGGTTACGGGATAGCATAGATTTTATTACAAAACGGTACTAAACCAACAATTAAATGGTAATTCGCCAGCAATTTCTATTATACTTACAGTTATTGATCGCCAGAAAAACTGTCTGAAAAAAAAATAATAAAATTTTAGTAGAGGAATAATTAGTTTTAATAATAAATATATAAAAATACAAAAAAAAAACTAACAATGAGGTAAAAACTTTTGATGTGTAATGTTATATATTTATATAAAGTATCAATTATCTAAAAGGATTACAAATTTCAAAATGTTTTTGGTTTTATCAGACCATCATCAATAAAAACATCCTAATAATCATTGAAACTAGCCAATGGCAAGGTTTCATCAATCTTAAATTACATATAAACAAAAACTAAATTATTGTGATACGAGCTTGATGTTACAGGATTTAATTTTAAGGCAACATTCAGATCCCTGCTCTAAAAAATGTCTAGAATCCTACGGATGATAATAACCTTCTCAGTTGCTCAGTTTTCTTTAAAATTTGTTTCGTTTAGAGCAAAGATTATTGGTGCTAACAGGATAATACATATAAAGGATAATAAAACAATAAAGCACCAGAAACTGATCAAATTTGTAGTGCTCTAAACTCTACAAGAACATACAACTCTGTTACATAAAAAGGCTATCAGCTCCAATATGATTACTACAGAGGTATAACTCTGTTAATAACTGCTTAAAAAATACTAGCAAATATTCTCTACAAAAGTCTACAAGCTACACAGTTGGCATAGTTGGAAAATTCTAGGCATAATTTACTTCAGAAAAATCAACAATTGACTGATTGATTCATTGCAATGGTGCAAAAGATTTGATTTCGAATTATACCAGCTCTTTTATCAACCAGATGGCGTAACGTTCATTAAAACACCTTTATATAAAAGGTATATAAAAATGCCCCAAACGGGCTACCACAAACACATTGCAAAACGTTTTCGGATTAAACAATCCATCATCAGTGCAAACCTGAAAGTATATAACCACTTTAATTAAAAAGAACGGTAAATTAAAATGTTGACAAAGGTTAGAGCAAAATGTGGTTAATACTTACGGTTGTACATGCTAGTAGCCACCAAAATATATGGGTAGAAGCCCTTTAAATGTTTTAAATTTGAAGTTGTTTTACATTATTAGTATTTATAATTTGTGATGATTAAGTTACCGTTGGATAGGTAACATGGCGGCGTATGACTCTACATGAGTAAAATGGTCCTGAGACGAAGTGTCTACGAGGACCTGTTGATAACAACTGATCAAAATGACATTGTTGACATGTTAGGACGAATGTTGTGTCAGAGCAGTCAGTTTAACTTACGGTAGTTGTCTAAAAATGACAGATGTCAGCCTTATTTAAAATTGAAAAAGTTAAAATTATAATAATGTAACAACATCAACCATCAATATTGTAATCTGTATTGTAAATTAATCAAATAGCTATAGTTGAAACATTAAAAATTGGTTTTTTAAAAATTAATGTGGGTCAACTGGAATTTATGAAATTTTGCAGGATTGATAGGCAACCAACTATACATGTGTAAGGATCTATTTATTTTAAGCTAAAGAATTTGTCAAAAGGCCCTGTATGTTGTGAGACATTTGGTACCTAGAAAATATGATAAGAATGTGATCATAATGTGGTGTTCGTGTAGTACTCAACTTAAAACTTAAGTATGGAAGGCCCTCTATGTCAAAAACTACATTTGGTACCTAGTAAAGATAAATAAAAAAATTTTTAAGTTAATAAGTATATAAGTTAATAAGTTAATAAGTACGTAAACATGAATTACTGGTTATGTGTGTAAAGTAAAGATGGTAGGTTGTTTATGTGTGTGAGCAACTATGCCAGACTGACAGAAAATTGATGGCTGAAAGATGGTTAGGTGTGATATTGTTCCTACATTGCTCAAGTTATAACTCAAGAAAACAAAAGGCCCTATATGTTAAAAGGAACATTTGGTGCCTAAGAAATATAAAAGTAAAAAGGGATGAGTTATAAGTTAGAGTGTAGGTAGGTGAAAAGTTAATAGGCTTATGGAGTGTATTGTGACAATATGTGGAAATGTAAGAGTGGTTGTGTTTAAGGTGGATCTATCAAGTTTACTAAAGATGTGTGATGTTTAAATGTTATTGTGAAGATGAAGGGGAAAACTACAAAAGACTGAAGACCCCAGAGACCCGAAAACCAAACCCTGAGGAAAATTGGATCAGTAAAAAGAAGTTGTAAATGAAAATGAAAAACGCAGTATGAAAAGGTGAAGATATGTGGTTGAGTGGGTGATGGTGTATATTAATAAAAAGTTGTTTATGGAAAGGAAGTGGCATGATCTGCTCTGAATTTATTTTGTTGAGAAGGAGCATGGAGAATATTGGGTATTAGGTCAGATTTGACGTTTGGATGCCTAGACAGAAGTGAGGAAAGAAGGGGAGTTGGATATATTGAACAAAATTTGAGGGGGCTAAGGATGATTAGTAGGTGATAAGAGAAGGATGAGAATTTAAATACTAATAAAGAAGTAAAGTTTGATAATGAGTTATGAGAATAATAAATTGACGGTGGAGTGGAAGAAAGTCTCGATTAAATGAAACATGGCGATTGACACAATTTGGACTTCTCTGTCTTTCTTTAATGATTTCTAGGTCTAGGTTTATAAATACTAATAATGTAAAACAACTTCAAATTTAAAACATTTAAAGGGTTTTTACCCATATATTTTGGTGGCTACTAGCATGTACAACCGTAAGTATTAACCACATTTTGCTCTAACCTTTGTCAACATTTTAATTTAACGTTCTTTTTAATTAAGGTGGTTATATACTTTCAGGTTTGCACTGATAATGGATTGTTTAATCCGAAAACGTTTTGCAATGTGTTTGTGATAGCCCGTTTGGGGCAGTTTTATATACCTTTTATAAAGGATTTTAAACAAAATTTTTTTAATACAAATACCTGACAACATGATTGCTAAAAAGCTGACGACAAAAACACCTATAGAAAGAAGAAACAGAGACCAACCGCGAATTAGGTGGCACAGAGGATTGTCGAGCCAAAGCTGATGACGATGATGAAGATAATAAAAGCATGTATAGAAAAATTTTCTTATGAAACTTCAGTCAAGAAAGAAAAAATAAAAATACAAACACAAAGCAAAAATATAGTGATTGAAAAGAAACAGAAAGAAACTAAAATAAATTAATGGTTTTAGAAATTAATGACAAGGAACAAATTAAATTTCACTTTTTTCATAACATAATTATGCCTGAGCAGTTAGTTCGATGTTCAAGGAGGTCATGGTTGTTAAATAATCGATTATTTACGCTATTTGACGTTTGTTAAATGAAATACATGTTTTAACGATTGGACTGCATTTACGTTAGGTTTTGCCCATTGTTAACATTGATTTTTACCCTTTTTTTGGTGTTCTCCTTATTTAAACATCGAGTATACTATATTGGTAAAAACAATATTACCCAATGTAACAGTAACTTCCGTAACGAATCGTCGGAGTGCTACATTCCAAGACCAAGATACACCTTTAATTTATGGACTGCTACAGCTTTTTATGGCTATAAAAACTGGGTCAGAAGTGCTTATTTTTAGTTCCAGAGGTACCTGCGTCATAAATTCATCCGTTTTATGTTTCAATTGTTTTCTAATTGAAAGAGTTTGACATCACGCTTAATTGCTTTTTACAGTAATTAGTGGTAATGAGTTGGGCAGCACCACAAGTTAAATTAACTGGACGTACCCGTTTGTGATGGCATCGCAAGTATTTCGATTGTTACCACGCTCGACCTAGGTACTTGTTGTTCTGTGTGTTGGTTTATCTGGGTTATCAGAATTTGTCTGTTTTAGTTTAGACAATAAATAAAAATAAAAAGAGTAGTTAAAAGGTTGCGAGGGAAAAAATTTAAACGTACTATAGCCATATAGTTTAAGGAAAATAGTCAAGACAACAGAAATTGCTAAGGAAAATCAGTCCAAACAAAAGTACTCATTTTTTTAAACATCATCTCTTTCATATTATAAAAGCAAATACGAATGATTATTTTTAGTAAATATTGCAATATGAATATGTGTCTGCATTCATTAATAAATATCAATCGCAAGAAATTAAACTCCTAAAGTAAATTCAAATTCAAACTACAGACGATGTAAACAAATGCACGCTGGAAATCTGCGTTTATTCAGGGCCGGACTAGTAAATTAAAGATACAATATAAAACAGACAAACTTTGACATAGAGTACATCAATTTTTTTAATAATAAAATGATTTGGCATATACAAGAAGAAGGGTATCAAAAATATCATGGATAAAAATAACAAGATAATAACGGAATGTACAGATAAAATAAACATTAGGAAAGAATACATAAAAGAGCTATTTGAAGACGACGAGAAAATTGAGGTCATTGAACCAAGAGGAAGAAATGGGCCACCAATCACCAAAGACGAATTTGAGAAAGCGCTAAAACATAAAAAATGAGAAGGCCATGGGACCAGATGAAATACCTACAGAAATCTTAAGAATATCAACAAAAAATCGTATGGATACACTAATAGAATTATTTAATGACATTTATTATACAGGACGTATTCATATGTCTAGTCGACATCGAAAAAGCTTTAGACAAAATACAACACCGAATAATAGCAAAAATACTGCAGAATTAGATGACGAAGACGTGAGAGTCATTAATAAACTATACCGATATCAGAAAGCCATAATACGAATAGATCAAAAAAAATCGAAAAAAATACCTACAATTCGTGGAGTAAGACAAGGATGTGTGCTTTCCCCTTTACTTTTTAATATGTATTCAGAAGAATTATTTAAATATGGATTAGAAGACGTAAATGAAGGCATATTTATTAACGAATACTTCTGAATAATCTTAGATACGCAGATGATACAATACTCCTTGTGGAAGCAGAGAAGCACTACAGATCTTGGTTAAACGCATTACCCAATACTGCGAAAAGTATGGAATGGCACTGAATAAAAATAAAACAAGAATCATGGTGGTAAACAAAAACAAGATTGAGGAAGACAATGTTTATGCTAAATGAATTTAGGCAGGATGCACAGATATTAGTACTTAGGTTGCGAACTATATGAAGAATGCGATAGAAAACCGGAAATAAAACCGGCGTATTGAGATAGCCAGAAGTGCTTTTAATAAGATGAAAGCAATATTATGCAATGGAAAACTCTACAATAAAATTAGAACTACAGTATTGAGATGCTACGTGTTCTCTGTTCTGTTGTATGGAGTTGAGGCCTGGACAATTACAGGGGCGACAGAGAAATGACTCATAACCTTTGAAATGTGGTATTATCCAAGAATGTGGAAAATATCTTGGACACAACATACAACAAATGCGGAAACGCTACGAAGAATGAAAAAAGATAAAGAAATACTCAACACTATAAAGAAAATTAAGCTGCTTTGGTTACATACTAAAAAAGAGAAAATACAAATTGATGCGGCTGATCATACAAGGAAAGGTGGAAGGCAAAGGTGAACTGGAGAGAAGACGCACGTCCTGGTTGAAGAATCTCAGACAATGGAGTGGGGAAACGTCAATAGAACTTTTCAGAACTGCTGCAGAGAGAGTCGAACGAGCCATGATGATCGCCAATGTCCTCATGGATGGGGCACGTTAAGAAGAAGGAAAATAAAAGGCCCAATTTGATCTACTGAATGAAAACATTTTTAAACATTTTTTTATCTACAGCCAAAAATGCACGTCTTGCGGAAGTCACAGAGCATCCACCCAAACTTTTGATTTTGCGTGGTAAGCATTTATCCATGTTTTGTCTAAGTAATAAAATATTCTATTTTTAGATCTATATTGTTTCTTTCAGATAATCTCTTCGCCATAGCACAATTTTATTTCTGTCGAATAGCAAATTTCTGAGATTTTTGATCAACTTCTGGTGGTTACTAGAATCCAGCTGTAGATATGGTCTTACAGAGCTTACATTTAAGTGACCCATGAATTTAATTAACTCCTGTTCAGAAACAACTTGCTTGAACAAGGCTGACACAGCTGAATATCGATGAGACGCCGGAGTTAAGTCTCTTGGCATGAGGAAAAAAATACAAAAAAGCTAGAATAAATAATTAAGGCTTTTATAATTACATAAATCCAAGAAAAAAGATAATATTTAAGGGATATGTATTCCACAAGAGAGACCAGAAAGAAAATAAAGACTTTACTATGATTCTGATATATATTTAAACACTGACTTACTCCTTCATATAAGTCACTCTCCATAATTGTTAAAATGTCATCAAAAACACACTTTATTGTTTTAAATATGCTTTTAAGAATGTGGCTGCTTAAAAACCACTGCATATAGCAAGTAATAAAAGGCAAATACGAGGTCTGGGAAATAACGAGACTGCGCGCACAGAATGCGTGGTAGTGGGGAAGAGTGGGAAACGAATGCAGCATTGGATAGCTGAAAGTGTTTACTATTTCAGTACGAAAACACATTTTTGAAAACAAAAAACATGAGCAACGGAAAAATGTGAAATTTCTCGTTAAATTAAAAAAGACTCCGACTTAGCGCTATAATTTGTTAAAAAAGGCCTATGGTGAGAATTCTATATCTCGTACGCGTGTTTTCGTATGGTATAAACGGTTGTCTGAAGGCCGAGAGAGTGCCGAAGATGAGCAACCTCCAGGTCGAGTTGTTTCTGTTTTAACCCGCAAACAGTGTCCAAAATAAATTAAATTGTTCGCAGAGATCATCGTATGAGCATTCGGATGGTTGCTGAGACTGTAAACGTTAATAAAGAAACTGTCAAAAATTTTACATGACGAATTAAACATGAAGAAAATCTGTGCGAAGTTGGTCTCAAAAAATTTGACCCCTGACCAAAAGCTCGTCCGTCAACAGATCTACTCAGATTTTCTTGAGAGGTTACACGAAGAGCCTAAATGAATAGAAAACATTATACTTTGCGATTAAATCTGGATACCAGTAACATTTACTGACGTTACCAGATCCCCGTATCTGGTAACATTGTCTACTGTTTGGACGATACCAGACTTATGGGTCTGGTAAACATATCTATAAATAAGCAGTTTCTGTGACTTTGTATTTGAAATTACCTCGAATCTAACACTGCCATCTCATAGTAAACATTTCAATCCATTTCTTGCAGCCACAGCACCAGATTCCGATGCCCATTAAAGTATTTACGGTAGTTAAAAAAATATACTGATACTGATGTGGCAATTTGGAATATTCTACTTTTAAGCAACAATCCATGCACTTAAAAACTCCTGCATCGCCAAGAATGAAAAAAGCAAGTATGTCGAAGTCAAAATTGAAAGCCATGCTAATCGTTTTTTGACATTAACGGCCTCGTGATGACTGAATGAGTTCCAAAGGGTCAAACTATAAACCAAACAGTAAAAACAAGCCGTGGATCTTCCACAAGAACAACGCACCTGCTCATAAAGCGTTATTTAGCCGCTAGTGCTCGAACCCCACCCAACTCACCTGATTTAGCACCCTGTGACTTTTTTCTGTTTCCAAAGATCAAGTTTGGCTTAAAAGAAGTTCGGTTGAGTCGATGGAAGAAGTGTAGTGAAAACGGCGGAGCACCAAAAAGCTCTAACAAAAGAAGACTTCCAGCATTGCTTTAACCAATAGAAAAAACGAATGGAACGATGTGTGGCGAGGTAAGGGAAATATATTGAAGAAGAGTATCCGATTGAAGAATAATTTTTAAAATAAAACTCTTTTTCATAAGCAGTCTTGTTATTTAATAGCCAGACCTCATATACTGCTTTTAGAAAAACGTTGAATTAGTTGTAATTAGACAAAAAAATCTACAAAAGATACCAGATATTCAAACATGTTTTGTAGTCTTTCATTTAGTTCAAAATTACGTATAAATCTACACAAAGTCTCCGACAATTAACATTTTTTTATTCTCAACCGCTCTTAATAATTATTTCAGTCATTCTTTACGATTCGTGTTAATCCAAAAGCACGAAATCGGATCTCAAATATACGGAACTGCCTTTTGTACCTGCAAATAAACAGCACTTTTAGCAATAATTATGAAACAATGGAAAGATTCATAAACGTTGCACATTTATCCATTCACTACGGGAATGGATAATAACGAAGACGTTACTGTAACTGTACCAGTGAAAGTTCTCACGGCCTTGCCCTCTAGTGAGGATCTTCCGGGTGATTTTATTAGATTGTTTCATCGTCGAGTTGTTGATACTGCTTTTAAATGTCGCAATAAAATGTTTTTTGTCGACTAAAAAAATGTTCTCGACAAAGTAGGTTTATATTTTTATGCGAAGAGATCTACTTTATCAGATCTTTACTATTTTACTATATATGCTATTAACATAAAACTAATTGATTCAACTGACTTCCTGGGATTGGGATTTCATAGTCAATTCACAAGGACTGTACATATGAACAAGGTATATGCTGTCAGTAAAACATAAATTAGACCACGAAGCAATATGCTGCTCAACTGCTAGTAATAATGTTTTTAAAATATGAAAAGTTAACTAACATACATGTTTTTGAAAGTCTGAACCTACGAATCCTTTTTATATTTTTACAGTTAATATTTTTTCTGTTACGGTACTGTAATGTGATCTTATTTAATGTTGCATTCTAACGACCTTTTTTAAAATATATTATTATTACATTTATGATGTAAGTACGGAGAATTTTGCTCTCTTTTGTATTCGGTGCCACAAAGATTGAAACAAGTGGTTGATTTATGGCATGGCCTACGAGCTGTTGACCACCCAACGACCAGAGGGTGGTTTGTGCCCTAGTAACGATCTCAACACACTTCAGACCAAGACAGTGAAAGAAAAACAACGATTTCTCGTGCCTCCAAGGCAGGCGTCCCGACGCCGGCGTGAGCTAGCGACATTTCCCTGGCTAAAAATCTTACGGCATCAATATCTTTAGAGGGTAAGTCTATGTTCTTAGTACAAAACAACAATGATAAGTAAAACCAGTCAATTTTATAATTTATTCATAATTTATAGTTGCTATTTTCGCTAATTTTATGCACAAACACATATTGCTTTTTTTCTTATCACTAAATTTTATTAGAAATAAAAAAAGCATCTATGGCAAAAAGACTGATTTAACTGTATATCTTCAGAACCAGTTCTTTATACCTGACCAAGAGAATATCTGGTTATACAAGCCCTACGGTAAAGCGATTATGTTATAAGCAGTATCTAAGAAAGGTTGGGATACACCATTAAGGGAGGTGGTCGTGAAAAGGATCAAGAATTTCTACCACTAAACACAAGAAGGCTTCCAAAGAACAGGAATATTCTCGATATAAACAGGGTGCAGACCATACAACAAAAACCTCGTAGAAAGTACGTTACCAAAAATGGTATTTGTAGGAACATATATCCAGAAGCCCAGCAACATTTAGATATGGTTAGATTCACCCAAAGAGAATGTGGTTCCAAACAATAAATGGTACAGAAGCGAAACGCTCTTAGCTCGGTTTAAAATAAGTTACTTGTTACGGCATAATAAGAATTGATCAAACAACATCTTCAGGGTTCAATCTTAGTCTCAGTTGGTGGATAGTACTCTTCTGAATGTTTGCTTTTGAGCTATTAGTGCTATTAATAACTCAACTCTAACTTCATTAATATATAATATATTATATAGTAATTAATTAAAATCCTTTACAGAAGATATTTTGGTCAGAAATATTTCATCATTATAAGCAATTTCGTAGTTTCACATAGAAAGTGCAATTGAGGGGCAAATTTTCCTGTAGCATTGTTTGCTTTGACTCAAAGATGTTTTAGTATTTGAAAATCTTCTTATGCTCTTGTATCTCTCAGGGCCTTTGGTATTACAAAATTTTAATAGAATCAAATTCCTGCCAACTGGTCACTCACAAAAAAATATATTTTATCCTTAACTATTACAGTTGTGTTTGTTATTTTTGTAGGTTGCTTCGTGGTACATCAGTTTTGTAGGAATACAACCTATCAAATCTAAATAATTTAGCACTTAGTTTTTAAGACAATTTAAAAAAAAGTTTACATAACAAATAATTTTACAATTAAATCGTATAGATGCAAAATTGATATTCCCCACGTTTCTCAACTTCAGAAAAATGAGAAAAACTGTTTACTATTGAAGGTCATGCTATAATGCTTCAATTTTTTTTGTGTGACAACTATGTTGTAATAGAAATCGATTGCCTAAATTTTATAGGTGTATTTAATGAAGACTGTTTTGTAAATTTAATTTAAAAGTCAGACAATATGAGTTTTGTACCAAAATGTGGTTAACTGTGAGTTTCCCTGGTTTTGCCAGATGTACTCACTTTTAACGAGAACATTTTATATTTAATTCTTTTCAGAATATTCCTTTTGCACGTCCCCAGTTGAAAATAAAATTGTGCCGGTTTTGTCATGAATACATCGTCTTCTTTCTTCCAGTCAAAGATGTCAGAGTCTTGGCCAACTTTTACTACTTTCGAATACTACTTACTTTAATACTTACAAAATATCAATGTACTCTGATGGTTTTTAAATCACATCTTTTTTTCTTATAAACTTTTCTGATACTCCAAATTCTCGATCTGGTTAAAGATAGCAATGACCTGTTATGGGAAAAAAACTCCACCGTTTTTATATTTTTTGGTACATGCATAGAACGCCAGAAAAAACCATGGCCACAACTATTGAATTTTTGTTCTGGCACCTATATCCATCACTCACTAATGGCACAGTAGTAATAGGGTTTTCCATTTCTGTTGTTTTGATTGTATCAAAAATAAACGAAGCAATTTCATTAGATGATTTTTTAAACTCGTTTTCTGTCCAAATGTAGTATGTCACATTATCTGGAGTCAGTTTACTTTTAGAATTCCTTTTGATCACATTGAAGTTGTAAAGAAAGATTTGGCTTAATTTGGTAATTTGGCAAGAATTTTTTATCAATCAAAATTAAAAATCAAAATTTTTGGATCAGCGCATTTTAGTGATTCAAAAAGAGCCTTAGCACTAACTTATGAACATGTTTTTCAGTCATGAGCTCTTGTTTTTCGTTACCTTGCTGTGCGTGTTTGAATCGTTCATCTAACTGTGAATAAGTAGAGCAAACGTCTAGTCTAGGGGATCCAAAGCCCTGACAAAAATCAAGTGATGCACCCTACGTACTCTGATTGGTCGAATTGAAGAATGTTTATTTTGCTGCAAATTATCTGTTGGATATTCTAGCTTATGTTTTCAGAACTTCATTTTCAGTATGGTTTTTCGATATTAAAATGTGAGTTTTGGTTCAAAATATTATTACAGTTCGATTCGCCTTTAAAAGACGAATTTAATGATATTCATAACTGAAAATATAAAAATTTGAAGAATGTGAATTTTGCGATGTGAAGACCATCAAAATAAACCGCCTAAGGTGGGTGGGCCACGTTATGCGGATAAATGAGAGTGATTCCACTAAAATAACTATGCTAAATAGGCCAATCGGAAGAAGAAGAAGGGAGCGACATAAACTCAGATATCTGGACGATGTACAGAAAGATCTGAGGGAGATTGAAGTGAGGGGCTGAAGAAGACAGACACTCGATACGGAGGGATGGAAGAATGTTTTGAAGCAGGCCAAGGCTCACGAAGGGCTGTATCGCTAACATATGATGAATTTTGCATATACAAAGTTCAATTGTTGAAATAAAAGATGAGTACGGTGATGTTACGCCTTAGAAATGGTGAGACAAGTCATCGTAGAACAAACCTCACCGTATGATGTATAACGGGTTAGTTCTGTCTGGTGATTTGCCGACTGTTCGAGCATGGTGTAGGTTGTAAGTGATGTTCAATGAACAAATTTACAGTTATTGATCTATGTTCTTAATTGATCTGAGGATTTTTATTAAAATATACTTTATCCACATTTGGTCCCATAGTCATATATACCGATAGGAGATTAGCTATTAGCAATTGGGACTCAGAACTTTTTCTTCCAGTCTGTCCTTCGCAAAGGCTTAGTCTCAAATCGGCGCGGTGGATACAACTTGTCAAAATTGAAACTTCCTGTACTAAAGCTATAATATCCAACAATTATATTGAAAATATTTTTTACGTAATAATCTGATATATTTTTACTTAGTGGAATACGTCGATAACATTGCTTGTGGCACGGAATAGTCTTATATCCAATTATATAAATTAAAATTCTTTCATACTTCGCCAATCAACTGCACTTTACGTTTCATACAAGAACCAAGAATTAGCGTTATTTTCTAGTTTATAAAAAAGCCACTTCCTGCCTGTGTAAAAGTTTATTCTACAAAACAAAATAGTAACATTCGATACGCGTGATATAAAATAATGACTTGCAGAGCTTGAAACCACCTTATACACAACCGAAGAATGGTGAAGTGAACAATGATTCGTCGTTGTTTATGCATGATGCAGCACTAAGTAGCCGAGACGGCTCCCGAAAGTTACGGTCAAAATATTGGGCTCAACCAAATGGAATATATAAAAAACAGAAGTTAAAAGGTGTTGTTTTATCTTCAGATCAGGCATGGTAGTACCAATTTTAAGGTAATTCAATTTACGTTAATCTAAAAAATATTGAAAGAACTGCTCCGGTAAAAATGTGTAAAATTCTATCTACTTCTTATTAAGGTAACAAATAAAATAACACTTCCTGAACGAATTGACTGTTTCAATCATCAGTTGAAATATATGACCTTATCGATGTTGTCCCTGGTATTTCTTTGGTACAATTTAGTTTTTATCTCATAAAAATTTGTGTACTTGCTCTTACTTAATCAGTTCATATGGAACAAATCACCTGTTTATGCATCAATATTTATCTATAAAACATGAAAATAAAACTAGTATCTACACAATAAAGCAAACATAAAGAATGTCACATCAAAGAGAGTGAACAAACATAGGGTGCTGGATACAAATATAAGAGAATAATATAATCTCAGACACTTACGATTCAAAAACCTTTTTCATTTTCCTAACTTTAATTTTTGACATAGTTATCTTTTTCATATTCATTTCCGAGTAGGATTCTAAGTTAAAAGAATCATCATCGGGTATATAGAAATTTAGGATGTTTTGTACTGCTTGTACACTACAAAACATCTTAAATAAGGTAAAAGTAAAAGGTATGAGTAAAAGAAAGTTGGTCAACGTTTTTTTTTTTTGTTGTTGTTAGATGTTGTTTCTTCTGTTTTAGCTTCAGATGAAAAAGACACCTTAGATTTATTTTTGCTCCTTGGAGGTCTAAGAGGAGATTTGTTTTTATTGGGAAATTGGGATTTGTTATGCTACCAGCTGGTTAAATCCTTGACGGATTTGGAGAGTGCTATATAAATGAAGTAATTTTTTGATGAATTATAAAGGCGTTCAAACTGACGATGTTACTTTCTGCTCATTTTAACTCACTCTGCTGTTTAAGCGAATACACCTGTTTATTGAAGCTGTTGTGCACTTTAGATATTAAAATTGTTGTTATTTAAACATTTAGATGTTTTGCGATATCATCGTTCTTGTTCTTGGTTTTAAAACTCTAACTGAGTCTTGGCTAGGATAACGATTTTTTCCACTCTGGTTTTTCTACAGTAATCTTCATTATTACATCTCCAGCTTACGTAGATCACTGTATTGTTACTGCATTTTTGGTCTCCATAAAGTACTTGGATTTCCCGGTTTTATCTTCTTCTCCATATTCTTGCTATCTTGTCTCTACAAGACCCAAAAATGTGTCTTTTGTTCCAAGATTAATAATTTTGTTGCTTTAAGCTGGTTTGTGTATAAATCTCACTTTTATACGTTATTATAGAGCAATACATATATTTATATACACCTTTGTTAGGTGTTTTTAATAGTAATTTTGTTTTAAGTACCCTCGCTACGGAATATTTCTATGTTCTGACATAAGTCTAGCTGCTATATCTTTTTCATAACTGGTTCTGGATGCTATAATTGCTTCCCAGTATTTTAATTCTTTGGCAAATTTAAAATTGTAGTCATATATCAAAATGTTTTGTCTAATTCTTAATCTTCGTTGTATCTTTGTTGACCTTAAGGTTATATTTCCTGGTGCCGTTTTCAAAAAGAGTACAAATTTCTTTCGTATCTCTGGAAGATTGTGATATTGTGTCGATATCGTCAGAAAAAGCTAAGAGTACCTGGGCAGCGAAATTATTTTTTAATTTTATTTCGGCTTTCCTAACTGCGTGTTGTCTAAGTTGCCTTGCGTACATCTATCTTTGCTAATTGTACCAACTTTCTGGGTACTTTCAACTCCACCATTACCTTCCACAGTGTACGCCTTTTTAGATAGTCATACAACTGTTTGGCAACGTTAGCAAATTATTTTCAAAGGTCAACTTAAATTTTTATTCCCTAATGGAAATATTTTTTAATAGTTGTATTTGTTCGAATGGTCTTTTTGTTCGAATGTAAGCATTCTTATTTCTGCTAAATCCAGTCGTTATTCTTCTTTCATTTTAACTAACAGTCACTTTTATAAATCATATTTTTGGTCGTCCTTTAGAATTCTTATTTTATTTTCATTAGAATTCTTCGCTTACAATACGCCACTAGCATTATTTCATGCAATTTTCCATGCGCTAATTTTTTCTCTGTTAGCACACTTGGTGGCACAATCCAACATTCTGTATTAGTCCTACCCAGTCTTAAACTTTTATTTCAAGAGGTTATCTCCACCGCCACTGTATGTATTATATTAATGAGGATAAATAGGGACCAAAAACCAAACTAACCACAATAAAATCAGCCAAAGTTGAATACCTTATTTACTTCATGAAGGACAACGAAATATATGGATTGCTGCGACTAATTTTATAAACTTTGAAAATAAGGCTATTATCGAGCACAAGTTAATTAAATCAAGCCCAAGTACTTTCGCTTATAATAGTATCTTCAGGGCATTTCGTCAAAATAAGATCTATCCAGCAAGCGTAGGAAGTGGAAACATTAAAACTAACATAAATTATACAAAACACTACACTAAAACGAGGACAAACAGTTTAAAATTGCTTCTACGCTACATTCTCTGTCAGTTTCTGGAGGTCATCCCTCATTTCTCTGTCATCCCTCCAGAAACTGACAGAGAATGTAGCGTAGAAGCAATTTTAAACTGTTTGTCCTCGTTTTAGTGTAGTGTTTTGTATAATTTATGTTAGTTTTAATGTTTCCACTTCCTACGCTTGCTGGATAGATCTTATTTTGACGAAATGCCCCTGAAGATGCTATTATAAGCGAAAGTACTTGGGCTTGATTTAATTAACTTGTGCTCGATAATAGCCTTATTTTCAAAGTTCATTTATTCGAGCATTCAACCTCATTTCACTAACTTTATAGGCAAAAGTAGAGGGAAGACGAACCAGAAAGGCAAAATATTTCCTAGCTGAAAAATTTACATACGTGGTTTAAAAAATCAACCACAAATTTTTTTCAAAGCAGCAGTGTGCAAAGTACACATTCTCATTGCTAAGAAACACCGATCCCTGGGACCTTTATTTTGAGTAATCCTCAACCTGTGCTAACACTAGTTGTTACTTTATACTTCCTCATACATGTTTACCACCATCTTTATGTATTCACCGACAACTTCTTCATTATCGAGCGCCCACCATCGAAACTCTCTAAGAAGTTTTATCATAGGCTTCCTCAAGATCATTGAATACCATGTAGGACTTATTATTTATGAAAATTGGATTTATGATAGATCTGCCTTGCAGAAATCCAAACTAATTTCCACATATTTCGGTTATTTTTGTACAATTTAATTTTTCCTGTATATCTTTATTTCATAACAATTTTTAATTTTTATCTCCAGTTGTAATATTTCATTATAAACAATCTATTACGGCTAAACTGTTATATAAATAGACACAAAGGAAGAGTATGATATAAGCTTGCTAGCACTTGTGTGAAAGTGAACTTGGCAATGACCTAGAATTATTTGCATCTCCATCAAGAGCAATAATAAAAAGTGAGAGTGCACATTAACCTCTTACGGTTAATAGTCACAACCTGTGTCAGTTTTGTAATAGGTATTTCGTTCTAACAGATGTAAATATATTCAAATCAACTACAAAAGGTATTAAAGAGACATTAAAAATGTCGCTTATGAAGTACTTTAGATAGCTTCTTTTAGTTTTTGATATGATATTAATTATCATATGAAAAAATCACTTTCTTTATATAGGTAAGAATTTGTAGGATTTATAAACAATTCACATCATTTGGAAATGATACCTTATTATCCAGCTTTGGAAGAATATATTGGTACAACCTCAAAAACGACTTGTAAAATTGCTAATATTTTTCATAAAAGAATTCCCTACTTTACGAAATTGAATCTAACAATATTTACGTCCCATCTAATGGAACATGGGATGAAACTTTTTAGATCCTCCATATCTCTCTTACATCTTTAACATCGTCTTTTTTTGCCGTGCAAGTTTATAAAAGGAAGAGATTAAAGCCAAAATATAAAGTTTGGTTCCGTCAATAGAAATTTTTGGATTTCTACTTCGAGATGTATTACCAGATTTCGCTATAGCGTCCAAATTAAAGCCATTTTAATGTTGCTTTTTTACCAATCGCTCTGATGAATCCTGCTAGGATAAAATACGGAGAAGCGAATAAACAGAGATTTTACACGTGAAATCAAATCTTAAGTGTCTTTTCATTTAATCTTACCTACTCTTACTCCGTGGCGTTACAACCCTTCGTGGGTTTTAGCCGACTCGACAACATGCCTCCACTGTTTTCTGTCTTGAGCAACCTCCATCCAATTCTCCACGCCCACAGTGCTTGGGTCTCCTGCTATATTATCTCGCCACCGTAGACGAGAGCGTCCGCGTGGTCTCCTTCCAGTTGGGACTTCCTCCCACACCAGTCTTACTGTTCGTTCGTCAGAATGTCTTCTGACGTGTCCTGCCCATTGGAGTCTTCTAGACTTTATTTCTTTTATGATGTTGGTGTCTGGGTAAAGTTCTTCAAGCTCTTTATTAGTTCTTATCCTATATTGTCCTGATGCTTCATCAAGCACCGGACCAAAGATCTTCCTTAGGATTTTTCTTTCCCAAACACGTAGTCTCTCTTCATTTGCCTTTGTTATCGTCCACGTTTCACTTTCATACATCACAACGGGTCGTATGATTGTTTTATAGACCTGTATCTTCGTACGTCGTGTTAGTTGTTTTGATTTTATAAGGTTTTGGAGGGCAAAAATACATCTGTTGCCGGCCTGAATCCTGTTGTTTATTTCTTGTGATCCGTTATTGTCTTCAGTTATTGTTGTTCCAAGATACTTGAATTATCTAACGCGCTCAAAGTTAAAGTCATCGATGGTAATGTTCTGACCGATTCTGTCTCTGCTTTGGTTATTGTGGCTCATATACATATATTTCGTCTTGTTTTCGTTGATTTGGAGCCCCATCTTCTCTGCTTCCTTCTCAAACCTTACGAAAGTCTCCTTCATCCTTAATCGCGTATTTCCTATTAGATCTATATCGTCTGCAAATGCCAGTAGTAAGTTTGGTCCTTCTCGATGAAATACTGTATTCGGTTTTTCGATTCGTGCACTTCTGATTATGTGTTCCAAAGCTAAGTTGAAGAGTTGTGGTGAAAGTGCATCTCCCTGTTTTAGTCCATTGTTTATTTCAAATGTCTCCGAGTATTGTTGTCCAACTCTTACCTTACATCGTAACCGTTCCATACACATCCGTATCAACCGGACTAGTTTTTTTGGAAAGCCAAGTTCCTGCATCGCTGTCCACAGTCTGTCCCTACATACTCTATCAAATGCTTGTTTAAAATCTATGAACATCTGATGAAGCTCACGATCAAACTCCCAGCATTTTCCATTATCTGTTTTATTGTGAATATCTGGTCAATTGTAGAGCGGCCCGGTCTAAATCCGCATTGATAATCTCCAACGATTTCTTTTGTGTATGTTTTGGTTCTTTCTAGCAGGATGTTTGCAAGGATTTTGTAGGTGGTGTTTAGGAGTGTTATTCCCCTGTAGTTAATACATTGCTTTTTGCTTCCTTTTTTGTGTATTGGTACAATAACCCCTTCTTTCCATTCATCTGGCATTGTTTCTTCTTGCTAAATGTCTTGAATTAGCTTGTATATCGAACTGTACAACGCTTCTCCTCCATGTTTTAAGCACTCTGCGGGTATACCATCGCTACCTGGTGTCTTATTATTTTTGAGTTTTTTGATTGCCTGTATTACTTCTTCGTATGTCGGGTATTGGTCTTCTATTTCAGCTGTATGTACTTCTATGTTTGATGTATTTCTGCTAGATTGGTCATTAAATAGTTGATAGAAGTATTCCTTTCAGGTTTTTAAGATTTTCTTGTTATCAGTAAGAATCTGTCCATTGTCGTTTTGAAGACAGTTTTCTATTCTTGCTTGGTACCCGGTCTTGATATCTGAAACTCCTTTAAAGGACTGCCTCGCTTATTTGTTCTTTCTTTTTTCTTCTATATCTCTGATTATTTGTTCCTGATACACTCTCTTCTTCCTTTTCATTGGTTTTCTTGTCTCTGTTCTTCTTTGTCTATACATTTCATTGTTGTTGTGCGAGGGGTTTTGTAGCATGTTCCTTCTAGCCATATTTCTTGCTTATATGAAGTTCAGGCTAGTAGTTCTTGCTAATATGAAGTTCAGCAATCATTTCATTTAATCAGATAATATAAAACTATCGACGGGATATTTGATTGAAAATATCTTATTGGATATCTAGACAATAAGGACTTTACATGTTCATAAATTCCTCCTTTTCTTTAAGTATCACACTATTTTAGAATTTGGACATTAATTTGCCATTTATTCGTTATTTTATCTCTCTAGTAAGTGTAAAAAATTTCAACTTCTTTTAGAATTTAGCACCAAGCTATTATATTATCTTATTATATTAATCGCCGAGACAGAAAAAAATTTCCAAAGGTTAACATACATCTTCCTACTAGAAATAACAGAAATGAAAATTTTTCGACACATATTAGGAAAAAGTCTGTTGAATAGGATAGAAGCAAAAACATAAGATATTAAAGACATAAATGGATGTATGATAAAACGGAAACAGAAGTGGAACGAACACCTCAGTAGAACGACAGAGGGTGGGATAGTACGAATAGCCCGAAATAAGTCACCAAAGGGACAAAGAAGTATTGGCAGACCAAGAAAAAGATAGTGCGGTAATTTAAACCATTTAGGAGGCTAATATTAAAGAAGAAACTGGCTTTAAGCCTACATACAATAAGGAAGAAGAAGAAAAAGATCTTATTATATATCCCAAATAGAAAACTATTCATTGTTTTAATATGTGTAAAAGTTTACGTTCGGTTCAAGGTCTCCATAACACTTCCTGGTTTGTCATCACCGCCTGCCATTCTGAGAAAAATTTCCTCTGGGAATAAGTGTTTTTGGACTTTAACCATTGATGATCTTGCAATCGATATTTCTATTTTTATTTTTACATTACTATCTAGTATATCATGTATTCAGATCATTTATAAGCAGCCAAGGTATTTGTTTTCAGCATAAACTTTTTATTACCATTTATTCGTATTTGGTATCAGTCAGATGTTATTGTATGGCATTTGTAAATTACACTAATGTTTACCTTCAGTTGATTTTAAATCAGATATTGAATAATGCAGGAGATAATACACAACGTAAACTAAACTGTTTACCTTGACCCTCGAAGACATAATAAAATCAACAGATTGGAAAAACAGAGGAATATGTATTAACGGAAAATACCTAAATCACCTTAGATATTCTGATCTCCTAGGAACGACAAGAACTGGAATTAATGCTGAATGAACTTCATGAAAAATCACTGCAAAAAGGCCTAAAAATTAACTTCAACAAAACAAAAGTAATGACAAACACGGAAGACCAAGAGGCAATAAAAATAAAAACAGAAAAAATAGAACAGGTAAATGAGTATATCTATCTAGGACAAGCAATCAGAGCTAACAGAGAAAATCAAACAGCCGAAATATCGAGACGAGTAAGAATGGGATGGGCAGCGTTCGGCAAACTTTCTTACGTTCTAAAAAATCAAACAATCCCTCTATACTTACGAAGCAAGGTATATAACTCCTGTATAATACCGGTGCTCACCTACGGAGCATAAACATGGACATTTACACAGGCCACTTTGGATAGAATAAGGAAGGCACAAAGAGCGATGAAGAGACAAATGTTGGGTGTATCACTTAGAGATAGAAAACCTAACCAGTGGATCAGAGCCAGAACAAAGACAGTAGACGTGATACAAGAAGCAGCAAAACTGAAATGAAAATGGGCTGGACACAATGAACGTCTCCAAGACGGACGATGGAACAAAGCCATCGGAAAGTGGCGTCCATACAATACAAAGAGATCAAGAGGCAGACCACAGATGAGGTGGAAAGATGACATCAGGAAACAAGGAGGTCCCACATGGCAGAGAACAACTCAAGATAGGGAAAGATGGAGAGAACTGGGGGAGACCTATATCCAACAATGGAAGGATAGAGAATAGGTTAAAAAAAATACACAAGCTTGGAGTACTAAATTTTTTGTGATTTTAATTTCTTAAGTCATTGAACCATAGATTTGTCGATTGACTTCAATATAGATTTTGAGTAAATTGGAGATCTTTTGTATTTAGTTTAATTCTCTGACATTTTCTGCTATTAAAAGCTTCTTGATAGTTTATAAATACTATAAAAATGCTTATATATAAGTCAGAAAATTTTTGAGTAATCAAATTACATACAATATAGGGCTTCTCTTCTTCTTTGAGTGCCTCTCCTATGGGAGATTGAATATCATTATGGCGATTCTAATTTTGTTTACTGCTGTTTTGAATAATTCTTCAATGGTATAGCCAAACCACTCTTTTAAATTTCTCATCCAGGAAATTCTTCTACGGCCTGGATTTCTGCGTCCTTGGATTTTTTCTTGCATTATATTTTGTACTTTTGTACTTTTGTCCTCTCATCAGGTGGCCTAAGTATTCAAGTTTTCACTTTTTTATATTCATAATAACTTCTGGATCGTTATTATATAATATAAGGCTGCTCTTGTACAAATTGCGTTTTAAAAAACAGATTAGTTCACAATAGTATGCGTTGATCTTTGTGGGTAAAGCTGTATAGGTAGATTTAAGATATTCAGATGGGTTCAAGATTCAGATTCAATCATGTAATATTTAAATAGCCAATATGTTTCTGGTCTTTATTAAATTTTTAAAGGGATTCTCAAGTTCTGATACCATTACAGTGTGCTCTAAAGAATTGCTGAATTGTTGGATTGCTAGATTTGCTATTCAATTATCGAGATATAACGTTTTAGGTTATTGTTTCCACATTATGTTAATTTCCTAATTGTCTGTTAGTATTTTGTATAATTTAAGTCATGTGTTTATTCTTGTACTATTGTGTAATCGGTTTACTTTTTAAAATGTATATAATAAATATATGTCAGATAGGTACAGGCCAATCTTTGTCGGGCGCACATTAATTGTATCTCTAGAGATAGTAGACCCTATTAGATACTATTTATCTTGGTTTTGATTTCTATGTTCTTGAAACTCGACACTATTCTTTACCAAAAGTTCTTTGAAATACTTTTCTCAGTCTTCAGGTTTTATGCTCTGTATTACTTCTTTTCTCTTTTCTTTTCTCAATTTTGTCAGTTTCTAGCTTTCTGTGCTTCTGATTTCTCCTAGACAAGAATTTATTCATTTGCAGTTTCTTTCCCAAAACTTGTTCTTCTTCTTAGAGATTTTTCTTTGCACTTCTGCTTGTTTAATGTTTAATGTAAATAGTAATTGTAATATAGCTGAATAGCTAAACAAGCTAATCTAATATTTCTGTAAACATGTGACATTGACCATATTTTAATAATTTTGTTGTTTTTACTATTATCAAATGTTTTATAGTTCCGTTAGAGCAGTAACTTATTTGTGTAATGAGCATCATGTAATTTACTTTTAGCATACTGCACTCACCCACACAATTCTCCTAAAACTAATCAATCGCGTGTAGAATCCCACGCCACTTAGGTAGTGTTTTATTCCAGGCTCATATTAGTATGCACGGTGTCACTTAAAAGGTGGATATCACTTTTCGACATGATTTTATGACCAAGTAATCGCTGTTATTTATTAATGCATTAACGCCGACCTAATCGATTCGAGTAATTTTGCCAGCAACGCCTCACAATATGGTAATGTCATCGTCAACTAGGATTTTTCTGTCCCTAGGTTATAAAACTGGTACCCCAGCATTTAATCCTTAATAATTATAGGCAAAGGGATAATTTCATTAAAACATTTTCTTACATCGTTATTAATATCATAAATAACATGTGATTTTGACAGGATAATTGATGCTGAAAAACCAATTGATTTTTATTGGTATTATATATAATAGTTTTATTAATATACATACTACAGCAGTATACACTCATTGTTCGTGAACTTTACTCCTGTTGGGTTAGATGTTTTCTTCCACTGAGTCAGACCTTCGTCCATAAAAAATTTAAATAAAGCAAGTGAGGAGATCCACAATCCTGACTTCTTTATTATCTTAAAACTATTCTTGGTTATGGTCTATTTTCAGAAGCCCTTTTGTCCGTTTAAAAATGATTTTAGTACATCTTAATATTACTGAATATTAACCATTATTAGATATTGTATTCAGCATCTTCAATACAATTTGGACCTCCGAATAATGGCATAGAATGCAAATGGACTGTTAAAACATCAGATCGAGTTGAAAGCAGTACTGGACATTGAGAAAATTGATCTGTGTCTAGGTTCTGAAACACATTTTACTATCGGTGGCGACTTTAACGCAAAGAATACTCACGGGGCTCTAGGCTAACTACAACTAAAGGAAGAGCTGTTAAAGAACAAAAGGATGAAATAATATCTACTGTTAGACCAACATATTGGTCTACCAATAGAAATAAAATTCTATGATAGATTTCTTTATTTACAAAAATGTTTCTGCTAACTATCTGAATATCAATGACGTATGGAACATGAACTCTGATCACTCACCGATAATTTTAACTCTGAGTGATACAATCATCAAAAAAGAGTTCAATCCAATATTGACTAAATATGGGATAAAAAATAAATAAAAAACTGACTGGGAGAGCTTCAAAATAAACCGTTAACACAAAATTAATCGTGCTGCTGTATTGAGAAAAAATACTCCCACAATAACTTCTAGAACAAAAAGGAACAACTACTTAAAAGCAATCAAAGAACTCATAATAAAAAAAAGAATGCAAGAACAAAGTGGGAGTAATGCAGAGGTCCACGAGACAAAACTAGTCTAAATAATGCTACACAAAAATTAAAAAGGAAGATACAGGATATAAAAAAATCAACAATTGATTTCTTTTTAAGTAATTTAACAGCTGACCAGAACACAGATTATTCGTTATGGAAAGTAACAAAAAGAATGAAGAGACCAATTTTTAATTCTCCTATTAAGTTGGAAAACGATAACTTGGCTAGAAGTAACGAACAAAAAGCAGAATGATTTGCAGATCATTTGGAAATCACGTTCAAATTCAACGACAATGATGGTAAAGAACTGAAAGGGGATGAACCATTTCAAACCAAAGAAAGAATACCGTTGACATCATTTAGAGAAGTATCAATAGAGATAAAGGAGAATATAAATCCTAAGAGAGCTCCGCAGAAGCTCCGCAAACAAGATCAAAATTGCCATGTTAATAGCCAACGTTCGCAACGGACAGGGCCCTTGAAGAAGAAGAAGAAGAGAGCTCCAGGATATTGTTCTCGTGCGCTCTCATTTACCGACCAATCAGCGTACGAGAAACATCTCCAAAACATGAAAGAAATTGTTCATTGGTTGGAATAGGGGTTATTCCAACTTTTGAGCAATTCAATTTTTTCATTGGTCGATTTTACGGAAAGTCCACTTTCATACGTCATAATCCTCAAGAACAAAAGAATTTCTTGTATAAAAGAAGGTGGATTTTCTGTAGTCGGCCAGTTCGAGCTCACCCTCGTATTTTAAGACTCTAGGTACGGTGCTAGTCATCCACCTAGAATCTGCCTTTTTATTTACCTTATTTGATATTGTTTATTGCTATATTTTATGTGCATTTTTATATATATATGTATTTGTCGTATTATTCTCTGTGATATTTCTACGATCATACACGGAGAAAATACCATATTTTTGTCGTGTAAGAAATTGTCTGTTTTTCTCAAAACGGACTTTTTGTCATGTAAGAGATTGTCTGTCTTTTTCAAGACAGTCGTTCTATACTTTTTGTGTTATTTCTGTACTTTCTACTGTGGTATTTCTTAATCGATCACGCACAGAGAAGTACCCATTTATTTTTGATATATATATATATATATATATATATATATATATTATTTGTTATTCTTGTGATTTTTGTGTTGGATATATCTTGTTGCGATATTTCTCGAAGAGATCATACGCTCGAATATATTCCTATTTTATTTTTATACCATTTTATTGTTGTATTTCGAATATATCCGTTGCGAGACTTCTCTCCGGAGACTATACGCTTCGTATATTCACACATATCACTTGTTTATTGCACATTTCTTGTTGTATTCTCTACGATATCTCTCCTAGGAGACCATACGTGGAAATACCATTTATTTTATGTCTTACTTGTGTCTTCTTTCCGTAAGTTAAAGAAGCACAAGTGTTTTCTCGAGAGTTCCTTCCGTAAGTCAAGGAATCTCTCAAACTTTTGTCATTTTATTGTTACTTATCGCAATTCTTTGTGTGTACACACTCTTATTACCATTTCTTTTGTGTTGTTGTGTATACAAACAGACATCGTGGTATTTCTACTACGTAGATCAAGCACGAAAGACGTTTTTGCACCGTCCATTTTCGAACTGCATTTATTTTGTCTTATTTCATAATACATATATAAATATTACTTGTACAACTGTAGCTGCGGCTTATTGTGACATTATACGTTCGTATTCACACACTACAAGCCGCAGATCGTTGGATTTGTGATAGTTTTTATCATAAAAACACACACGATTCCACATAACCTAAGCAATACCTTTGATAAACAACCCAATTGTACCCAGGAGAATGGTGGACACTCGTGGAACATCCAGGTCCAATTCCACGGACCGCAAGAAGCCCGTAGAGCAGGAGGTGAACCAATCAGCCACCCTCCACGCCTCACGGCAACATGGCGCCCAACTCAAGAAAGACGAACCCACTACCCAACATGAGACTGCTGCCTCATCGCACACAACCGGAGGTCCATCCACAAGCCAACCTCAACAATCACCCGAGACGTGGATGACCACCCTCCTTCAAGCCCTGACAGCCCTCCAGCTAGTACAACCAACTCCAAACAGACCACCCAAGATATGGACATCCAAACCACCCCGATTCGAAGGACGGGAAACAGAAATTCCAACCCAATTCTTGACGAAAATCGAGGACTTCTTAACGAAGCACGACGTGGACACGGAAGACTGGGTGGACTACCTGACAACCAACGCGCTACATGGAGATGCACGGTCATGGGCAGAGAGTCACTGTACAACCGAGATAGGTTACCAGACTTTTAAGACTCGATTTCTAGAAAAATTCGACGATCCAGCCCTCTTATCCGCCCTGACCGTTAAATTATATGGTCAACACCAGAAAAACGAGCCAGCCGATGAATTTGTGACACGAAAAGCCGCTCTGTTCAGACGCCTTCTACCAGACATTCCTGAGGACCAGAGATGCACAGTAATAGCCAACCAATTACTGCCACAAATAAGAATCTGCCTCAGACTAGGGATGCCTAAGACGGAAGACAGCCTCAGAACAATCGCCAGGGAGATGGAAGCCGACGCTCAGCACCTACACACAGGGAGACCTGACAGGCAAAGCAACCACAACAACCATCAACCACCCAGGCGATCTGAAACCATACGAGACTGGAGAAATAGAAACCCTCACAACAGGCAGAGCAACCAAAACAACCAAAACCAACCCGAGCAGCCGGAAAACTCCAACAGGGGCACCAACTAACTCCTGTTGACGACCTGGTGCCCCAGCTGAATCCTATCCACCCACGGTCAAGGACAACAGGACTTCCCACTCTTGACGCAAGGATCAAACAACACCGAGTGAAGGTATTGATCGACACCGGAGCTTCTGGAAATTTTGTACACCGGAAGCTGATCCAAAGAAGGGACCTGCAGCCTCGACCAGGAACGATCCAGCTGGCGTGCACGGACAGCACGTCCCGTAGCATAGGGACTGCCGATGTCGAAGTAAATATGGAAAACTTCTCCTCCACCGTCAAATGCACAGTAATGGAGAACCTAAACCACGACGTTGTACTTGGGATGCCCTGGTTAGAACAAGTAGAAGCCAACGTAGATATCACCAGAAAATGTCTACACGTGGGCAACACCAGCAGAACTACACTCTACTGGAAAAGTCAGACCAAACCGCATCCTACCACCCAAACTCTAGAAGCGCATCAGGCTCCAACCTTCGCCTTCGAGACCATCAAAGACCTAATACAACAGTACAACGACGTATTCGACGACCGTCTACGCCAGCCGACCACAAAGGCAACCGAAATGGAAATCCAAGTAACAGACAGCCGACCGATCAATGTCAAACCCTACAAGTACTCCACAGAAAAGAAAAAGACGATGTTCCGAGAGGTGGGAGAAATGCTAGCCGCCGGAGTTATACGCCCCAGCAAATCTCCATACAATAGCCCGGTGGTTATTGTAAACAAGAAAGATGGCACCCCTCGTTTCTGCGTGGACTACAGGAAACTAAACGACATCACGATCAACGAAGCCTCCAGCATGCCACCTATACACGATAGTATAAAAGAAATTGGAACAGCACAAATCTTCACCACCCTGGACCTCAAGAGCGGATTTTGGCAAGTCCCACTCCACAAAGATTCCAGCCCGAAAACTGCATTTAGCCTACCAGATGGATCCGCCTACGAGTTCGTCGTGATGCCCTTTGGACTAAAAAATGGACCAGCTGTATTCCAGAAACTCGTAACAACTGTCTTCGCCGGGTACATCGACGAGTTCATAAAAGTATATATGGACGACATAATTATATACTCGGAAGACTGGAACCAGCACCAAAAGCACCTCCATCTAGTACTGGAACGACTCCGCACTCACGGACTATGGGCCTCCCTCAAAAAATGCAGATTCGCCTCCAACGAGCTGGAATACTTGGGGCACAAAATCACCTCAACAGACACACAACCCTTGGGGAAGCACGTCGAGAAGATACGAGGATTCAATACTCCGAAGACCATGAAACAACTCAGAAGTTTCATCGGCACTGCAAATTGGTTGAGAGACTTCATCCCACGATTCGCAGAGATCGTCACACCACTCACCGATCTCACAGCCGGGAACAAAAGAAGGATGAAATGGACCCAAGCAGCAGAGAACTCCTTCAACCACATCAAAACCGCAATCGAAGGACAACTCCATCTGCATAGACCAGACGCCTCCAAACCATTCAGTCTTCAAACGGATGCCTCCGACCTCGGCATGGGAGCAGTGCTTTTCCAAGGGACACCCGAGAACAAACAAGTCATCGCCTACGCCTCCACAAAACTGAAGCCAGCAGAAAAACGATATCACATCAACGAGAAGGAATGCCTCGCACTGGTGTGGGCCCTCAAAAAGTTCAAGCACTTCCTACAAGACCAACACTTCTCACTATACACAGACAGCCAAGCCCTCCTCTGGCTCAACAGATTCAAAGAGGACAAAGCCAAGCTGTCGAGATGGGCATTACTCCTCCAGGAATTCAACTTCACCATCCACCACATTCCTGGAAAACAAAATGAACTGCCTGACCACCTGTCACGAAACCCATCCAACGAAGAGGAAGAGCAAGAACGAGACGACACGGACGAAGAAGTGAACCGTCTAAGCTGGCCAACTCAGAAGGAAGACACACCTGATGACACATTCCCGTTGCTGTGCATGCTGGAAGACGTGGAGGAAGGCGAAAACGACCCAATTCTAGACGACCTCACAGACTTGCCATTACAAGACAAGATACGACGAAGCCACTCCCTCTACCAAGGAATGATACGCTTCCGACGACGATGGCAGAGGATCACAGAAAGGGGACCAAGGAGCGAAGTTGAAACTAACTTCCTCCGAGAATTCACAGTGATAGACGACGCCGCCTACTACGTAGGCAAACCAAACCAGAAAGCACTGATAGTAGTGCCTTCATACCGACAGGATGTCCTGAAAGCTTACCACGACTCCGAGGAGGCGAACCATCCAGGGCAGGACGAGACAATCCGGGCCATCAAACGCATATACTACTGGCCTACACTATCCAAAGATGTCCGGAACTACGTCAGGTCCTGCCTTACATGTGCCACAACCAAAGCAGCCGCACGACAACCAGCAGCCCCCATCATACCAAGGGAACCCAACAACCCTTGGGAAAGGGTTGCCTTCGACATCCTAGGCCCATACCCAGTTGCCCGTGGAACCAAGAATCGATTCATACTACTAGCCACGGACTGCCTAAGCAACTGGGTGGAATTCAGATGCGTTCCAGTAGCAAAAAGCCGGCAGGTGATAGCCTTCCTGCAAGAAGAGGTCTGCAGCCGCTGGGGGAAACCTAGCATCCTAATCACAGACAACGGCCCTCAATTCCGGACAGATGCCTGGGAAAGGTTCCTGCGACGCAATAACATCACAGGGGAGTTCAGCCCAATATACCACCAAAGAGCAAACCCGGTGGAACGCCGCGTCCAGGAGCTGAAGAAGGGACTAAGGACCAGATGCACCTCAGCGGACGATCCAAGATGGGACACGTACGTGCCAGACATCATCTTCAGTATGCGGACCAGATGGAACGAGGCTACGCAAGAAACACCTGCCGAGCTTCTACTGGGATACCTTCCAAGACGTTCCGAAGAAACGGAACAAGAAAGAAGAACCGCCAACACTGCAGCCAGACGTCAGGAAAGAGTGACACAAGCAGTACAAAAAGCCACAGTATATGCCAGGAACTTGTTCCCAGACAATCCAAACGCTCCACCTGCAAGGAAGTACATCCCAGGGGAACAGGTCCTGGTACGCAATCACGTAAGAGGAAACTTTGGAGCCACATGGACTGGACCACATACTATCCTGAGGGTTCTGGGAGACCACACCTACGAGGTACACCGGGACCAGGACATAAATCGGACCATCCATGTGGACGACATTAGACCCGCTCCTCCACCCAGGGACGAACCAGCCCAACAAGACTAGCAGAAGAACATAAAATACAATATTTTAAAACTCTGTGCATTATTATAATTGTTCTTAAATTTTTGATATCAATAAAAATTACCACCACCTAGAGTCTTCGAAGGGGGGGGGATGTTCTCGTGCGCTCTCATTTACCGACCAATCAGCGTACGAGAAACATCTCCAAAACATGAAAGAAATTGTTCATTGGTTGGAATAGGGGTTATTCCAACTTTTGAGCAATTCAATTTTTTCATTGGTCGATTTTACGGAAAGTCCACTTTCATACGTCATAATCCTCAAGAACAAAAGAATTTCTTGTATAAAAGAAGGTGGATTTTCTGTAGTCGGCCAGTTCGAGCTCACCCTCGTATTTTAAGACTCTAGGTACGGTGCTAGTCATCCACCTAGAATCTGCCTTTTTATTTACCTTATTTGATATTGTTTATTGCTATATTTTATGTGCATTTTTATATATATATGTATTTGTCGTATTATTCTCTGTGATATTTCTACGATCATACACGGAGAAAATACCATATTTTTGTCGTGTAAGAAATTGTCTGTTTTTCTCAAAACGGACTTTTTGTCATGTAAGAGATTGTCTGTCTTTTTCAAGACAGTCGTTCTATACTTTTTGTGTTATTTCTGTACTTTCTACTGTGGTATTTCTTAATCGATCACGCACAGAGAAGTACCCATTTATTTTTGATATATATATATATATATTATTTGTTATTATTGTGATTTTTGTGTTGGATATATCTTGTTGCGATATTTCTCGAAGAGATCATACGCTCGAATATATTCCTATTTTATTTTTATACCATTTTATTGTTGTATTTCGAATATATCCGTTGCGAGACTTCTCTCCGGAGACTATACGCTTCGTATATTCACACATATCACTTGTTTATTGCACATTTCTTGTTGTATTCTCTACGATATCTCTCCTAGGAGACCATACGTGGAAATACCATTTATTTTATGTCTTACTTGTGTCTTCTTTCCGTAAGTTAAAGAAGCACAAGTGTTTTCTCGAGAGTTCCTTCCGTAAGTCAAGGAATCTCTCAAACTTTTGTCATTTTATTGTTACTTATCGCAATTCTTTGTGTGTACACACTCTTATTACCATTTCTTTTGTGTTGTTGTGTGTACAAACAGACATCGTGGTATTTCTACTACGTAGATCAAGCACGAAAGACGTTTTTGCACCGTCCATTTTCGAACTGCATTTATTTTGTCTTATTTCATAATACATATATAAATATTACTTGTACAACTGTAGCTGCGGCTTATTGTGACATTATACGTTCGTATTCACACACTACAAGCCGCAGATCGTTGGATTTGTGATAGTTTTTATCATAAAAACACACACGATTCCACATAACCTAAGCAATACCTTTGATAAACAACCCAATTGTACCCAGGAGAATGGTGGACACTCGTGGAACATCCAGGTCCAATTCCACGGACCGCAAGAAGCCCGTAGAGCAGGAGGTGAACCAATCAGCCACCCTCCACGCCTCACGGCAACAATATGATCTCATAACAGGAGAACTATTAAAAAATCTACCAAGAAAAGCCGTAGTTAAAATAACACACCTAATAAATACTGCTTTCTGATTAAGACATGTTTTCAGACTCTGAAAAGTAGCTGAAGACATTATGATTGCCAAACCAGGTAAACCTCCCAATGAAGTGACATCCTATCGACCAATATCGGATACTATACAGATTATAAAAATTCAACATTATTCATTCCTAATAAATTATTCATTTACAAGCAAGTAATGAGACCAGTATGGGTATATGGGTGCCAAATCTGGAGCTGTACCAAAGCTAGTAATCTACATATTATCCAGAGATTTCAAAACAAAGTAGTGAGGCACATTGTGAATGCTGCTTGGTATATTCCTAACAGCAATCTGCACTAGGACCTAGGTATGAAAACTGTGACTAAAGTAATTAAGAGAACAGCAGCAAGTCACAAGCAGAGGCTGCATGTCATGTGAATGTGAAGCAATCCAGCTTCTTGACAAAACTGAACTAAAGAGAAGAGTTACAACTGTTTTAGTTCTGTCTCTTTCTCTGGTTAGCGTTTTTCTTTGTTTTTATTTATGTGCTACAAGGCAATAGATAAATTACTCTTGAATTCAAAAGACTAATTATAGTATTTTATTTATTCAAGGCGTGCCAAAATCCAAATGTACAAAACCATAATACGACCAGCAGTGACATATGGAAGTGAAACATGGACATTGAGAAAGAAAGAAATCAATAAGCTATTAGTATGGGAACGCAAAATCCTGCGAATTATATATGGCCCTTGCAGGGACAGCGTGACAAATGAATGGAGGAGCAGATACAACAATGAAATAGAAACTCTCTTCGGGAAAGGAAATATCGTAAGATACATAAAAGCCAATAGATTAAGATGGGCAGGCCACGTGGTACGGAGTGATGACGACAGACTGATTAGCAATGTGTTTTGGGAAAGACCAGATGTTAAAGGATCGACAGGAAGGCCTAGAAAAAGGTGGAAAGACGCTGGAGAAAAGGGAAGACCTGGAGAAGATGGAAGTAAGGCCATGGGAAATAATAGCACAGGATCGAAATCAATGGAATGCAATAGTAAACGCGGCAAAAACTCACGAAGAGTTGTAAAAGCCTATGATGATGAATTATATTATTTTAAAACTTACTTTAGAAACTAAGACAATTATGTATTTAATAATTATGTTTGGAAATAATACAAAAAATTGTTTCTAAAATAATTAACAGGAATTTGTAACATTCATAACCGGTTCAACATTCGTTAAAATAATGCAGACAATCATGGGAACTCAATCCGGATCTGTTACCAACATCATTAATAAACAGGGATCAATAATTAATACCGCGTAACCAGTAGCCGTGTCATCTGTCTGATTGTTACAAATGTAATACCTAGTTCGATTAATGAATGTAATGGTGTCAAATAGATAATTTAAGTGTAACTGTTGCGGAGCAGATAGTACAGAAATACTTATCACAAATCTTACAAAGAAAATTACGGCTGGTATACTTCCTCGTGATATGCCGCTGACACAGTAAGAAAACAATTATTATGCTGGTTTTGCTTTTAGTTTCTACCCTAGTTACATTTGAAATAATAACACTGTTTGTTATTAATGGTATCCTTGTTGGTAGTTTTATAGAACTACATGAAGATATGATGCGAAAATATGTGTCATAACATAGTTATTTAAGATCAACAATTCATTATCAATAATTAATTACGCATTTTTAAACACATAAATGCATTAATGCAGAGATAAAATTCTTTAAAGTAACCAAAAATAATGACGCAGTAGAACATGCTGCCAAATTAAAATGGAGCTTCGCAGGATACAATGCCCCACTGAAGGATAAGAGATGGAACCATGACAGAAAACAATGGAGACCATGGTTAAGAAAGAGAAGCGGAGAAAGACCACAAATGAGATAGGCGGATGGTATTAAGAAAATCAGTGGACACAACTAGAAGCAAGTGGCGCAAAACAGAAGACACCGGATATGGTGGGGTGGGGGGGGGTCTATGCCCAAATTTGGATTACTTAAGGATCTACAACCTTAGTATATAGAACCATTAATGAATTTAATATGCAAACCACCAGCTTTTAAAACAAAACGAATATACAATACGAACCTCATATCATTGAAGCTAACCATCATCAAATCAATGAAAGATCTAACCATCATCAATGAGAGACTAAATTCAGTTTTCTTACCACAAATTCCCCAAGAACAAAACAGATTTATCCCAGGTAGAGGGACAAAAGAACATATTCTTAATATTCGTCAAATTATCTAAAAATCTCGAGAGTTTAACATAGAAACATATTTGTTGACTATTCCAAGGCCTTCGATACCGCAAAATAGAATAAAATGTAGCATATACTTAGAGAAATGGGTACGCCAGAACATCTAATTCATTTATTACAAAATCTATATGTAAATAATACTGCTAATGTAAGAGTTAATAATGTGGTTTCGAAAAACCTCAAAATAAAATCTGGAGTTCGACAGGGATGCATAATATCCCCCAATTCTTTTCAATATATATATAGTGAACATATGCATCAAGTTTTTAAGGAATTGAAAAAAGGAGCAACGATAGGAGGAAGAAAAATCAAAAATGTACGTTATGCTGATGGCACTATTATATTGGCGTCATCACCAGGAGAACTAGAACTAATTATAAATAGGCTAGGCACGGTGTGTATGGAATACAGTTTGAAAATACATATGCAAAAAACCAAAGTGATGATCATTGATAAAATCAGAAACAACCAAGCGGAGTTAAGAAACATGGCATGTTATAAAGTGGTCAGGCAATTTAATTAAAGATGAGATCCGTTGACGTATCAGAATGGCTATATCGACAACAACCAAGCTCACAAAATTTTGGAGGAACACTGACATCACAAAAACATAAAATTACGCCTCGTTCGAGCATTGATATTTTCTATAGCTACCTATGCTTCAGAAATTTGGATAATAAAAGAAGCTGATTCAAAGTGTATAATGATTTGAAAGGTGGGTTTATCGTAGAATTTTCCGCATACCATGGACCTCCCATCGTACAAATAACTCAATTCTAGCAAAATTTAACATAAAAACTAGACTCATCACAACCATCAACCAAAATAAAGATAGAATAAAAGAGATAGATAGATAGATAAAATTTATTTATCCACAAAGTTTAAACAATTTTTACAAAAAAAATGTATAAATCTCATCGGACTAGAAAGAAATAAAAGTTATTTAGTCTAAAGGAGTCATAATTTTAATTGTCACCCTCCCTTCGATACCATAAATCCTTAATTTTAAATATATTATACCATGTGTGGCACATCCTTAGAAAGGCATTTTTACCCCATACTAGAAACTCCACGGAAGATACATCGCGAGATATTTTTGTCAACTTTTAACAGAATGAGAAAACTTTTTTGTAACTGCAGTATCAATATAAAGCTTCGTATAAGAATGCTTAGATGGTATATTTTCTCCACCTCTTTATATGGATTTGAGACCTGGACAATGAACTACGAAGTAATATAATGCAGGACAAAATCAAAGGCAGTAACTAATCAAGCTCGTAACCAACAAAATGATAATTGCTAGAATGTCTTCCAATCTCCGATAGGAGCGGAACTTGAAGACGAGGAAGATATCTGAGATTAAGTTTTGTATCTTAATTTAACAAGAATAATAATTTTACTGTGGTTGTACAACTGTTTTAAACATTAGCTCCTCTGGTATGCTCGTGTTTTAAATTTTTATATAGATGCTGTCAATGTAATCGCACAAAGTTATTCCAACGACTAAACTACCAAAGTTATTGCTTATCTCGTTAAAACGAATAACTGTTAGGTAACCATAAATGTTTCCTCGTTTGGAATATATTTTGAAGTAATGACAAGAAAAAGTCAATTAATTAAAGTTATTGGCGATAAGTTAAAAACCACCTACACCATTTGAACCACAACTCGGAAGAGGAAAAATTAATATACGCCAATACTGAATTAAACGGTGCAATATTTCAGTCCCTCCATATTTGACTAAAGAGGCAATTATAACCTTTCCCCCGCTAAAATAGATACCATCTTCTCGATATATACGAGCAATTAAATTACTGTCACTTCGTAATGGTTCCGTGACAATATGGAATACAAATATTTCATCGATGGAGATGAGATAATTTCATTAGAATTAAAAGATAGGTAATTTCTTCGTGATAGTATAGTCATTGGGCCGAATACATTTCCTGAAATATGATATGAGAACGACCCATTTTGTGGGTGAATGTCTGGGGTCAAGAAATATTATTTGATACACGATATACCATCGGTAACTGTTCTCGCTGAGAAATTGTATGACTATATTTTGTCGTTATTGCTAGTGTTTAATACACGCTAACCTAAATTCGATATACAGTGGTACCTCGATATTCGAGCGGCCTAATATACGAGTGTTTTGAGATACGAACCATTAAACAAAACATATTATCTTGTAGGAATTTTAGGAATCTTGTATTCCATTAAGGAAATATAAGATTTCCATAATATCACATTTATTGATCTATTTATTGCATATTGTTATGGTTTATATTTTTTGTAACTTCCATCCATCCAATGGCACTACAGCCCAAGCCGGGCCTTGGCCTCCTTCATTAAACCTCTCCAAACATCTCTATTTACTGCTGTTCTTTTCCATGAACGCGTTTTTAGGAGATTATTGGCATCCTCATCTACCTCGTCTTCCCATCTCTTTTTTGGTTTTCCAACAGGTCTTTTTCCTTGCATTCTTGCGTTTAGTAATTTTCTGGGGATTCTGTTCTCATGCGTGCGGGCCACATGCCCTGCCCATCGTAATCTCTGCAGTCTAGTGTATTGTGCTAGTGTTGGTTCAGTGTATTGTACGTATATTTCGTTATTATATCTAATTCGCCAGTTGTTATTTTCCTTTATTGGACCCAGTATTCTAAGCAATATTTTTCTTTCGAACACGTCTAATGCATTGGTAGATTTCTGTGTTATAACCCATGTTTCATACCCATAACTTACTATGGGTCGGATTATTGTTTTATATACCCGGAGTTTTGTTTTCCGGTGTACGTCTCGTGATTTGAATATGTGGCCCATCGCGAAATAGGTTTTGTTTGCCAGCATAAGCCTTCTATTTATTTCCGGTTCTTCTTCATTATTTTCGACCAGATCCATTCCTAAATACGTGAATCTATTCACGTATTCTATATCGTCTATAAATTGTTGTTGTTGCGCCTGTCTATTTGATCTGGTTTGTATGAGTAGTTTTGTTTTATTTGTATTTATTGTTAGCCCTACAACTTCTGAACTCTGTTTCAACTGAACGTAGGTTTCTTCTGCCGCAGTCTTTGTTCTGCTCATTATGTTTATGTCATCTGCGTATGCTGCTAATTGGGTAGATTTGTTTGTAAGTATGTTATTTCTGCTCACCGTCAACCGTCTAATTACATATTCAAGAACAAGATTAAAAAGTGTTGGAGCCAGTCCGTCACCTTGTTTCAGTCCTTGCGTTGTCATAAACGCATCAGTGATCTGTCTTTGAATACATACATGTGCTTCTGTTTCTGTCATTGTCATTTGCACTAGTCTTATTAATTTTGATGGTATGACAAATTCTTGTCGAATGTCGTTACAATTGTTATGGTTTATATTTTTTGTTAGTTACTTATTGAATAAAAATAACTTTCTGTATTATCACTTAATACTCAATACTTATTTCTACTTAGAAAAATAGAATGTATTTCCGAAATTTGGAGAAAACTAAGATTATAACAGAAAGAAAAAACAGAGCATATTTCATGGCACAGAACTCGACAAGTAGAGGAGGTATATAAATAACTACGTAAGAAAGAAAATAAACTCTACTACAGAATAAAGAGAGAAAATTTGAACAAAGAACTTTAAGAACTACAAGATCTAAGTAGGCCAACAAAGATGAAAAAATGGAATCGTAGGCTTCCACGGCCAGAGTCAGAATTATAGTTTTTTCGTCTTCCGGGTTTGGACCGTGTCATTTGTGAGTGACCCAAAAGTGGGTTCATCTCGACGTTTCGCTACAATTGTATGTAGCTTCTTCAGAAGAACAAAGAAAAAGAAAAAAGAAAACAAAAGAACAGGAAGATGGGTAGTTAGCAACGGTAACTCAGTTACTCAACGCAACCAGAGGCGAATACTAACTACCAAGATGGGCATTTGGTCACAGTAACTCAACTACTCAACGCAGCCAGAGGTGAAAACCAAATGCCAGGACAGGGATTTACGTCCAACAGCTCAGAACGCTAACGCGTCGAGAGGCGGGGAGTGAATCCGACGATTACTCCGCTACCGCTCTATTTATAGTCGCGGTGCCTGTCGTGTCGGGACGTATCGGCACACTTCGTGGCGCGAACGTCAAGAAGCGCGCGCTGGCCAATCATGTGGCTGCATCTTGGTGGCGGGACCGGACGGTGGCTCTAGACTGAGATTCCAGATGGGAGACAAGTAGTATCCTTCCTCTCGATTGATATTATGGGGATTTTTTCGGATCTCTAGAGATTCGCGGATTTTCCTGGAATAAAAGAAGGGGCTCTTAGAAATAATATGGGTTTTTTCGAACAATATGGAATGACCGGTTTCTTGGCAGTGTTCGGCAACTGCAGAATGGGAGAAAAGACCTGATCGAATGCATCTTTGATGCTCTTGAATCCGAGTTTTGACGGAACGACCAGTTTCGCCAATATACACATGTCCACATGAACAAGGAATAGAATAGACACCACAGGAAGATAGGGGCGGTAATGGGTCCTTAGGAGAGGGTAGATATCGTGAGATTTTCTTGGGTGGTCGAAAAGTAGTCCTGATACCTTCTTTGCGAAGAATTTTGCCAATCCTATCAGTGACATTTCGAATATACGGAAGAAAAGCCACAGGAGTATTACCCGAAGATTCTGAATTTGTTGTCCTAGGGTGTAAAGGGGGATGTAGATGTCGGTGTGTAATATTTTGAATTGTGGACTTGGAGTAACCATTGGCGACAAGGGTTTTTTGCAGATGGCCAAGTTCTTCTCTAAGGTTGTCGGGTTCAGAAATCGAAATGGCCCGATGGATGAGAGAGTTGATCACAGAATTCTTTTGGGCAGGATGGTGGTGTGATGAAGCATGTAGGTAACGATTCGTGTGAGTCTTTTTTCTATAAACAGAGTGACCCAATCGGCCATTGGGCTTGGAGGTGACTAACACATCGAGAAAGGGAAGGGACCGATTATTTTCTACTTCCATTGTGAATTTTATACTCGGATGTTGTGAGTTAAGATGATCTAGGAAGGAAGAAAGGGTATGTTGACCATGGGGCCAGATGATAAATGTATCATCAACGTAGCGGAACCAGACTTTTGGTTTTAAGGGGTAAGATTCTAGGGCTAAAGACTCAAAGGCTTCCATGAAAATGTCAGCAATGACAGGGGAAAGGGGAGAACCCATTGGTGTTCCAGATATTTGTTTGTAGAAATTGCCTCTAAAAGAAAAATATGTTGAAAGGAGGCATTTTTCGGCAAGATCTGCCAAAACCAAAGACTTGTTATCATTGGTCAAGTGATCTCGCAGAACAACTAGAGAGTCATGTATGGGATATTGGTAAATAGGGATGATACATCGAAACTGACGAGAATGTCTTGGGGATCGACTGTGAGAGAGGAGATTAAGGTGATGAAATGTGTGGAATTTCGGACATAAGAAGAGGTACGACCAGTATAGGTCTTAAACTGATTGGACAAGTACTTTGCGAGTTTGTAGGTAGGAGAGTTAATCGTAGTCACAATGGGACGAAGAGGTACGTTATCTTTATGGATTTTTGGAAGACCATAAATTCGGGGGCAGATGGAGTTTTTTGGAACTATGGACTTCTTAACATCATCGGAAAGATCGGATTGTTTAATGGCATGGGAAATTTCGCGTTCGACTCTAGGAGTGGGGTCTCGAGAAATTGTATTATAACAGGATGTATCCCTAAGTAAGTCGTTTACTTTCTCTATGTAGGAAGGAGTATCCAGGATGACTGTGGCATTACCTTTGTCTGCAGGAAGGATTATTATCTCATAAAGAGAACGGAGATTTTTGAGAGCTATGAATTCCTCACGAGATATATTGGAAGTAGGGATTTTGGCTGTATCAAGACATTTAGCGACGTCAAAGCGGATACGGTCGGCTGGAATTTTGGGAATTGTGCGGAGTGCCGCTTCCACATTTGAAACTATTTCTTCGGTAGGAATTCTGGAAGGAGTGATAGCAAAATTAAGACCTTTAGATAGAAGACTGCTTTCTGCACTTGTTAATTGGTGAGAAGAAAGGTTAACGACGGTGTTAATGAGAGGTGAATGAGAAGTAGAAGTGGTGGAATGTGATTTTTTCTTAGATACCAGGGATTGGAATTTCTTTTTGTGAGTTTCGTTGCTTAGAAGAAGGATTTTATCGGCTTGATGATAGGAAATGCGGTCTAAAAGTGACCAATCATCGACACTGAGAATACTGGAGAGTTCAAGATGCAGCTTAAAAAGTTTTTGGGATTGAAAATTAAGGGTTTTTCGAATATGTTGAATTCGTTCACGAAGTAGAGATAGGCTGGCTCGATGTAGAATTCGGGAAGAAGATGAAGAGGAAATGTGATGTTTTAGAACAAGAAAATTGGGAACCAAGTTATTATCACGACATCTAGAGAGGAAGGTGAGCGAAGAAAGTAGAGATGAAACTTTAGAGCGAAGATTGGAGAACTCTGAGGTTTTGCGGAATATAACCTCCCCGTAGAGGTTGGTCAAATGGAATCGTAGGCTTCCACGGCCAGAGTCAGAATTATAGTTTTTTCGTCTTCCGGGTTTGGACCGTGTCATTTATGAGTGACCCAAAAGTGGGTTCATCTCGACGTTTCGCTACAATTGTATGTAGCTTCTTCAGGAGAACAAAGAAAAAGAAAAAAGAAAACAAAAGAACAGGAAGATGGGTAGTTAGCAACGGTAACTCAGTTACTCAACGCAACCAGAGGCGAATACTAACTACCAAGATGGGCATTTGGTCACAGTAACTCAACTACTCAACGCAGCCAGAGGTGAAAACCAAATGCCAGGACAGGGATTCACGTCCAACAGCTCAGAACGCTAACGCGTCGAGAGGCGGGGAGTGAATCCGACGATTACTCCGCTACCGCTCTATTTATAGTCGCGGTGCCTGTCGTGTCGGGACGTATCGGCACACTTCGTGGCGCGAACGTCAAGAAGCGCGCGCTGGACAATCATGTGGCTGCATCGTGGTGGCGGGACCGGACGGTGGCTCTAGACTGAGATTCCAGATGGGAGACAAGTAGTATCCTTCCTCTCGATTGATATTATGGGTATTTTTTCGGATCTCTAGAGATTCGCGGATTTTCCTGGAATAAAAGAAGGGGCTCTTAGAAATAATATGGGTTTTTTCGAACAATATGGAATGACCGGTTTCTTGGCAGTGTTCGGCAACTGCAGAATGGGAGAAAAGACCTGATCGAATGCATCTTTGATGCTCTTGAATCCGAGTTTTGACGGAACGACCAGTTTCGCCAATATACACATGTCCACATGAACAAGGAATAGAATAGACACCACAGGAAGATAGGGGCGGTAATGGGTCCTTAGGAGAGGGTAGATATTGTGAGATTTTCTTGGGTGGTCGAAAAGTAGTCCTGATACCTTCTTTGCGAAGAATTTTGCCAATCCTATCAGTGACATTTCAAATATACGGAAGAAACTGGAAGAAACAAGGACTGAAACAAGACGACGGACTGGCTACAACGCTCTTTAATCTTGTTCTTAAATATGTAATTAGATGGTTAACGGTGAGCGGAAATAACGCATATTAGAAGAAATACTTACAAACAAATCTACCCAATTAACAGCATACGCAGATGATATAAACATAATGAGCAGAACGATGAATGCAGCAGAAGAAATCTACGTTGATTTGAAACAGAGTGCAGACGCAGTGGAGCTAACAATAAATACAAATAAAACAAAACTACTCGTACAAAACAGATCACATAGACCGGCGCAACAACACTTTATTGACGATATAGAACATGTGAATAGATTCACATACCTAGGGATGGTATAAGGTAGTAAGAAATAAAGAGGAACCGGAAATAAATAGAAGGCTTGTGCTGGTAAATAAAGATTGTTTCGCAATGGGCCACATATTCAAATCACTCGGATCTGTAAAACAATAATCAGGTCCATAGTAAGTATTGGTTGTGAAACATGGGTGGTCATACAAAAATCTGCCTATGCATTAGATGTGTTTGAAAGAAAAATATTACGTAGGATACTAAGCCCAATAAGTGAAAACAACAATAGGCGAATTAGGTATAATAGAGAAATATCCGAGCAATATGGCCAACCAACTCTAGCACAATACACTAAACTGCAGAGATTACGGTGGGTAGGACATGTGGTCAGCATGCATGAGAATAGAATCCACAGAAAATTACTTAATGCAAGAATGCAGGGAAAAAGACCTGTTGAAAGACCTAAAAAGAGATGGGAAGACGAAATCGATGAGGATGCTAGGAACTGCCTGGGAACGCGTTCATGGAAGAGAACAGCGGTAAATTGAAATGATTGAAGAAGCTTGTTGAAGAAGCCCAAGGCCTGATTTGGGCTGTAGTGCCAATTGATGGATAAATTCTTTAATTTAAATAAAGGTTACCCAGCATTCATTTATCTGAAAGATTGTGGATGGGCTCAAGAATCATCATATGACATGTAATGTATTTATTATAAAAAATCTATTTTTCCTAGGAACTGACAAATAATTTTCACATTTTGAGGTCTGGAATGTCTTTATCGTAGATCAGAAAACTGTAGTTTTTCAAATATTCCATACCATATTGGAATTATCTACCGATATCGCACTAACAATTCACTCTGTATATATATTGTGGTTAGTCATAAACAGTTCATGTGTGGACCGTTCCCCGTTATTTAAAACAAAAAAGGAGTACATTCGTAATGCAATGCAATAAAAAAGCTAATAATAAATTAGAATAAACCATCATTTAATATTCCATTTGCATGCCTAAAGAATTTAACTACTTAGTGTCAGTAACAGACGCTTAAAAAGAGTCCATTATAAGCGAGAACTAGTTCACCATCCAGCAAGCACTGCACAGTTATACATCACTTTTAATTATATGTATCCAGGCCTAATTATATCAGCTTCTGGTTATTAATGTCGTACTCTATACCTATAGAGATGCAAATCATTTAGCTATTATTATTATTTTCCATTGAGAAATTGTTTTAAGACGTGTGGGAAATATTTGTAATCGTCTATCTCATTAAATCTTGTTCTGATATGTATCTCGCTTAATGTAAAGGAATCTTAGCGATGTCGCTATTTTATGTAACATTAAAAGCATTAAATTTTTACTAAATGAATCAATTAAACATATTTGCTTAGAGAGTTCAATAAAAATATTCGATAATTCTCTTAAATAGAATGCTATTTCCTACAATTAGTTAATAGTCATTTAGGGTATCAAAGTTTTTTAATACAATTATTGATTTGTGATAGTTATCACATACACAAGAAAAAGTGGTCAGAAACCAAATAGATTACATATTGGTGACAAAAAGATACCGTAATGCCGTAAAATCTACTAAAACTTTCCCTGGAGCTGATATCGGTTCGGATCATAATCTAGTAGTATCTGTGATAGAAGCTAGACCAAAGAAGATAAGAAAAGCCATCATTCCAGCATTAGACTTAAGCCAGCTTAAAAATGAACATCTACGACAAACAGTGCGAGAAGAAATAAACACCAGCCTCAGTGTAGCAGACAGCCAAATCCGCAGAACAGACAACATAGATGAAAAACTTAAGTATATAAATACTATAATAAGAACTACGGGAAAGAAACATCTAACCAAATCTGCAAAGAAACATAGTAATACGTAATAAACATAGAAAGACGTAAAATGAAGAATAATGCAGAAAAATACAAAGAGGTTGATAAGAACATAAAGCAAAGAATAAGAAATGCCAAAGAATCATGGATTACAGAACAATGTGTAGAAATGGAAAACTATGAAAGAAAGTATGACACGTTCAATATACATAAAAAAGTAAGAGAAATTACAGGAACCCAAAGAAGACGTCAAATAAGTTTGCTTAAGAACAAAGATGGAAAGATTATTATAGATTTAACAGAGAAAATTAATAGATGGAGTGAATACATAAGAGAATTATTTGAGGACAACAGAAATAACATTGTTCTGATATATGGCGAAACGCCAGACGAGTTTATCAAAAGTTGGAGTCAGATATTAGTAATACACAGATGGGGTTCAGAAAAGGGCTTGGTGCTCGAGAAGCTCTCTTCGGTTTGAATGTTCTTACACAAAGATGCCTAGACGTTAATCAGGAGGTACATACGTGTTTTATCGATTTTGAGAAAGCGTTTGACAGAGTACGCCATGATAAGCTTAGAGAGATTCTTGAAAGGAAGGACATAGATAATAAAGATCTGCGAATAATTCTCAATCTATATTGGAATCAGAAAGCTAACATCAAAATAGAAACTGAAACATCACAAGCAATAGAAATACGTAGAGGAGTACGACAAGGTTGCATTTTGTCACCTCTGTTATTTAATGTATATAGTGAAAGCATCTGTCAGGAAGCCCTTTTACAAGCAAACGGAGGAATCGTAATTAATGGAGAGATTGTAAATAATATTCGATACGCGGACGACACTGTACTAGTTGCAAGAACAGTAAAAGAATTACAAAGATTACTTACAGACATAAATATTGCTTGCAACAATTATGGTATAAATATCAATATTAAAAAAACCAAGTATATGGTCTTCAGTAAAAACATGACACAACCAGCGTATATTAGTATAAACGGCACTCAAGTTGAAAAAGTATCAAGTTACAAATACTTGGGAACTTTAATAAACGAAACTGGAGACCAAAACAGTGAAATAAAAAGACGTATCGAAATTGCTAGGGCCACCTTCATAAAGATGAGAAAATTCTTCTGTAACAGAAATATAAGCATCCCTCTACGATTAAGAATGCTGAGAGGCTATGTATTTAACACTCTATTATACGGTGTAGAGGCCTGGACTCTCAAACAGAACAACATGAAAAATATTGAAAGTTTCGAGATGTGGTGCTACCGTCGAATGCTGAAGATTAGTTGGGTTGAAAGAATAACAAACTGTGAAGTAATACGAAGAATAGGAAAAGACCCAGAGATTTTGTTAACGCTAAAGCGAAGAAAACTCGAATATTTTGGTCACCTGATGAGAGGACATAAATACGCATTACTTCAAAATATAATGCAGGGAAAAATAGAAGGAAAACGGAATCCAGGCCGTAGAAGAATGTCATGGTTGCGGAATTTGAGAGAGTGGTATGGCTGCATAGGAGCGGCACAAAAAGAAGAAGATAGTTATTAAATGTATAGAGGAGCAATATTTTACTATCTATTTTAAAAAATTTAACATTCGTTTAACAATACATTGAGGAAAAATTGTAGAGAATAGGCGCAATCAGATAATACATTTTATTTTGATAAAATTTTTTTTAACTTCAAATTTCGAATACATGTCTGTTTTGAAAAACGTCTGTAAATTTCGACGTATATTGCACACATTATAAAAAAAACGGTTGGCTTTAGACTCTGTAGTACTGATTGGAGTTTGGAATAAAAGCGACAACATGTTTCACCTACATTATAACAACCACCAAAATTGAAAGTTAAAAGATGTAACCATGCACGCCGAAATCACTGTAAAAAATAATAGTTTTAACTGTATAAGATTGGATTACAGACTAATACAGACTGAGACATCTTCTTCTTCTTCAGTGCCTTATCCGGTCCGGATGTTGGCGATCATCAAGGCTATCATGGTTTTGTTGACTGCTTTGCGAAACAGCTCCGCTGAGGTCATCCCAAACCATTGTCGGAGATCTTTCAACCACGAGATACGACGGCGTCCCGGTCCGCTTCTGCCAAATACTTTACCCTGCATATTGAGTTTAAGAATTCGATATTTTTCTTCGTTCCGCACCACGCGGCCGAGGACTGACACATAATGAAACAAATTAAAGTAGTGACATATTATGTAGTAGAAACATTGCAATGAACTAAAAACAAATACAAAAAATTGACTGAAGGTAAAAATAAACTGACAATAGAGAAAAGAGAACAGAAAATTTTGCATTTTTAAAAAGTAAAAATTTTTTAGATGATATTGGGCTTAAAAACAAAAAATTAAATTGTTAAGGTGCTATATTTCTGGTGCTTTGGAAATGAATTGAATATTTGACATAGCTCTAAGATCGATAAATGCTGTGACCAAATAAACTCAATAACACTAAAAAAAATTGTTTAAAATCCTTTATAAAAGGTATATAATTTTTTTTTTAAATTATACAATTTTTTGTGATATATGGTATACAGCTAGCTACAGGAACTTAGTTTCCTCGCGGAATTCAATAACACTCTCAATACAACATGAATGGAGTAAATAGCAAATCAATATAAATATAGGGATAAGGTTGAATTAAAAAAAATTAATTATATTTTTGGACTACCGGAGAATTGCATTAATGAGCCAGACAAAAACCTTTCTTAAAATCATACATAACAGAATCCACATGAAATTAGAACAAGAAATAAGTGATTCACAGACAAAAGGAACCTGAAGAAGAAGAACTCATCATCATCATCATCATTCCTCAACCTCTTACATCCACTGTTGAATATAGGTCTCCTCCATGTTCTTCCACTGTTCTCTATCTTGCGCCTTCTGTATCCAATTTCCGACTGTTTCTCTCAAGTCGTCCATCCATCTTTTTGGTGGTCTGCCTCAGTGTCTTTTGTCTTCTCTAGGTCTCCATTCTATGAGTCTTTTGGTTCACCTATTATTATTTAAACGTGCTTAATGTCCAGCCCATCTCCATTTGGCTTGTGCAATTTTTTCTATGACATCTGTCACTTTAGTCCTCTCTCTCACTATCCTATTTGGTACCATATCTCTTCTAGTTATTCCCAACAGTGCTCTTTCCATTTTTCTTTGGGTTACTCTTAATTTATTTGCAGAACGTTTCGTTAAAGTTATTGTTTCGGAACCATATGTTATTACTGGCAGTATGCATTGGTTGTAAACCTTTTTCTTCAAGCCAATCGGTAGCGTTCCTTTTAGAATATCTCGCATCTTGCCAAATGCTGCCCATCCCAAGCCTATGCGACGCTGGATCTCACAAGTTTGATTGTCTTTTCCTATTCTAATTTTATGCCCTAAATAGATATAGCTAAAGACCTGATGTACTTCGTTCCATCTACCCTAATAACATCAATTGGAACTAAATTGGTAATGTATTTTGTTTTTTCAAAGTTTATGTTCAGGCCTATTTGTTCTATAGCCTGTTTTAGTTCTTCCATCATTTTCTGAGCTTCATTTAAACTCTCGGCTATAATGACAATATCATCTGCAAAACGCAAGTGGCTTAAGTATTCACCATCAATATTTATTCCCCTTTTAGCCTAATCTAGTTTTTTAAGGCATGTTCCAGAGCTGCAGTGAATAGTTGGGGGAGATGGTGTCGCCCTGTCTTAATTCCTCGCTCAATTCTATATTTATCGGTAAAGTCATGGAGTTTAACAGATGCTGTTGCATTGTTGTATATATGTTTTATCAAATTTGTATATCTATAGTCTACTCAGCTTTGTTCTAATGCTCCTAATACTGCCGGTAATTACACGGTATTAAAAGCTTTCTTGAAGTCTATAAAAATCAACGTGAGTGGTTTATTATATTCAACACATTTTTCAATTAGTATTTTAAGTGCTTGTAGGTGGTCATTTGTTGCATAACCTTTCCCAAACCCAGCTTGCTCCTTAGACTGATAAAAATCTAATTTTCGTTCTAAACGTTCTGTGATGATCTTGGTAAACCATTTGTAGAGATGTGACAACAGACTTATCGGTCTATAACTCTCTAGGTCTAATATATCTCCTTCTTTTGTGTATTAGGATAGTAATTGCATTGTTTCATTTTGTAGGGACAATAACTTGGTTTAGACATAGGTTGAATAGTTCAGTTACTACTTCCAGCAGTTTCTTGCCTCCTACTTTAACAGCTTCTATTACTATTTGGCCATCTCCCGGAGCCTTGTTGTTTTTCATTTCCTTTAGAGTTATAAATTATACAAAAGCCAGTTAACAGAAGAAGACAAAACACAAATTAGTGAACGCAGAGTAATGAACCAAGAATCCGAACTTCTGCCTACTATAACGATAGAAGAAGTGAAACGAACTCTAACTCTAAGGAAGAAGAAGAATTATGTTTTAATATTTCTTAAACGTTACATTTAATGTTATATTTAGTTAATGTTAAAGTCAGCTTACTGTGATCTTATTAATAATTCAAATAATAAACCTGAAGACTAATGAAATGAAAATGGAGTTAACTTCAAAACAAACAACACAAGATCCAGTTCGGTACAACCTGATCTACCTCCACGTTAGCATGGTTTCTACTTTTGAGAAAGTAGTTGAAAATGTTATTAAACAACAATTTTATTCCTATTTTGAATCAAATAATTACTTCTAGCAACTTATAATATGTATTCAGAAGTGCTGGTTCTACTACGAACGCGGTATTCAATGTTGTGGAGCGAGGTGATTGAGGGTCTTGGACGCAACAATCGCATAGCAATTTCTTTATGTGGCAGACATCAGGCGGTAGTGTCTAAAGGTCATCTCTTCGATTTTCTACCCACAAGGTTCTGTCTTTTGGACAAGGACCTCTTTTGTTTATTATTTATGGCAATGATTTTTTGTATAAATTCATATGTCCTTACACATTTAAAAATTTCTTAAAACGAAGTTTCTACTAAATCTAGCACATGGTTTGCTGCAAAGAAACTAAAAGTTTACTTTGATAAAACGTAAAATTTGGTTATATCTGCAAGTAATTTATATAATGATCGAGATAACAAAGAGACTGTTAAACTATTGAGAATAACCACAGATAATCGACTGAACTAGCTATTGAACTAAAGAAAAAGCTATTAGGTTTGTTATTTGTTATTCGCCAACTAGCAAGGATTGTCAACTCTGAAACATTTAAGACGATTTTTTTTATTTTACTCTTACCTACTAAGGAATGATTTTAAGGGGCAATTTAACAAATGCACTTCAAAGAATTCAAAATTTTAAGAATGCAAAATAAAGCTATCAGGGTTTCAGCAGGGGTTAGTTATTTAGAACACTGCTGACCTTTCGTTAACACATTCAAAATTGTAATGTAAACATAGCAAGAAAATAAAGAATAGAAAACAATAAGGGCTAAGTAGCATAGAGAAGATAATAAATATTCAAAATAATTATTATATATTCCAAATTAAATAAAGAATAAATTCAAACAGCAACTTCTTCTTCTTCTTCAGATGCAAATCCACTAATGGATGTTAGCGATCACATTTTCCATAATTATTTTCTATTTCTTGCAATATGTATCAGAGATTGTATGTAGTTAATTCCTGTCCATTGCCTTATGTTTCGGAGCCAGGACATTTTCTTGCGTCCCATTCCTCTCTTGCCTTCAATTTTACCCTCGATTATAAGTTGGAGGAACTGGCATTTTTCATTTCGCATGATGTGACCTAGATACGCCGTTTTCCTTTTCTTGATGGTTTCGAAAAGTTGGCGTTCTTGGTTTATTCTTTTAAGGGCATCTATATTTGTGATTTTAGCTGTCGATGGTATTTTTAGGATACGGCGATAAAGCCACATTTCGAAAGCTTCTAATCTGTTTATATCCCTCGTTTTGAGTGTCCAGCCCTCTACGCCATATAGCAGCACTGACCATACGTAGCACTTAGTAAACCTTAGTCTCAGTTGAAGATCAAACTCAGAACAAGTCAGTACCTTCTTGAATTTTACGAAAGCTTGTCGAGCTTGTTCAATGCGACATTTTACTTCCCTGTCCTATGCTCAGTCTTCAAGAAGCCACAATCCCAGGTATTTAAATTTACTCACTCTTTCAATGGACTTAGTATTCAGTGTTTTGGTGGAGATTTCAAGTGCATCTAAGTTCTGGAGATGATCATAAATTGGTCTTTTTGGTATTAATCTATAATCCCATTCGCTTACTGTATTCTCCGATTATAGTGACAAGTTGTTGAAGATCGACAAACAGTAACGTATACAATTAAATTATACACAGATAACAATTGACCTAGTTTGACACAAGCCCGAATGTTTAAGAATTACGAAATCTGAAGACCTTCGTGAAAATTAATACAACGAAGCGACACACCATCGCATGTGCAATGGTGTCTTGCACATTCCAACACGTGGAATAGTACAGTAGAATCAGCAAAATAAACTAGGAATGTTCGCGGGACATAAAAACTAAAAGAATTGATCAGCCAGGCAGTAGTATCGAGGGAGCACTCAAGGCATTAATTGCCAGCTCCGTGGACGTTCGGACGCGATAGCGTCCAGTACGCGGTCAGTGGTAGCTGGGCAGACGTGACTGCCCGAGGCAGCAATTGCCAGCGGACTTAGTCAGTATCTTCAGGCAGGGCTGTCAAGGCGAGGGGCGACACCAGATGCGGATGACGCGCGATTGTTATATTTCGACGGGATATAGTTCTGTATAAGTGTCGGGTAGTGGGAGTTCAAAAAACGCGACAGAGCGCGGTATCTCCGAAAAAGAAATCCGATTTCCAGAGGAACTGAAGGGCGTATCATTAGCTACAGCCTAAATACGCGAAAGGTTACAAAATTCCATATATTAACCCGAGTAAATTATAGTAGTACAGATTGTCACCCCTTTACTTTCTTGCTAAGATCTCTTCTCGTCTCCCTTCGCGCCGAACGAGTTATTATTGATTATATCTGACAGCTTGTTAACTTACTTGTAAACCACATAGTATATTCAATACATTTGTAGACTCTAAATTTGGTTTTTATGTTCCTTTCGGCCGATTCAGACAGAGACCAGGAGAGTACCAAATGGCTTTTAAAGTAAGCCCTTAGATTCAAACTCTTTACAGGACCTGAGACCTAGAAGCCCTTAAATCCCTATTTCGAAAATTATGCCGTTACCTACTCTGTTGATATTTCAAGTTTTGACTGGAATTTGCAGAAAACGGATCCATTTAATAAAACAGTCTGATGTTCATGTTCACAATTCGCGAAACTGTTACTGGAATGTCACTGAGTCTTCTGTACTCAGAAGAGTATATATGACTCATTGCATAACATCCACTGAACTGCTTATTGTAATTTAATCTTACCTTAAATCTTTTACTGTTTAATATGTGTTTTTGTTTGTGATATATTTAAGTTACGTTTTATATTCCTTTTTTATATACTATGTATTTTTTTGACTTGCTACAAACAATATTTGTATTTGTTATGTAGTTAAATAAATAAACTCAAACTCTACATAATCCTCGATTTCACATATTAGAGTTGCCTAAACGCAACATACTGTATTAAAATTCGTGTCGAATTTAGCAATAATTTCTTGGATCTATGTCGTTTAAAATACTAATACCTCTTAGCTAAGATTTCTGATTTATGGCAGAGTTAGCGGTAAATTACAGATAGATTTTTTAATAACTGATAATTACGGACTACCGAGAGATAATTAATAATCTTAAAGTATAAATAATTCACAATTCAAGCGGGTTTTGATCTTAGAAGCACAACCGGAAAATATCAAAATTTTTCACGGTTAAATTTATGGGTGCAGTAAGTAAAAAGTGAAACAAATTATCAAGATTATGCAGATACATCATTTATGAAAATGACGCTATAATACAGGAAATAAAAATCATTTCGACATTTTGTAGACATCTACACTTCGTTTAAAATAATATTCCAACAAAATTTGGGGTGATGATCATAAAATATTAATTAGGCTTACAAATCGCTCATTTGATCTAAAATCTATTATGGATGTATAAGTTACGATGCTGCACGTAAAACCACTCTAAAACAAATTAAACAGTATTGAGTCTACAGCTTTGAGATTAGCACTGGGTGCTTTTAAAACTAATCCGGTTAGTAGTATATAAGTTTTTACTGGAGAACCTCCTTACATATAAGACGACAGCAACTATCCTTGAACTACATTGCAAAGATATCATCCCAGAAACAGCATCCTATATTATTCCACATCTATAACCCTGGTATTCCTCCTAACAATAAGACTACAAACTCTACACCTCTCAGAAAATATAAAGCTCACAACTTTTAATAGGAATCATCTCAATGTATCGCTACATATAAATGCAAACTATCCCCAATGGACAAGCCACCCATTAACTATTGACTTAACACTTAAAAAGTATCCCAAATAAACTACAATTTCCACAATAATTAAATCTGTCTTCATGGAGATTGTAGCCGATATCTATCGATGCCTCTAAAACTTCCAATGGTCACGCTGCTGACTACTACTGTAAAGAAAATTCTTATAGCATATCGATACCAACAAACTGCTAACAGGTGAGGCTACAGCCATTTTGGAAGCCCTAATCTTCTTGGAAAAGACCAAACAAGTATATACCAACAGCTGTATGATACATAATAATAAAAAACGAACTAGAAACATTTCGATTAATAGGTATTAACGGAAATGAATAAGCAGATCAACTGGCAAACAAAAGTCGAATGAACTCAAACCATACTGCAAAATTGAAAACATATCCGTTCACCGATCTAAAGAACCTGGTTAAAATCCACTGTACTAATACTTGCCAAAATCATTGGGAACAATAAGGTAACAAATTAAATGCAATTTGCCCAAAAATAAATGCTGTCTTGAAGACTCCTTTAAACAGAAGAAACTAAGTTATTATTAACCGTCTAAGAATTGGCCATACGGCCTTAACACACAAATGCCTAATAACAAAAGAACCACTAGCTATCTGCTCCAGCTGACTGTCAAACATATCCTGCTTGATTGTCCTCAATTCATGGAAAAAAGAAGATCCCACGGATTCAGAAATGATGATCTCAAAACAGTTCTCATCAAAAAAATTTTAACAGTGTTAAGCTTTTAAAAGACATCAAGTTATTCAATTATTTAATGTAAATATTTCATGTATTTGTTATATACACTAATAAAACTGCGCGGTTGATATGGTTTTGTGTTTAAATAAAAAAAAAATATTGATAGTACAGCCAAAACTCCCCAACCTAATATCACCAACCAGTAATTAAGACTTTTATAATTATTTGGAATAGTCTTGTCTTTAAGGTTGCAGTCGTTTTAATATACCAATAATGTTGGTACATACATAATCTGTTATTTATTATAGATATAAAATATTATCATTAAGAAGCAACCACATTTCTTAAAAAGTGATAGAAATTCCAATAGAAATGAAAATTCTTTGGAAAATAATTAATTTCAGTTACGGTTTATACCAATTTCTTTTTATTAAGACTTTTACACACATAATCTGCACAATTATTAGCTTTGTAATTATACCGATACACACTAATATTGGGTAAACTTTTACAACAAATAGGGTACAAATCTAATAAGAATAAGAATTCTTAAGAATACGACTGCAACTAGATGATGCTCCAATTGATCAAGCGAAACATTTAAATACTTAGGAATGATGATGAATGACCAATCGGATCCCCAACAAGAAATAAAATGTCATACCAAACAAGCAAGACGAGATTTTATCAAATTTACACCGCTACCATGTAACCGCAATCTTTCCTTCACTATCTGCTACAGGATGGTTAAATGCTATGTACGGTCTATATTGTGATATGGCATGAAAACATAGACGTTAAGAGTAATTTCCATTAATAAATTGGAGGTCTTCGAAATGTGGACGTTGCGAAGAATGTTCCGCATACCATGGACAGATAGGGTGAGAAACGAGGAAGTTTTAAGAAAGGCAAATACTAAGAGAGAACTACTCAATTTGATCAGGTACGAAAAATTAGATACCTTGGCCATATTCTGAGAGAAAAAAACTACGCAATCCCTCAACTAATCATCCAGGGAAAGATTAAAGGCGAGGGACAAGTGGGTCGCAAACAAATGTCGTGGCTACGGAACATAGAACTGGACAGGCATAAACAACACTGGTGATCTTTTGCATGCCATAAAAGATACACATCTGGCCTTAAGATAATTCGCCAAAGCACTATATGTGCACGGCACTATAAGAAGAAGAAGACAAATCTAACTTTACTTATATGAAGTAAAATTATCTTTGAAAAGTGCATTTAAAGACTATAAATCCAGTGTTAAGTCTTTTAATACAGTTTCTTAGCAACTCAGGAAATAAATATTGGATGGTTGCTATGGACTATTTTTCAAAATGGCCAGGAGTAGTTGCAATACCCAACCAAGAAGCAATCACAAATGATGACGCCTGCTTGAGAATCTGAGGTTTTGATGTGAGGTTTCACTTCTACCCCTTTACGACTAGCGACGCAACTTCGAATCGGAAGTTTAGCGGCCATGATGGTTTTCTTGAAATTAAGAAGACCAGAACGACACCACTTGATCCTCAGTAGGATGGCACGGTAAAAAGATATAACCAGTCCATCAACCCTACCTATTACTGTTTATTCACGAAAACCAGAGAGACTGGAAAAACTGGTTACCCTTTAATAGTTGTACTCTCTGATCGAAAAATAATGCTCTACATGGCAATCTACAAAACGGATAGACGGAAAAGAAACATTCACTGAATATGTCAGCAGACTAAAGGATTAACTTTGTTTTGATTATTCCTAAAGGTATCTCTCTATCATACAAGTGGATAAAGTCCTTTTATTTGAGCTGGTCAAATGCGTCCGTGCATAATCTTCCCGACCTAAACCCTTGTTGTTATTCTTCTAGTGTTATAATTTCATTCAGTTTATTTGTTTGATTGTTAATTTAAGTGTTGTGTTTACTAACTTAAACCTCTGTATTTTCCGGGTACAATTTGTCTCCCTACTTGGTTATGCAGGTAATAATAAAAACGCTACGGATAATAAGTATCTAATAATGTAAATTGTATTAATAACATTGTCGCCAATTTATTAGCTAATATATTATTCTTGTTTCTCAGTGTATATTTTTAAACAAAATTCCGTATTTACTTACTATACATCATACAATCGTAAGAAAATTAGGATTGAATATCAATTTCTATAAATACTTACAGTTAACAATACGCAGGAAATTTATCTGCAAAAAGAAAATAAAATATTAGTTTAGGTATTTCAGGTAAGGATAAAAATTATTGTTATTTCTGAACAATAATTAAAAATATAGACTTGTATCAATTCAACTAATTAAATTGTTACAGACAACTGTTGTTATGTGTTAGGAAAAAGAACAAAATGCAATGTTAATATGTAAAGATTCTTGTAAAAAGATACTATTTTATAATAAAATTTAATAATTTAAGACCATTTAGAAATTTAAGAAACTAAAATACCAATATGATTAGAAAGAATTTATGTTACTATAAGTGCTAAACCGTCGTTATATATACCGATGCTTCCAAATCATCAAACGGCACTGGATGCGCTTTTTGTGTCCCGTTGGAACGAATAGAACACACATTTAAGTTAAACTCCCAGACCTCTATTTTTACAGCAGAAGCTCTTGCAATATATGAGGCCTTACTTTATGCAACAGAAAGTAGCTCGGATCATATAGTGATATTAATAGATTCTTTATCAGTTTTGACCTCTATTGGGAAACCTGGATTGCCAAATACGTACAGTTGCCCTTATATTTACATAATTAAGGATCTCAAATAAAAGTTAGTAACAAGGGGCAAAAATGTACTCTTTGTTTGGATTAAAGCACATATGGGTTTGGAAAATAATGAACATGTGGACCAATTAGCAAAACAAAGTATTTTATTTGGTAGAGAAACTTCGTATAAAATCACGGCTTGCGACTTTCTGGCTTCCTTAAAATTAACATTATACCAAAGGTGGGATAATATATGGAAGGAATATTCCATTGTTAGCCCAAATAGATACAATTCTCTTCAACCAGATATTCCTAAAACACCTTGGGATAAGTCTTTTAATGTACCTAGAAAATATGTTACCATGATCATTAGACTGAGATTTGGGCATGCTTGTTACCCCAAACATTTATTTAAACTCAAGGTTTTAGATAATGATCGATGTGAATTTTGTACAGCAGAAGGAAACCTAGATTATATATTTTTCAGTTGCCCCAGAAATACTATAATTTCATCCATATTAATAAATAACTTACATAAACATAATATATTAGCCCCTTCAGTACTTATTATCACTAGACTTGAGAGCAGTGTATGACTCCTTAGTTATATTTTTAAAGGATAGTAAAATAACCATGTAAATAATTATGCATTAGTTAATTATATAACCTTTGTTTCTAACCCAATTGTCAAATTCCTTTCTAACCGTGGCCTAGTGTTGTATGTCTTTTTTAAAAATGCCTTGATGGGCCCCTAGGCGAGAAGATAGTGACCCTGTTTACCTGTTATTTGATTTGTATATTTATTAATATACAACAAACTCAGACAACTATTTGTACCATGTTGAGTCTGGCTGAATGCCTAAAAGTCTATGCCAAAAAAGTCCCAAACCTGAAGTATGTACTGCTGAAACTCGAATTAAGGCATTACATAAAATATAAAATATCCAAGTTTCTTCTCAATTTAAACAGATTATATACTACGTCTATAATTTTCGTATATATCGTGATACAGATAAAACTGTATCTGTACAGTTAAGGCATGTACTTAATTTAAAACATTTAAAACACAAAACATTCACAAAATCATTCAAAACAACTAACACACTGAGATCCATCCCGTCCAAAACCAAAGACAATAACACCCAAGAAAGATCAAAAAACAGCATAAAATACATGGGAGAAACAAAAAACAGCATCTATAAAATACAAAAATATATGAGAGAAACAGCAAGACCACTCGATGTCAGAATAAACGAGCATGGAACATATATCAAGAACAAAAAGCAGAGAAAAGAAGAAGTCAACAACAAGAATAAGCCAACGATACCCGAGTAATAGAATGTCAAACAAAGCGTCTACAATCTAACACACACCGCATATGCAACACACAATACACACATAAATTAATTCATTTTTTTGCTCAATAATGTTACACAACCACAAGTATGATATAATTTCTTACTTTTTTTTTAAAACACCAACCTCAAAATGTGTTGTAGTCACTATGGGCTGATGGCCTACAGATCTAGGTCAAGCATGTCAACTTTAAAATGACATAAGCAATAACAAAATCTTTGGTTATATATATTTTTACATAATTTACACAAAAAATCTTTTTTGAGAACGATTTCCGGAGTGAAAATTAAAACGTCAAATATAAGTTAATTGAAAAGGAGATTTTCATTACAATCACAACCAATTATTGTGACTTAATCCACAACAAAATAATATTTAACCTAACCATATTACAAGGAAGTAGTGTCAGAACCTTATTATTATAATATTAATTATTGGCTTCCCATTTTGAGTCACATTCCACCACCAAAACTGCGAAGAAGTTATTTTCTTCTCAGAGAATATAAAAAAATCAAGGCTAACCATCATCCACCATGATAAGCTTGATATCGAAATTAATAAACTGTGCTTCGAATATCCTGCATTGTTAAGAGCCAACTCGTTACATCAGGAACATTTCAACCTCACCAACACTTGAAGAAGACAACGGGAGAGCTACTCACCACAGGTAGCACACCAAATGGCCTGTATTGATCAGAAACCGCTAGGCTTTGAACTGATCCGCAATACATGTACAACGCTAAACAGAATAAGAAGAAGCAGTTGTAGATGTGCTGACATCCTATATAGATGAAGAAAAGACCTTACTCCTGAGTGTAACTGTGAACCGCAACGACAGTCATATTGTTGAAGAATGTCCCGAAGGCGATTCCCTGGAGTTTTCAATGAGTTTTCCTGAATGCGACCGAAAATGTTTTACACTATATTAATAATACATAGATCTTCGTTTGTAATACTTCATGTAACGTTTTATATTGATTTTCAATTATGAATGTGTTCTTATTGTATGGCATACGATAGATAAAATAAAATGCACATATTCAGATTTGTTTTCCTAACCGTTTATCGCAATTGCTTTATTTTCACTGCAATTTATTCTATTTTATGTCTTTTACTGACAATGCAAGTGTCACTTAAATATAGAGGTGGCTTTTTGCCAATATCGTATTATTTATTGATATTGTTTTATGTCCTATGTTCTTAATGTCATTATTTCCAGCAAACAATCCTTTCCTTTTTCCCCTGGCTACTCTGTTACTTCAAGATCTATCTGCTCTACTGCTTAACCTCATAAAAAAATGAAGCGAGACTTTATGCTGCCATACGTACTTGACTAAACCCAGAAATAAAAATAGCAGACGAAAACTTTTATTATTTCTTTTGCTTGTTTTTATATTTCTCTGCTTTCTTATATTTAGAGAAATAATCATCCTATATATGGCAAGGATTCTTTTTATATATATAGAAAATCCGTAATTAAGTAATAAAACATTATTTTTATTATTATTGACAAAAGCCTTAACTGCGAAATACAGGACGATAAACCTCGTGCTCTATGCTCAAACTGCCAAAGTGAATTTTCTATAATTTTAACGCTAATGCTACTCGGAAAGAAGTGAGATAAAGTGGAAAAAAAGATTGATACTTTATCTTGACATTTATTGTACCAAAGGCCGTCTATACAATTACGAGTAGTATCTCCTTTTGCGCGAAGCACCAACGACCAATTCTGTGAACCGAAATAATAGGTTGTAACTTTATATGCCGACAAGGTAGCTGCTGCTCCGTTTGGTATTCTACAATGGCTTTCGGTCAAACGGCGACCTGAATAAGTAAATAAAAAGAAGAATTTTGTATTTACGGTGCTCACTACTAATGAAAAAGTAGTGTGAATAAATCTGCTAAAGTAATTTCTTACAAGGCATTAAAAACGATAAAACAAGCCGAATGGCAAAGATTATATTTGCCTTCTTCTTATTTTAATTTTTTAAATTAAATAGACGAATTATTTGGACAGAAGATAGCAGGGGACCTTAAGTCAAACGATAATGGAAAAAGGCTAATTGACCTGTGCGAACTGAACAATCTGAAAATTACTAACGGCTTTTTCAGTCATAAGGATATACATAAATACACGTATGTACAAACAACAAGAAACATTAGATCCATTATGGATTACATAATTGTCAGCAAAAGTAGTACGAAGAGTTGAGAGGAGCCGAATGTGGCACTGACCACCGATTAATAATTTCATAAATGGGATTTCCCTACACGTTGAACACCTAAACTAGAAGGAAGAAAAAACACAAAGAGGACCAAGTAGAAAATGAATAGAAAGAAGAAGAAATAAAGTTCAACATGAATTTACTTCAAGAGAAATACATAAAGGACCTATACCAGAGAAGACTGGACCAGAAGTTACAGGATTTCGGTTTCAGAAACGTCAAAGAAACGTACGAGCACGTCAAACACAGCAAAAAAAGGCGGCATTAGAAGCTTTGGGAAAACTTGAGAAAAGAGATACCCAACACAAAGTGAAAATAAACAAAGAAACCAAAAAATGTATTGAGGAGGAAATACAGAAATCTTTAAGGAAAAATAACAATGAAAAGGTCCAAATACAAAATCATATCAGCAAAAGAGTGGGAAGACTACTATAAAGAACTACTCATAGAAAACCGCCTAGATTTCATAGAGATAGACACAGAACACGAACAACAACAAAATCAGAATGAAAAACAGATTGAGATAACATTAATCGAAGTAAAGAATGCCATAAAAAGTTTAAAGAACAAAAGATCAGAGGGACCAAGAGGAATCCTTAATGAACTAATTAAATACGGAACGGTGGAAAAATACTGAAAGAAAAACTGGAAAAATCTATCTCAAATAAAATCGGAGATCAGGCGGGGTTCACGACAGCAAGATCTTACATAGACCACATATATACACTCCAACAATTAATTGAAAAAAAAATGGCAAAAAATAGATCAGTACACAGGGAATTCATAGATTTAAAAAAGGCATATATGACGGTTCCAAAAAAACTATAAAACACGATGAAGAAAATCGGAATAACTCAGAGGTCAGTAAAAGCCGTAAAAAAGCTTTATAACAACAACAAGGTAAGAGTTAAAACCGGCAATAAATACTTCAAAGACTTTAAGACCACAAAAGGGTTATTGCAGAGATGTTCTACATCTCCGACATTGTTCAAGATATTCCTCGAACAAATATTAAAACCATGGAAAAGGAAATGTGAAGGGATGGGAATACCAATCCGGGACAACTTCTTGGGAACATTGAGCTTTGCAGATGACCAAGTGGTAACGGCTCAAGATGAAGGAGATCTGTGCTATATGCTCCGAAAATTAGAAAAGGAATACACAAAAAATGGACTGGAAATAAACCTAGAAAAGACCGAATACTTAACAACAGAGCAAGAAGCAGTGAGAAACTTGGAAATGGACGATGATAGGGAAATTAACGGCACTGAAAAATTCAAATATTTAGGATTCATACTCTTAAAAATGGAACCACCGAGCAAGAGATAATCAGCAGATTAGCACAGACAAGAACATGTATTAAACAAATGAACGAAATACTGTGCGATATACTGATTACCAGAAATACAAAGAAGAGAATTTATAACACCTTGGTACGCAGTACAATGACCTATGGAGCAGAGAATTGGGTAATAAATGAACGAAACAGGTTCAAAATCACAGCAACTGAAATAGAGTTTATGAGAAGAAGCTGCAGAGTGACAAAAATAGATCGATCAGAAATGAGGAGATAAAACGAAGAATGGCAGTAGAACAAGACATACTCAGCTGCATCGAAAAAAAAACGTTTAATTTGGTATGGACATGTGAGAAGAAAAGATCATACAAGGTGGATAGCAAAGATTTCGGATTGAAGCCCAATAGGAATGAGGAAAAGAGGTAGACCCCGAAGATCATGGAGGGATGAAGTGGACGAGGCCATGGAAAGACGAGACCTTAGAGATGGAGAATGGCAGAACAAAAAGGACTGGATACATTGGCTGAAAGAAGGAAGGCAGCGACAGGTATGAAAATCCTTATATAGATAGATAGATAGAATTATTTGTTCATAATTATACGTATAAATCCTACATATATAGCAAGATGTATGTATCTGAATCCGATGTTCGTTGAGCTTTGGAGATCCGTAGAACATTTCACGCCTAATAGCTTTGTAGTTAGTGGTACAGTCGATGTTCGTGAAGTTAGTTAAGCGAATTTCTTATATTTGATTGATTTTTAAGACTTTGTGTCGTAATATTTGAGGGTCTTTCAATAGGAACTTCCAAGTTGGACAGTTGGTTGTAGTCATATTGTTAAACCTTTATGTATCAAATTGAATATAATTTAATTAATATATTTTTTCATCGATGGGTGCTTAATTTCACCGTATGATGACGAAACGCGAGGTCTGCCATAAAATCGCTCCTGTCTATGATAATATGAAGGAGAAACCGAAGCAGCCAATTTCACGTCTCTCACAAATCAATTCTGAAGCAGCAAATAAATAACCATAGACAACGACGTGTGTCTTCTGAACGGGCCGTACAGCAGGTAAAAACTAACCCTAATTGTCATCAAGAAATCATCTTCATATATAAGGCCCATTTCTGGATGAATGGTAAAGATAATAAACAAAATATCAACCCAGATAAGGTTCAAGAAAACCCAATACATCACGAAAAAGTCTGGATTTTAACTGGCGACAACTTAGAAGTACAAGATTTAGACAACAGTAATTTAGATGACATATATGCAGGTGTGATAAACACAGTCTCAGATAAACAATAACGATAGTGGTGAATTATGCTTTAATAAATAAAACAGCTTGGAAAGTATGTTTAAACTTTTAAAACGATACATGTACCACTTGTAAACCCATTCAGCCTTAACCTAATAAAATATTAGGTGCTTCAAAATTGCTATTATTGCTGCTATTTGTCGATGACTAAGCCCAGTTAGTAAAATTATTTCAATAAGTATTTGCTACATAGCATACTCATTCATTTTACTGCTGATATTGTTGCCTTTGTTATAATCAGTTCTGTTTAGATATTCGTAACAAACATACATAATCCCCAATGTTTCTTGGATCACAGGAAAAAAAGTATTAAGTTTGGCATGCCAACGGTATGGAGAGAACCTACAAATCACGTTGATGACTGTTAGTTTTGTTTGGTCAATATTTCAGGGATCAATAAAATACCAATCCCAGTATTCCAAAAGTTACCTGAAATTTGTAAGGATAAAGGTGATATTTTTGAACATATTTCTGACTCCAATAAAGACAGTGATAGTGATAACGACGGGGCAACAGCAAACCCACAACTATTAAGTCAAGAAGAACTAAGCTATCTCGTTAGATATTTAGCATCGGAACTTCTGGCTTTAAGATTAAATGATAAAAAATTACCGGAACAAAGCATAAAAATTACTTTTTACAGAACAAAAGATAAAGAACTGTTACCGTTCTTTCACCAAGAAGAAAACCTTAATTCTTGTTTAGACGTTAACGGACTCTTGGAGAAAATGAAACTTCCACACTACGATGCAAATGAATGGCGTTTGTTTACTGATAGCTCCAAGCGCAGTTTCATGTGTTCTGCTTCAGAATGGAAACAAGTTTGGCTCAATATCATTTGCTTATTCAACCGTGATGAAAGAAGAACATCCTACAGTAAAGTTAGTTTTACACAAGACAAAATACCAGGAATATCGCTGGGTGATTTGTGTGGACCTCAAAATGGTAAACTTTCTTCTTGGGCAGCAAAGCAGCTACACAAAATATCGTTGATTCTTGTGCCTTTGGGATAGTAGGGACCGAAAAAACACACAAAAAAAAAGAGTGGCCTAAGAAAAAAAACTTGGTAATTGGGCAAAAGCACATTTTTCCCCAGTCCTAAGCTAAGCAATTCGTTAAGACACTTGATTGTAATGGACCATGCTTCACCTACATAGGAAGAAAGCTGCCTCAGATAAGTACGGAAAAACTTAAAGCTGGAATATTTGATGGACCACAGATCAGACTTCTTACAAAGGATCCGATCTTGTGGGATACATGAATGAGGTAGAGCAAAAAGCTTGACTTTCATTGTGGACATTATGAGTCACTATGAGTTTCCCTGAAAACTTGAGGTGACACAAGTAAGGAGCAAGGTGAGAGATTTCACCAAGACATAAGAACCGCTACCAAGGGAGATGAGACATCCATATGATGGCAGATTTTTGCTAAAATTTGAAGAGATACTGTTTAAACAGTTCATTCCAGAAAATCACTCAAGCGAAGCTTTCGTTACGTCAAGTAAAACTTTTTTTATTGTGATAGTTTTTTTCTCAAAACTAATTGTATATTTGTTTTATTGTACAAATGATTTTATTGTAGTCAAATGGCTTAAAATATACGTATTTTCGAATTGTGTGATTTTTATTTCAATTTAGTATATCCATATTAGCATATTCTTATTTTATTGCTTACAAGTTGGCATGAACTTATCTTAAAAACTAGAGCTGATGGGACAAAACTAAAGCCATATTCGGAATCAGCATTCCAAATATACCTAAAATCAGCTCTAAACATTTTGGCACCAAAAACACTGTAGGCATGTGAATTAGCCATACAATGCCAGCTGACAATACTGTTGACAATGTAACATTATATAACTTTAGCAGCTTAAGAAGCTGCCTATAATTTTCACACATAGTTTTCTTTCGTTCATTCGGTTTCTAACATTTTAGAATATACCACACAAAATAAAAAGCTGCAAGCATCAATAATGATATAAGGTAAAAACATTTTCTTTTTGTAATACTGATAAAATGGTTCTTTTTTAACACCGACAATTTCTATCAAGAACAGTTTCCCAATCATTAAAGCACATCAATAGCAACCGTTTGACAGACAGCAAATGAAGTGCAACAGCTAATTTAATATCCTCGTTTATTCCGAAACATGTTTTTTAGTGTAAGTACATTAGCATGTAATCCTGTAATTTATACGTCAGCAATAAATCTTAGGCAGCTAAACTCGTAATTAATAAAGTTGATCCCACATAATTCGAAAAGGACTTCGAGCGAAAAACGGTTCTTGTTGTCTCGATAGTATAATGGTTTCGACAACTTTTATGATAATCTATAACGTATAACCGTATAGGCGAAAATTTAATTAGAAACATGAATAATGGGCTTAAGATTAAGGTGAGATCTACAGGTATTGTACCATGGTATTTGCATAATTTACCAAATACCGACAGCTTTTTTAATATTTGAATAGAGGTCAATTTAATATCTTTTTATTCAATTCCCTATCATTTTGTTGAATGATATAACCTACAAATTTAATTTGTTTTATAACGGGCTTTATTACAAACCTCCAGAACAGTTTACGTGATTGTTGATAAGATAAATTAAATAAACTTTTATATTTGATAAGTAAACTAAAAAGTAAAAGTAAAAAGTACTTAATAGTAACAGATACAGATACAGATACAGAATGTGTACTTTCTCAATAAATGCAATATAAATCAAGTAATTTTCATTTAATTATAATAATATGAAAATTAAATTTAATGATATCAATATATATCTTTAATTTAATAATGCATAAAAAAGTAATGTCGTTAAAATATCTTTTTTGCACCCCATTCTCGAAGTTTCAGGTCAATAATTACTTGGTCATCAACCTTTAGATAAGGGGTCCAATAAACAGGTAGGCGAGAAACTTATTAATCATCAATCAGCCAATCGCATACACTGCTGGACATAGGCTTCCTTTAGTTCTTTCCAGTGTTCTCTGCAATGGGCCGCTTGTAGCCAGTTTCCCGCTACACGTTTTATATCATCGGTCCATCTAGTCAATATTCGTCTTCCGTTTCTTTTATAGTTTCTGAGCCTCCATTTTATAATACGTCTTGTTTACCGTCCAACGTGTGTTCTGGCTAAGTGCCCTACCCAATTCCATTTAAACATCATGAGTTTTTTTATGACATCTTGAACTCCTGATCTTTGCCTGATTTGTTGGTTTGTTATGTGGTCTCGAAGGCTCAAGAATCCTTATACTTCAACGGTCACTGAAGAACCAAACCTATGGAGAGGAATCCATTTACAAGTCCTTTGAAGTAAGGCTTGGGATCCAAAGATTTCCAACTCTTGTGATGTAGGTAGCCAGGTACAAGGCTCACCCAAGTGTAATATATACATTTTTATTAGGTACTTGGGGAAAGAAAATGCAACTGCGTCTATAATACGTAAATATTTTTATGGCAAAAATTACATTTTTCTAACATACTCACACCCAGACAAAATTATTGACGCGGGAACTTAAGTACAGCTTACTTAGACGTAATAAAACTGTTTATGGGATAGTGAACTCTGTCTGTATTGGTATGAGGTGAATTGAGAGTAGCTCTATAACCGATGCAGCCGTTATCAAGCCCGGATAAAACAGGAGGGACAAAGGAGTAACACCTCTAAAAAAAACCAGGGTTCAACTGGTCCGGTTGATAGCAAGCACCCTGTAAGCGCTCCTTGTCTAGGATTACAGACGAAGGGTAGATGATGAACTTAGGCTGTAGTGGAAGCAAATTGTTCAGGAGAAGAAAATCTCCAAAATTAAACACTGGTCCTCCAAATCGGAGGTTGAGGCATTGGGCTACTCAAAAAAAAAGTTAAAAACGCAGCAACACGACTAGGAATGAATCAATCAACGTACGACGATGTACGCTACAAAAAAGGAGTATGAATTTCGGATGAATTTCGGAACTTGAAAGGTTTTAACCCTAAAAGAAATGAAATAAGGTTGAAATTGAACATCACAGTAACCACCGAAATAAAACGAAAAAGCCAAGGATAAAAAAACATCGGAAAATATGATCACTTTTACAGCAGGGTACCAAAGTACGCATTTGGAGTAAATAAACCTAAAGAAGAAACAGAAGGACATGAAAGGAAGAAAGTAATACAGAAGAGGTCTAACCTAATTAGCTTAGAACAAAAAAGTGTGAGAGAATTATGCAAAAATAGATTAGATCAAAAGTTGAAAAATAAACAATTTATTATAATGAAAATCATTCCACTCACATAAAAAAGGTGTCTCCAGAGACAGCAACACAAGCCATGAGATACCAAATCCAATATCAAAGAAAACTTATCTATTGGTTTAACGAAGAAATAAAACAAGAAATAAAGAAGAAAAGGGACCAATATACAACATTTTTAAATACAAAGAATATAACGGATAAAATAATCTACAAGGAGTCTCAAGCTAAAGTACGAAAAATGATATGTAGCAAGAAAAATGAAGCATAGCAACACAAGTGTAACATGATAAATTCACATCTAGCATTACGAAGAAGCACAGAAAGTTGGAGAGTTTTAAAATCTTTACGACAAGATAAGAAGAGAGACATAATGTCAACAATAACAATGGATGACAGGGACAAATATTTTGAGAAACTCCTAAGCGAAGATAGACCACACTTTAAAGGCAGCAACAAAATACAAAATATAAATATTTTAACTTTGCCCATATGAATAACAACGAAAGAAGTGGAAGATGTATGTAGATCTCTAAAAAATAACAAAGCACCGGGACCAGGTAACATTCCTGCAGAGTTAATTAAACACGGTACAACCAAACTATATACAAGATGAGCCAAACTGTTCCAAAACTACATTAATGGAATGACAACCCGAGAGGAGTGGAACACATCATTCATATTCACTATACACAAAAAAAAGCAGAAGGGATGAGTGTAACAATTACAGAGGCATTACCGTAATAAACTCGATCAGTAGAATATACAGAAAAGTAATTAAAAACAGCATAGAAAGCGAATATAAAGACTTAGAGGCCAAGGAACAGGCAGGATTTAGGGCAGGTAGATCTACTATTGACCATTTGTTTTGCATTACACAGATTATTGAAAAGAAAATAGCCGTTAATCAAGAAGTACATTTATTTTATGTAGACCTACGAAAGGCTTATGATAGCGTACCAGAATATAAATAATGGGAAGCGTTAGAGAAAACAAACATAAGCATGAATTTAATAATTGCCACGAAGAAACTTTACGCTAATGCTAACTCAAAGGTAAAGGTTGAAAATAATCTGTCAAGTGGATTTCAAATGAAATCATTTATCTTCTCTAATATAAGTGATAATTAAACGTCTATCTTTACCAGCTGGAAATTTTAATCCCGTAGGCAGACTAACAGAAAAATTAGAATCTTTATTTGGTTAAAACAAGAAGAAAAAGAAGAGCAAGAAATACAATATTGAACTTTTAAAAATGCTTTAAAAAATGCCAAACCATAATTTGAAATATAGACCCAAACGAATTTTTTCTGTCACTTAGGTTCTTTTCGTGTACAATATAGTCTTATCACGGTGGTAAATATTCAAAATCTGCCCGCACGATGTCACATCAAAAAGCAGGAGAAGTCTGACATTACTGTAATTAAATAAGTTGAAGAAAAACATGATCGTGACCACTGAGGGCGTCAAAATGTTGTGTTCCAATGGATTCATTAATATTTATTACAAAAGGTCAAATAACGAACATGAAGACGACTAAGAAGATACTAGGATTTACCGCGTGCCGAGTGTGCACTATACACAGTGACCTCTTCTGAAAATATTATATTACACGATCTATCATGGCTCAGGAACACACGACCAAGGCATTGCTGACCCATATTCTGGATTACTTGTCTTTGAACGCACGTGAATTATGGCCAATCGTTTCTGGTAATAGGCGAAAGGTTAGTTGGCCTATTCCTTCATTCTAAAGATATTAATGGACTTTAAAATTATTAAACATATAATGGATATGTTGTAATATTAACGATACTAAATAATTCTCAACGTCGATTAATATATGCTTGATTTATAACATACATGATGTACTACATTCTCTAAATGACCATCGTTTATTACAATGTAAATAATACATAAGCTAAATAAATACAATTTTCTATTTCATGACCAAATACCCACCAATAATACATTAAAAAATTAAAATTGTCGACTGATAGATATGTAAAAATAGCATTCATGTTTATCAAAATGATTTAAAATTATAAGAAAAAACTTCATTTGACTTTTAAAAAGTTGCAATTCTTTTTCTGAATGAAACTCATTACCTAAATAACATACACAATGTTGGAGAACTATATCTTCAAACCAATAATTCTATTTTGTATCAAATGATTCTATTTTCGCGTCGGTTACCTAAATAAATCCAGTCTACCTAGACCTTGTTTCTGAGAATGTTAATCCCCGCCCACAGCGCCTACTTGACGACAGACCGGCTTTTCAAAATGCATAAACAAAAAAATATTCCAGCGAGGCTAGTGATTTAGCGACTTTCGTAGGGCTAACATCTATATTTCAAAAGTTCGGAGAGGATTCTCCACGTTGCAGTTTACGCAATTGACCAGGAAGCCGTAATATGTGAATAAGTGTTATGGTGTTTTCGCTTTCGTTCGCAAATTGTAATATTCAAATTAAGTTCCTACGATAAGTTACACACTCAAATTTTATAAGCTCTATTTCTTGCCCTTTCTTTTTTCAATTACAGTCTCTTTCTAAACAAGTAATTGTTTTATTTCACTATATCAATTCAACAGGCCAGATAAAAGCAACTTGGAAAGTCCATTTTAGTTTCTCTACTGAGCTGTCGAAGGCTAGCGGACTAATTGGACTTGCAGCAAGAACAAAGCCGCTGAAAGAGACACTGTAGTATACAAGCCTCTCCATGGAAGGGATGTTGTAAACCGGCACCCTCCACATAATATAAGACACTGTATACATTTTTAAAAGCTGTACATGACTTCTTACTGATACTTAATAAAAGTTCCACGAGGAAACTAAGTTCCTGTAGCCTGAGTTGTTATCAACAGGTCCTCGTAGACACTTCGTCTCAGGACCATTTTACTCATGTAGAGTCATACGCCGCCATGTTACCTATCCAACGGTAACTTAACCATCACAAATTAGAAATACTAATAATGTAAAACAACTTCAAATTTAAAACATTTAAAGGGTTTTTACCCATATATTTTGGTGGCTACTAGCATGTACAACCGTTTGCACTGATAATGGATTGTTTAATCCGAAAACGTTTTGCAATGTGTTTGTGATAGCCCGTTTGAGGCATTTTTATATACCTTTTATAAAGGATTTTAACAAAAATTTTTTTTTAATAAAAGGTATTCAAAATGGACGCCATTTGCGTGAATACAGCATCAAAGTCTGGATGACTCTTGTTTTTAGGAGTCTTCTTGTGGCATGGTGGAAGAAGTATCTTTTTCTGTTCTCAACCACCTTTCTAAGTGGTGTGTACTGGAGCTTTCATTACATAGTTGCATTTAAAACTCTATCCTCTCATGATCAAAGTCTGTAAGGTCATTAATCGATGGTTGTACGGACGACATATGTAGGCACATTGTGCAGAAATTCTACCAGAGCCTGTTACAATGACTCTTATGACGTATTGTACGGACCATGCCCTCTAAAAATTACCACCATTTGTAGTTAGGTGGATTAATGTCTGAGCCGGAGGGCGATGTTCATTTCTTATAAATTCTGGTACATGATGTTACATGACAAGCCAATATCGAGTAGTTTTGGCTTTATAAGTGGTGCAGAGTCTTTTTGGGATATCCATAGTCTATTTTGAAAGATACGGAAGATACGTACCGCTAATAATTTCTCTTTGCTATTTTAATGCCCTTTATACAAAAATGTAAAAAAATGACACCCTCATAGAATGCTCCTAACCAAACCACCACTAAGACAGGAAAATGGCCTCTTTCGATCCTTGGCACTATTTCGTGGAATTACTTGCATAACCATGCATAAACTCTATCGTTTTGCTTATTGAAAGTCTTCTTAAAAAGCAATTTTTTTATCTGTAAGGGGTATTTTTTTGTAACGAATCAATAGATCGATATAACTGTTATCCCGGTATCTATTCTTCGCCAGTCGTTTAAAATAATACAGATTCAAACTGAAAAGTCTAACTAATGTCTCCGAAATTTTAATGCCCCAGAAAAAATGAGATCTATTTATAAATAATTTATAAATTTTTATAAAAAATCATCTGAAAGTGTGAAGTTTTTGGACACATCAGCTGAACCTTTTAGTTTGAATCTGAATCAATTCAAACGATTGGCGAGGTGGAGATACCGAAATAAGAGTTATATCGTTTTCGTGATTCCGATTCAGATGTGAAAAGTTTTATCATTTCATGATAGATAGATAGATATGTTTGTTGACAATATATATATTAAAAGAAAAGGGAGAATGCCATACTTTTTCAACAAGGGCTTACAGCTGGCGAGATATTCTGCTGAATTTGGATTGCTGCTTTTGGCAATATGTCTGGAGAATGTGAAACATTCCATAATAAACTGATCCAAGAATATCTTAACTCACAGAAGTAGCCAATCTGAGCATGGAAAAAATCTGTGAGGCAAGCTTCTTACACAATGCATCAATATCACATCATATGCTACTAGTGGGGCCATAAAGAACAAACACGACCTTCTAGGTAGCCTGTTAAGAGTTTCTATCATGGTCAGAGTTTTCAATAGATTTCGATATATTGGTTAATCTCTTCTGGTGGTTTAGACTGGACGTAATATATGTTTCTTAGAGGTTATTTCTTTAACAGCACTCCATATTGTCTTACTTTTGTTAGTGGATTTGTTTATTATGTTAGCATAAACAGTACGTTTTTCAGCTTTTATTGCTTGCTTGTATTTCTTTCGCATTTGACAATATTTAGTCCAATTGTCAGTAGTATGTGTTTTCCTATAAGTTGCTTAACAATAGTAGAGTTGTTTTCTTAAATTTCGAAGTTTGCAATTAAACAAATGAATAGCACGTTTTCAGCTATTCACGTTTTTTAAAGGAAAACAAATACTGTATTCTTCACTAGAACTGTATTCTTCATAGAACTATTACGTCTTTCAGGACTTGACACTAAGGACATACAGATTATAAAAAATCCATATTGGAATCAAACAGCCCACATGAAGAATGGACATATGGTGAGTGAAAACATAACCATTTCTAGAGGGGTAAGACAGGGCTGTATTCTTTCGCCACTGCTTTTCAACCTGTACACGAAACAAATATATCTAGAGGCACTAGAAGAGTACAATGAGGGCATCAAGATTAATAGCGTACCAATAAGTAATTTTCGATATGCAGATGATACTATTATACTGGTCGATAACATCGAAGATTTACAGATGATGCTACACAGAGTTAATACAACTGGCAGCCGATTTGGACTGAAGATCAATAGAAAGAAAACTAAATTTAGGGTGATCAGTAAAAAAAAATTTCAACATATCGACCTGCATATTGAAGACGAACGTATTGAAAGAGTACACCGATTTAAATATCTGGGATATACAGTAAATGACAAGTGGGACCCAGAAGTAGAGATTAAGATCCGAATTGAAATAGCAAGATCCAAATTCATCAAAATGAGAAAACTATTAAGCAACCGCAACCTAAGCATTAACCTCCGATGGCGCGCCACGAAATGCTACGTACTCTCTACGCTACTTTACGGCGTAGAAGGGTGGACGTTAACAGCAGCAACTATAAAGAAGTTAGCTGCTCTAGAAATGTGGCTGTATCGACGCATACTGAGAATACCTTGGACAGACAGAGTGACCAACACAGAGGTATTAAGACGAATGGGTAAAGAGGTGGAATTGTTAACAACTGTTAAAAGGAGGAAAGCGTCATACCTGGGCCATGTGTTCCGTAATGATAAGTACAGTCTGCTACAGCTTATCGTGGAAGGCAAGATTGAAGGTAGAAGAGGCTTGGGCAGAAAGAAGAAATCCTGGCTGAGAAACTTGAGAGAATAGTTTCAAATACCAGAAGCTGCGAACATAATTCATGCGACACAAAACAGAGAAACCTATCGTATGATGGTCGCCAACCTTCGGTAGAAGACGGCACATAAAGAAGAAGAAGTATTCTTCACACATATATCTTATAAGCAATATTGTCATGTTGGTTAAATTACAGTGGATATCGTCAAACACGGTCCGATCTTTGGATTTAATTTTTTCCACAAATTTTTTAATATTTGTTTCATTAATTAATCTTTTTAGGCTTTTTTTATAATTGTAGACAAATTTTTTAAAATACTTATAATAGCAAATTGAGCTCAATAATATTAGTAAATATATTATCAAGGCAAGAGCTTGAAGTAGGTGAAACTCTTGTGGGCGCTTTTATGAAATATTTCAAGCCGTACATGATTAAGAAATTTCGTATTCCACAAACATGTACTGTACTTAGTTCCATATTTATCTAAATATTTTCATAATTTTTGTACGTGAAATCAATTAAAGCACATAGCTTTGAAAACAGAAGTATCCCCATTACAAGATCGATAAAGTGCAATTATCAGAAAACGATTATTTTTAATGTCAACACCACAAAATTTAGCATTCAATAGACCACAAAATTTGTTTAAATGAACAGGCTTAAATTGAATATGTTTTGAACCATAGATAGCAACACCTCCATGTAGTCTACTTTCTCTTCAATATGAAGTTTCTTCTTCTTTGAGTACCGTGCCCAAGTTTCAGGCAGCGTGGGTAGATTCCATAACGATTTGCCGATATCGTTCTAGATCTTGCGCGGCATGTAATAATTCATTTGCTGATAAGCCAGTCCATTGACGAAGGTTTTGGAGCCATGATTATTTCTTTCTACTAACTCCCCTTCTTCAGTCGATCTTTCCATTAAGTATCAACTGAATTTTTCTGTATGTTTCTTTTCTTTATATGCCCCAGATATTCGAGTTTTCTCTTTTTTATCATCTTCATAAAGTCACCTTCACCTTGACCTACTCTGATTAGGACTTCTCTGTTTGAAATGTGTTGAACCCATGATATTTTGAGCATTCTACGATATAACCACATCCTTCATAATCCAGGTTTCACATCCATACAGTAATACAGGATACACATAACATTTTAGAAACTTAATTCTCAGCTGTTAGTTCAGCTGAGAATTGCTCAGAACAGATCTAAGTTTCATAAAAGCTCCTCTTGCAATATGAAGTATATTCTTTGTAAATTATCAGAGTTTAACCAGTGTTCTGAAATACAAAAAAGTCATACTTTTCTCTTAAAAAATGCATTTAATCCATCTATCTTATTAGATACTTTACTTTACTTTACTTTACTTTACTTTACTTTAAGTGAAACACAGAGCTTGTTTTTTTAGTAATATTATAGTTATTGTAGGTTGTATTGTTTTTTTAGTAATATTATTGTAGAATTACATAGAATGGGTAAAGATCGTGAACTAGTCGTACCTATAAAACGTCGCAAACTGGAATACCTGGGTCATATAATGCGCAATGAACAACGATATGACCTACTTCGTACCATACTTCAAGGTAAAGTGCATGGGAAAAGAGATCCAGGACAAAGAAGAATATCCTGGCTACATAACCTGCGAAAATGGTTTAACTTAACCACTACCGGACTTTTAAGGGCAGCAGTCAACAAAGTCAGAATAGCCATGTTAGTGTCCAACATCCGTAACAGATAGGCACCATAAGAAGGTAGTCATTGTACCTATTGTTTAAGCGTAAGGGAACGAATAAATTCATTAATATATATAGATATACATAAATTATTGTATTAGCAAATATTTATAAATTATTTTGGCTGGCTGAGATATCTGCAAAATAACATCATCATCGAAATAATTAAAGGTTCTCAGTTCCGCCTATGTCTGTACTCTCTTCTCGGTATTTAGTAAGTCGTGCTCCGTAAAAATACCGTATTTAACAATATCTCTTGACAGTAACTAGTACTAATGACGACAACTATGATTCTGAGTGTGAACTATTAGACGACATGCTTCTTACGTCTCACTCTACGGTCTCGTGATTTTCTAATCAAAAGTTCGTTCTCACGTATTAGATTTTGAATATATTTGGGTTATTTCTGCTATTAAACGGTTGGTGTATTACACGAATAGAGACAGATTGAGTTCTCATAAACAGGAAGTAACTGTGTGAAACTTTGTGGATTTATTTATATTATGATGAAGAAATATTCAAACAAATTAAGTAAATTTTTTAAATTGTCACAGGCAGCGTAAGATTTTGCGTTTAGTCTATATAAACACCCTAATTTATTGTTAAGTAAAAGAGTTGAGAAGACTTCTAAAAACCTAGAAGCATTCGAAATGTGGTGTTACCGACGCATTTTGAAAATATCATGGATGGATCGCAAAACAAACGAACAAGTTCTCGAACAACTAGGAAAACAATGCGAAGTTTTAAATTCCATAAAGATCAGGAAATTGGAATACTTGGGGCACATTATGAGAGGTGAAAAGTACGAACTACTAAGGAATATAATGCAGGGTAAAATCAAAGGTAGAAGAAGCGTAGGAAGACGTAAAATCTCGTGGCTACGCAATCTCCGTGAGTGGTTTGGATGCAGTTCAATTGAACTATTCAGGCGAGTAACCAATAAAATTATAATTGCCAGAATGATTTCCAATCTCCGATAGGAGTGGAACTTGAAGAAGAAGAAAAGAGTTGACTCAAATTTATTTACCACATTGCGAAGACTCTTCGTGGAAAGGCGATTGTGGAGGCTGTAAAATGTGCGAAGCGTCCGAAAGTTACCCGAATAAAACATTCAATTTGATTAAACGATTTTATCATTAGCACGTTTTTTTACGCTATATAAATCCGTGGTGACTTGGAAAAACAGACTGAAAAAATGACAGCCAATTCGACATGTATCTTCAACAGCATGGCTGGTACCCGGTAAAATTCAGAAGTTTCCATAGTAGAGCCCTTTATTTAGATAAAAGGACCATTTTGGCTTAACATTCTCTAAATAATCATTTAGATGAATTATCTCGATAAAAACATTTACAAAACACTCTCTTTTTGAAACTACATAGTATACAATTATTTTAATTTCTTATTTTGATAATATTAATAAGGACATTATAAAGATTTGGTTGAAAGTTTGTGCCCAATCTACTTAGAGTGTTTTTTTTAATCTTAAGATATTGCATATAGCACTATTATTAGTTTTAATGTTTGCTATGCACTAGATTGCTCTCAATATTGCTATTAATACTTATCATAACTTTTGAGGCGCCTGTATACATCTGACAATGCTGTAGGCATAGTTTTTCTATATCTCGATTATTGCTAAAGGTCCTTAAATTCACCCAGAATACTAAATAATCTCTCATATTGGCTGTACCATAGAAATGTTAATAAGACATATTTGAAATGTGTGATATTTTTTTAATGTGCGGAGTTTATTTTTAAACTGATGCATTTTGCTATAGGTTTCAGAAACTAGTAAACCTGGGGTATTAATAAGAGTTCTTATATACAGTAAATACAGGTATTTATTTGATAATATTATTATCATTTTACATAGTAATAAGGGTTGGGCTCATAAAGACTCATAAATCCATTTACAAGAAAAATTGGAATAGTACATTAAAAAATAATTAGTTAGGCAAATAAACTATAAACTAGTAAATTGTATTTAGTATTGTTCAGTTTACAAACAGGTAACAGAGTAGTTGCTTTTACAAGAATTTACAGATGGGGAATTTATAATTTCTGTTGGGAGACTGTTCCATATACTAAAAATACGATTACACAGAAAATGTTGACGCCTTGTCCATGAAAATGATTCCTTCTTCAGTTTCAAACTGGGTTCACGTAGTCTACTATAATGATCTAAAATAATCACGTGCTGCAGATTTCCATATCCAAACTTACTTAATAAAATTTGGAATTTGATAATTAAGTCACCATGGAGTTGACGAGATTCAAAAGTTGGTAACCCTTCTTGTTCAATTTTTTCACATGCGAAAAATCATGTTATTTTTTCGCTGTATTATTAACTATCCTTTTATTACAATTTTACAATCATTATCTTAGTCCCACCCTTAATAACCCTTGCTACTTACATTTTACCCTCTCTCCATTAGAAATACAGACAGTTAAGATAGCAAAGAAGAAAGATGCTCTCTTGATTATCAGCTGTCGATAAGGACACAACTCTTTTGATGGTCGTCCGTCGCTAAGGACAAATCATTCTCTCACTCTCTTAGTTTGGCCATCGCTAGAGCCAGACGCTCTCTCTCTTTCATTCTTTCTCTCTCTGCGCTTATCAAGAGGAACGTAATTACCTCTTTCCCGCTTTAGTTACGCGAGAAATATCGAAAATCGATATATAACGATTATCGCACACGATTTAATACAGTATTTTCGATATTTCTCGCGTAATTAAAGCGGGGAAAGAGGTAATTACGATAGAAAAACAGCCAAGATAGATGCTGTTCTTCTTGATAAGCGAAGAGAGAGAGAGAATGAAAGAGAGAGAGAGAGCGTCTGGCTCTAGCGATGGCCAAACTAAGAGAGTGAGAGAATGATCTGTCCTTAGCGACGGACGACCATCAAGAGAGTTCTGTCCTTATCGACAGCTGATAATCAAGAGAGCATCTTTCTTCTTTGCTATCTTAACTGTCTGTATTTCTAATGGAGAGGGGATAAAATGTAAGTAGGAAGGGTTATTAAGGGTGGGACTAAGATAATGATTGTAAAATTGTGATAAAAACGATAGTTAATAATACAGCGAAAAAATAACATGATTTTTCGCATATGAAAAAATTGAACACTGCTAAAGAAAGTTTTTGTGGGTAATCTGTCCTTCTTCGTTTAAAAGATAGTCTGGTGGCTTTCTTTTGGACATTTTCGAGTAGATTTCTTTCGCGCACTAATTCTGGGCACCAAACTATTCCACAGTACTCCAGTAGGGGTCGGACATAAGCTTTATACAGACGAATAGAACCCGAAAAGGATATTTTTGTAAAAGTCTTATTAAGTAGGTATAATTTACTATTGTCTTCTTTGTAATTGTAAAATCAAGGTCACAATATGATCCTACAATATCCAGTAAATGCCTGTCTATCGAATAAGACAAACGCGAGCTATTTTTAAAGAGTCTGACATACTAGATAAACAGGACCTCAAAATATTCGAGCTACCAGAAGAATTTACATGGTAATTCGGTTGTATCACAGTAATGAGTTGCAAGCATGAATAAAAATTTTCGATGTTAATATTATCCTCTGATTTAAAGTCATAATCAAAATTTGTCAGGCTTTTAAAAGCCTCACAAAGTGGAGGTGAGTTCTTAAGTCTCCAATATCGATTAGTTAAATCTTCTTCTTTCAACTTTCTGATATTTGGATAGAGAATAGGTTAAAAAAAAATATTAATAACAAACTTTACAAGCTAACTAACTACTAAAAAAACTTCCACATGTAGAGCACTAATTGGCGTCGATTTCATGGCACCCAAACAAAAACGCAATGCTGCGTTTTAAAACACATCTATTGTTTTCAGAATATGTTTACTTGATGAACCATATAATTTGCATCCATAATCGATAATTGATCTAATATAAGCTCTTACAAGCTATAAGAAGAAAAGCAAACAAGTTTCCACATCTGCACTTACCATGTTTTTGTAATTGATTTGAGGAAATTTAGACCCTTTTTACATTTATCCAACATAAACTCAACGTGAAGTTTCCAAGTTAACTTGCGATCGAGAATCATTCCCAAATGTTTATTTGAAGAACTGAAATTAAAATCATACCCATTCAATTTTTATCTGATTTAGTTTTGGGATTATTGTGTCGAGTGAAGATACTAATACTTGATTTACTTGATGCAATTTCAAACCCATTTTATTAGAATCAATTTTTTGGATCTATCATGTATTTTTTATAAAGTTTAAATGCAGTTATTATTGCTAAATTATTGCTAGAAAGAAATATGCTTTTCGTATTTCATGTCACACAAATTATTATGATACTTAAGACAAAATTTGTAATATTCTAAACTACGAGTTTTTCCATAAATTACATTACTGAAGAGTTATTTTTCAAACGGTACAAATATTTAAATTTCTCCATATATTCAAAGAAATTACTTGCATGAAATCGACATAAAAAATCTATAGAATTTTCAGTTACCTATGTAAAAATGCCACAACTTCCTGTACATTTCGCTAAATAACTAAATTTATCGATAATTTCTCCCATTAAATATCCATCACCTAAATCAATTTGACACACTAAACGGCAAATTAAATTATAGTTTTTAAAACAGGTAAGAAACGCTTAAAGTTTTGACGTTCCGTAAGAGGTCTACAGTTATCTTCTTCTAGCAAAAACCCAGGACGTCATGCAATAGCATTTGTAATTACTGATTTGACCCAATGATACATATACCACTAAACAACACGCTATGGCTTGTTCTCAGCATATTCTTCTTGGGAAAAATGTTATGTAATTCTGTTAGACAGGTTAGACAGTACCGCCGGACAAGGGGATTTATTGTTAATAAAACTTCTTTAAAAGTATAAACATTTTACAAATGGTTCATTAAAGCATCAAATGAAGACTTATTTACAAAAACAACACAAATCCGTAATTTTAATGTTTGACATTAAAATAGAAAAAAACTAATTTCTTTGAAAGAATTGGAAATTTTTATAATTTATAGATATTCTAGACTAATGTGCATTTGTTCAAATGAGTAGGTTAATTTCCAATGTGCCCGAATTCTGATGTGTTGGTTTATCTAAATTTTTTTTCGGAGTTGAGAACAAAGGCTATAGCGGGATAGGATGGTCAAAATTGCACCATGCTCGATTCAGTTTTGGGCCTAGCCATTCGAAAGGACATAATTCAAAACTCACTCAGTTAAATTTTCAAGTCCCTAGGTGCCTCTGGGGGTTCGCTATGGGAAAACAAACGTTAAAAAAAAATTTTTTTTAGACGCTGTATTGCTGCAAAAAATCTGAAAAAATTCATGAAAACGTAGTTTAATAATACAATACTATCTAATTTTTTTTCAGATTTTTACCTTAAAAATTAAGCCAAGGAAAAATATTTAAAAATTTTCAGTAATATTTTAGGTTATGTCGGCAATTTTTGGCCAACTTTAAAACAATGTTTTTTTATGGGTTTTTACTCGTTCTTTCGAATAGCATAGGTACTATTATCATTTTCAACGTAAAAAAATGCCTAAAAATCGAAAAAAACTGCCTTTTTGGCATTTTTCCGAAGTACCCCCCCCCTCTTAACAATCAATTGTATGGGCCTAGGAACAAAACAAAAACAAATAAGATTACATCGAAAACAAAAATTTATTTATACTGCCATAAGATACAATAATATCAGTTTTTATAAAATAAAAAAAAATTATTAATAAAATAAACATTAAAGTAGGTTTTTTAGTAAGATGGATGACTCATAACCTTAACAACATACATCTAAATTAATGATAACTCATACTTTTATATGTATTCTTACCTTTACAATCGAAATAAGCTATTAAAACTAATATTTTTTTCCTGCAGCATGCTAAAAAAAAACGAAAAACCCCGTTTTTTCGGCTTTGTTTTTAAGCTTTCGCAATCTCTAAATTCAGTGTCTAAATGAACAGTAATTTACATTTTCACATGTATCTTTCCCTTTACAATCCAAATCAGCTATTAAACGCATTAGTTTTATCTCACAACATTCTGAAAAACCGAAAAACCCCTTTTTCTTAATGTTTTTACTACATAACCTCAAAAGACTTTGAAAAATGAATCGTGGATTAGAACGCACTTGTACACTCAAATGTTGTGGAATTATAAGCTATGGAATATATCTACATATATACGTGATATTATATATTATAGTTCCATGACTTTTGAGATCCTTGTTATATAAATTCATAATCTCGTACCATGCTCGTCCATGTCTTACTCTTCCGCTTAGATACAAGAGCCTTATACCAATGCTTATATTATTATTATTTTATTTTATAAATATGTACTTAACTGTTTTGGCCTTCATGTCTTAGCCCGACATCCCGAATATCCAGGGAGCCTGATTGTAACAGAAAACATGGCGTTGATAGTGGCGCCACACGGTAGTTGATATTAGGCGGCGCAACTACCAACGCCATGTATATATGACATAATTAGGCTCGCATTATATATTGCTCTTAGTGCGTTTGCGTGTGTAGGACCATATCCTCTGTATCGCTTTTAGTCAGTTTGCGTTTTAGGGCCTTTATATGTTCAATAGCTCTCTGTTTTTGTGTTTATTTTAAATTGATTTTGAATTTGACAGCAGAATTGTGTCGGGTCTAAAATAACAGGCAACAATAACCAGTATTATTGTTTTATATTGTGAAGCAACAAATTCTTTTTTTACTATAACGTCGACCCTATGCATTGTGGTTATTTATTGGTCGGAGGTTTCTAGTAAAGTAAACATCATATGGAGGTTCACGAAAGCCAATGGTGTATTTTTATTTACACTGCGTTTAGACGTTCTGCTGAATAGCTTTTGCTACATCTTTCTGAATTTTTGACTGAATCAACTGTGTAACAAAGTAAGTTTATAAGTACCTCTTTAACACTAATTCTGGGTGTTTGGATTACCGCTTTGAAAAAAAATATATAAAGTATTATACTAGAGATCATTTTGTAGTTTAAATTCACTTATTTCATTGCTAATTTTGTATTATTACTACTCTTGTTACTGAAATAGATAAATATTCGATAAAAAACTTTGTTGCTTTGAACAAAGCTTTAAACGTTTGGTACAAAAGTTTTAAAAATTTAAACCAAACAGGAAGAAAACCGTTAAAAAAAACATTATTTTTAAGTTGACCAAAAATTTCCGACATAAACTAAATATTACTGAAAATTTCAAATATTTTTCCTTGGCTCAATTTTCAAACTAAAAATCATGAATTCATGAATTTTTTCAGATTTTTTGCAGCAATACAGTGTCTAAAATTTTTTTTTTAATACGTTTTTTCCCATAGCAAACCCTAGATGCACCTAGGGACTTGAAAATTTAACTGAGTGAGTTTTTAATTATTTCCTTTCGAATGGCCAGGCCCAAAACTGAATCGAGCTTGGTGCAATTTTGACCATCTTATCCCGCTATAGCCTTTATTTTTTTTAATTTTTGAGCATTGGAATTAAAGTTTTAAAGGGCTCTAAAATAATATACATAAGCTACTTTATAAAGTCTATCAAAAAATATTTTAACTTTAACTTATTTTTCTCAAATTTTCACGAGCAACTTTTACGTTTTTACGATCAAAAAATTAGTTTTTGTCGTAAATATATTATTTTGCAAGATAGTCTAAAGATTTTTCGCTCTAAAATATTTTAGAATCTATTATTAAAATTCTAATTACAAATAACCTTTTGGTGGCACGTCTACAAAGATCTAAGATCCAAGTCACTACAATCAACTTCCTAGACAACTCCCCACCGGACTATAAACATCATTTTTTACCAAATAGTACCAACTGTCTAAAAGATAATGTTATATCAAAAACAATATTATTGTGTTAATAACAAAGAATTTTATGTTTAGACGATGAAATGTTGTATAATTATCTTTTTATAATACTACAACTAATTAGCAAAATGTTCGAAACTGCCGTTTCTTTACAAACGACAGATGCTAAATAATGTTCGTGGTGTTGAAGAACTTCCTATAAAATATTTATCATTCCGCAAAAACATCAAATGTTCACGTTAACGTCAGTATATACATCTACCATATGCATATACGGTCTTTTATGAGATTTTTTGAAAAAATCCAACATGTATGTAAGTGTTGGCAATCACTCTTTCAGATAGCACGTCAAAACAGCTCTATTTAAGGAGAACAGGAAGTGGAATAGTGGAATTTGTTGTTTGCGAATTATTAGAGGTTACTTAACTTAGTTAAATTGGCGAAAATAACAATGCAAAATGTAAGCTTGTGTGTTGGAATTCAAGAAGAATTCTCGACGTTGTTTAATATATTAATAATGATTTAAGAGAGGAAGACGCACTAACATGCGAATTCATCACAATGTCGTTTAGCGTCAAATTTTTCGTGTCACTTTCATCTTTATAGATTTCTTCAATCTTCTCGTCTTCGCTGTCACTTAATACTACATTGTTATTGTTTTGAAAATATTTCTCTTTCTCTTTCTCTAATACTCTTTCAGTTTTGAAAATTTTTTGCTCCAACACTTAAAGGAAGTAAAGAATGCAATTGCGTGTCTAAAAGACCATAAAGCACTAGAAAATGATGGCATAAATGGAGAGTTATTGAAAAAAGGAGGAAAGCTTTTACACCAAAAATTGTATGACATCATTCTGAGAGTATAGCAACAACAGAAATTGGCTAGAGAATGGAATAGAAGCGTTATAATTCCCATATATAAGAAAGGAAACAAAAAACAATTCTGAAACTATAGGGGCATATCGCTTATTATTACATCATATAAAGTAATATCAATTATCTTGCTACAGAGACTCACACCATATTCGGAAACATATTCTAGGCCACTACCAATGCAACTTTCGTGCTGGAAGGTCACCTATAGATCAGATATTTACCATCCGACAAATAGGATCCGCCTACTTTGCTGATACGTATTCTCGGTCTTACATTATGGTGTCTAGTCCTGAAGTGTGAATAAAATCGATCTAAATCGCCTTGAGGCTTTCGAAATGTGGTGCTATAGAAGAATTTTAAAAGTTTCCTGGGTGGAGAAGATTCGAAACTTCACAATACTAGAACGTCTCAGAAAGACTAATGAGATCATAAAAAGTATCAAGCAGAGAAAGTTGGAATTTTTTGGACATGTAATGAGAGGTCCCAAACATAGGTTGCTACAAAATATCATGCAAGGAAAAATAGCAGGCAAACGCAGTCCAGGACGAAGAAAAACCTCATGGTTGAAGAACTTGCGAGAATGGTATGGTGTTGATAAAAGCATGCTATTTAGGGTAGCAGTGAATAAAATTAAGATAGCTATGATGGTAACCAACGTTCTGAAAGGACATGGTACATGAAGAAGAAGAGAAGAATGGGAAATGGAAGGGCCAGATAGTAGAGGATTGAGGGCGATAGTGGATGCTGCAAAGACTCACCGCTAGTTGTAAAGCGAGTGAAGAAGCAGAAGAATAATACACCTCAGAATATGATTTAAAAGGAACCCCAGCATTGGACGTAATTCCAAGACATTGCAAGACTTTGATGATGATGGTATATATAATGATATACAACCAGAAAAAAACTGATCTATTTTACTATAAAATAAATAAGAGAGCCAACAAAATTAATATAAAATAAGCACCTCTACACACGTATTTTTATGTTTAGTTGGGAAGTATATGAACCGTAGATGTTTTATAGCTCTATATAATTATTAAAATAGTATTTGATACATTAGTGTATATCAGTAAAAAGATCCATCAAGATAAATCTCTTTAAAACCTGATTATGATAATATTTTATGCATAATCCACATCCTTTAATATTCACCTTTAAATTTTTTAATTACCCGTGTAAACATTGATTGAAACTTCCTGAAATCCAGCGTCCAGTGTGCTTAGAACCCATTAAGTTAATCATTAGTCATCGGTGGGTAAACATTCAATTACATACGCATTTTTTTCTGCATACACTCTGCAGTCTCCCCGTATACCGTCTTGTACTTGAAAGTATTTCTTGTAGGAAGCGAAAAAACTTTCATGCGTACTAGTACTTAAACACAGGTTTTGTTTTCCGATGAGTTGGTACCGTTAGCTCCGTTCAACTAAAAACTACTGAATCTCATACATACAACATACACGCCTGGTCTTATAGTTAGTTGTACTTGGCACGCAACTCTTGGCAGAAATAAATCGCTAAATTTAATAATATATGACGAAGGGAAAAAAAAACTGACTCTGTTTGGCCATCAGAGACAGAGTTTAATTTAACTCATGTTTGATTGTGGCAAATTTTGTCATTAAGCGGTAACTGTGGAGTTAAGATAATAGCAGCTTCGTAAAAAACGTTAATTTACCACAAATTAGTTGACTATTATATTATGTTGGAAAGTAGATATTATTTTTGTATTATTAATTTAAAATGCCAGTTTCTTGTTTCGGTTGCTAAGAATTATTTTACACGGTGTAAGTATAAAGCGTTGTAGATGAGTTATATAAAAATATATCGACTACTTTAAGGGTATTTCTCGATTTAATAATATTCCTCTTTTATATTAATACGATATGGATAAATATAACTGTATGTCTTCTTCTTCTTTCTTTCTTCTTTTATGTAGGCTGTAAAGCCCGTTACTTCTTTAATATTAGCCTCTTAAATTGTTTAAATTATCGCACCATCTTTTTTTTGGTCTGCCAATACTTCTTTGTCCATTTGGTCACTTCGTGCATCTCGTACTATTCGTTCTATCCTATCCCCTATCATTCTACTAATGTGTTCGTTCCACTTCTGTTTCCGTTTTGTCACCCATCCATTTACGTCTTCTATATTTCATGCTCTAATTTGCTTGGTAGTTCTATTTCTAACATTGCTATCCACAATTTGCTTTATTTTATGGAATCATATACTTGCTAGAAATCTATGAAAATTTGTTGCGCATCGCGGTTGAATTCCAAGTTTTTTCTCTAATATTTGTCGGATGATGAATATCTGATCTATAGTTAATCTTCCAGCAAGAAAGACGCATTGTTAGTCGCCTTGTAACGATATATTTTGCTTATCTCAGAGTAAGAACATGGGGTAGAAGATTGGGGACAGAAAGTACTGGGGGTAGAAATAGGGCAAACAAAATAATCGATACTCAGTGGGTTTGTTAGACAGCTGGATCGTGGAGAAATTAAATCAAATGGGGTCAGATTAGTATAACTACAAAAAGAAACAAAGAGATACTTACATAAATCTCCTGGATCAAAAACGAACAAATATATGGCAGACAGGAATTACCTCAAGCTATTTCTATTCGGATTCCGATTCGAGAAAAACTTTCCTGTTGGAAGAAAAAAAGTTTTCTTTCCTAAAATCAAGAATTCATACAAGGGTTAGGAGACTTTTCTAAATCAAAATCAAAAATGGATCAGAAATAAATCTAACGTTTATTTTTGTCTCAAACAAATAGTTATTAAAAATACAGATTGCACAAAAAGCATACTATATAACATAATACAGAATTAACAAAAAACTTACGTGTTTATCTGTTTACAAAGAAGGTTGCTACAAAAATTTCGAAATGGATTCCTAGGTTATTTATTAATGTGGCCAAAATAGATTATTAAAATTAAGGATATTCTTGTTAATGAAAATATCATAAAATTGAACCTTTTCTATAAAACAATCAAATTAAAATTTTTTACAACAGATTAGAGCCAAACTGTCATATGTCAACACGACATTTTAAGACAGAATAAATTATGGCATTTTTTTAGCCACGCCTCTAACATAATATAAAACTTTAATTATTACAAATTCTTCAATTTTTAATGAAAGCAATTATTAAAAAAAATGTCTATTTTGCTTGGAAAAATTAATATATTGAATATTACCTTATTTTCACTTATTTCGCACTTAACAAAAACTTGCTACATCTCTGGGATTGAAGTTACCTGGACAAATTCTCTACAGGAACAAAGAAAACCATTTCTACAAACTGGGACGACGATCAAAGAAGTAAACTAGGTTTAGAGCGAGCAGAACAACAAACTAAGCTGGTGGGGACACCATATACAGCTTTCAAATTTCCATCAGTTTTCGGTATACTGCACAAATCTAATGATGATTACTCTGTTCTAAAAATGCCGTTGTTGCAAAGAGTAAAAAAAATCACCTTGACCGGCCTTAAGATATCACACAAAAAAATCGGCTGTTGATTCAAAGCCGCCAAACGTCTTTTCAGTTAGAATGATTCTGCCTCACTTACATGCGTTAGATTTGCGTAAACAAACAATACCTCTCTCGGCTCTCAACACCAAACCGACAACAAACATCCCCTTTTCAACCGGAATATTGGGGGACTCGAATGTTTTTACCAAGACCAAAAATCTATATTTTGCCTATCTCGTCAAAAAAACTTGAAATATTCTACTTTTAAATAGTTAGAAATTACACGTTTTGTATTGATTTTTCTACCTCACAATGTATACAGAGAATCGGGCGATTTTTAAATGTAAATAAAGACAACAAAACTTGCTATATTATTGATCGTTTTAAGATTCCTTTTGTAAAAGGCAAACACAGATTTCCTAGTAATTTTAAAATGCGTACCAACAAGATAAACAACTTAGAGACGTACTATAAAATTTAAAATGCTACAGCCTAGAATATCTTCCGAATATAGTGTGAGAAAGATAATTAATAGCACTTTATATAATGTGCTAATATTCGATATGCCTCTATAGTTTCGGAATTGTTCTTTGTTTCCTTTCCAATATATGCAATATATACACTTCCATTCCATTCTCTAGGAATTTTCTGTTGTTGCCATATTTTCAGAATGATGGACAATGTTTGGTGTAAAAAGTTTCCTCCTTTTTTCAACAACTCTTCATTTATACCATCATTTCCTGGTGCTTTATGTTCTTTTAGAGACGCGATCGCATTGTTTATTCCTCAAGTATTGGTGCTGGAATTTCGATATCTGCCGAATGAAATGTAATATCTGCTTTCTGCGTCTCACTTTCAATATTTAGTAAATTCCGAAATTATTCCTTCCGTCGTTCGACAATTTTCGTTTCTATCACCTGCTTCATTTATCATAATAAGTGTTACTCCAATACCTTTTCTTACTAACTTCACTTCCAAACCATTTCCATTTTGGGCAAGTCTCTTTTTTTCAATGGTTTCCTTGGCTGCTTATTCTTTTATAACTCATGCCACTTGCTACCATGCTTGTTCTAACTGTACATTATGCTCTTCTCTTCCAGCAATTGGAGTCAGTTCCTCTCATAGTTCATGCAAGAAAATTAGTTAAATTAACGCAAATGTGGATCACAGATTCATAAGCGCAAGTAAATAGAGGAAGCAGAACGACGATGCCATTTAGGCAGGGGACCCTCTTGTAAACTGTTGCTGTTTAATTTTTCTTTAGAATATGCAATAAGTAAAATATCGTTTGAATGACAGAAGGATTTGCTGATCAAGAATCAAAACTGTTTCTGTTGTCTTTAGTATATTCGTGAGCTTATCGTGCTTGATTCTGTCGAAAGCATTTCTGGTTGTCGATACAACATGCATAAATATCGCAGTTGACGTCTCTGCACCTTTGAAATAATACCTGAACCGCAAACAAGGCTTGTCTTGTACCTAACGCATCCCTGAATCCAAACTGCGTTCGTGAGATCTGTGACTCGCATTTCTGATAAATTCTTCTGTGTATTATCTTTAAGAAAGTCTTACGAATGTGGCTTATTGGACTGATAATACGAGTTTCCCGAGTCATAGATTTTATTAAACGTTGTCGTAAGCCATTTTACTCCTTCGTCTGTCATGATTTTTTAGAAATTCTGAATGAAAGTTTTTGGGCCCTGGTGCTTTACCTGCTTTGGTTGTTTTAATTGCGGCTTTGACTTCGTCTTGAGTAATTGGTGGTCCTATGTCGTATTTCATAATTATCTGGTTGTTATCTCTGTCATCATCGAATGTCTTCTCAAACGTATCTCTTCCATATATTCTTTGTTTGTTTAATGTCTATTACGGGTAGCCATGATCATCAGTATATGTCCTGATCCTTGGGTTTGTACATTCCTGCTGCCTCTTTTAACTTCTTGTGAAGATTAAATGAGTCAGGTCTACTGTCTAATGATTCTATTTCTCTGCATTGATCTTCGAACCATTTGTTTTTGGTTTCTCTAATAGTTTTTCTTATTTCTTTGTCAATTCATTTATACTCGCACATGTCTCTGTTTTTAGCTCTACTTCTATTCTCCATCATATTTAGGATTTTATCAGTAATCCACCTTCATTTTAGCCGTTGTTGGGCAAAGTTGTTTATCTAGGATTGTCTGATTAATTTGTTGTAGTTTTGCCATTTCGTTATCTGGTTCATTAGCTTTGTCTGTACTTTCTAATTCTTTTTTCTATATAGGTTTGTATCTGGTGCTTGGTGTCTTAATTTTTTTATGGTCCTAAATCGTATTTTCTTGCTTTTGGACTCTCTATGTTCTTCAGATTTAGTCTAATGTTAACTACCAGTGGGTTATGGTCCAAACCGATGCGATGTCAGCACTAGGGTGCTATATATAAAGTTAAAATAAATCAATCCCTGACCCTGCACTTCTGGAGGCAGAGCTATAATATTATGATTTTCAAACCCCAACACACGGTATCTCGAGTATTGTTAGATGGACCAGTGACCTAAGTGTGTATGGTCTGACCGTTTTGTATATATTTTAGTTTTATAGATGTGAATAAAACACAAAACGAATAGAACTTGCATTCTATTTAGTCAGTTAACATTTAGCTTTGTGTAAAAGAAAACATCCCTGAGATTATTTATTATTAATATAATATTAACACAACTGGAACACAACTGGCTTGGGGCGCTTTCGGCAAACTAGCACATATCTTGAAAAACACCTCCATTCCTATAAACTTAAATAAAAAGGTGTATAACACATGCATACTACCAGTTTGTACTTACGGCTTGGAGACAGTAGCACTTACCAAAAAATCTGCTAAAAGATTAGAAACAACGCAAAGAGCAATGGAACGAATCATGCTTGGAATATCACTAAAAGACAGGATTAAAAAACACCGAAATAAGACGTAGAACGAAAATTAGCGATATTGTGGAAGAAATTACAAAAATGAAATGGCGATGGGCAGGTCACGTAGCTCGATATAATGACAACATTTGGACACGGAGAATTCTAGAATGGAGACCAAGGACGACAACAAGAAGCATGGGAAGACCTCAAAAAAGATGGGTAGATGACATAAGAGCAGTGGCAGGCAAACAGTGGATTAGATTGGCGCAAGATAGAGAAAGATGGAAGCAATTGGGAGAGACCTACATTCAGGAGTGGATGGAAAATGGTTGACATAGAAGAAAGAAGAAGAATTATAATATCGTATTATATGTTCGTATAAATATATTAATACGTATTTTCATCTTTTCTTTACTAGAGGTCTCTTGTTGCATACTCTGGCAGTTATTTTCATGTAATTGCCAGAGTAATCGGTGCGTTTTGATTTGATTTGACTTTTCTTACTTGTGAAGTGTTTTAACTTCTGTGTTTTTTTTAAACGATGGTATACAGCAATTACGGGGTTTTTCCCATTAATTCTACTTACAAAATCCTTCTGATGACGGACGGGTAGACCCAGAAACACGTGTCAGAGAATAGTAAGAGACTCAAAATAAATCGAAACACAACCTACTTTGTATATGTATTAATATGTTGTAAAGTATTAATAGATGTTTTACCATATGAATAATTCGTCCTGCATTTTCATTCAATCTCAATCATTGTTCATCGACTAAATTTGTTTCCGTCATCATCAATTTTAATTCACTCCACCTTCATTTTATTTAATGCAATACTAGAACAAATCTTTGATACTCGTAGCACAACAGGAAACTGATTTAACCCGCATAGACATAATGGCTAACATACACATTCTTTAGAAGCTAATAAAAGCAGGAAATAAAAGCAGGAAAGTATATCTCGTAAGAAACTAGTTATCAATATTCTTCGGTATAATTCAATACAAATGAATCGTATAATCATCTACACTTATTACATTGCAATTCTTTTGCATACCTTCTTTATTATTTGTACAGGGTGAATTATTTTCATCTACGGTATAACACATTTTTAAACAAGTAATTATTTGGTTTAAATTTTATCTTTATCTATTGATTACAATTTACAAAAATAAATTATATAAGCTAGTTATTTAAAGAAAAACCATATTTTATTTTCACACAGAAATTACAAAATATAAAAACAGTTCTAAAGGTCTGTGGAAAACTATTAAAAAATTAAATAATAATGGCGCAAAATGTGAAATTAATTTTAAATCAAAATAATGAGGTAAGTACTGATAAGCTGAATATTAGCAATATTTTTATTGAATATTTTTTTAATGTAGGGAGTACGCTTGCTAAAAATATTAAAATTTCCTCTTCTTTGATCCTTGCTTGTTGTAGTCGTTCTTCTTACTGTCTTTGTAAAGCCGCAGAAGGGCTTCGGTCCAATAAATGGCATTGATAAGCCTTGTTTGACCATTTCATCTGCTTTTTCATTGCCCTTCGCTCAGGTACCCTTGTCAACGTCACCTTGCTATAGTCTGCTAGTTTATTTAGGACACACACAATCTTATACTAGCTTAGAATTGACCTCTACAGAATTGAGTGCCTTAAACGCTGCCTGACTATCTGTGAAGATGTCAACTTAACGAAACGTTCTTTCCTGCCTTTCTATTTGTTCCACGCAGTGAGGGATTGCCGATATTTCTACCTGGAAAAGTGTCACATACTTAGATAAACTTAACGGTAAATGTATCCTTTGATTTGTCCCTACTATGCCGGCTCCCACACCCACGATGTTTTTGAGCCAACCGTATACCAAGTTAAGTAGCTTAAATGGGTAGATCATTATTCCAGTCTTCCTTGCCTGGTATCTTAATTGTGAACTATTGCATCGATAGGTTCCCATGTCACCATTATATGTCGCTGAGTATGGATTATCTGTGCATCACTGATCTGCCTTTGCCCTAGATCTTTTGATATAATTTAATTATTTACTGCTTTATACTCTATTATGCACATAAAGGATTTTTGCTAAAAGAATCAATTTGACGTAGTTTCGTTTCTAACAATCTTTTTCCCACAGTGCGTTACCTTTTTGGCATTCCGAAACGCAAGTAAAATGATATGAAGTGGTTGTAGATTCAGCAAGATTTTGCTGAGTCTACAGTTGTTTTTATGGTCCCCGTAATACACAGACACGCTAGCCTTTGTGTATCACCTAGCAGCCGTAATTGCTTCCACTTGCTGCGTCTTTGTCCACCACGTCACCAAGCCATAGGTTATCACTGGTCTAACAACCCTTGTGTAAACCATAAAATAATTTTGGGGTTAACCAAAATTCTTACAGCACAATCTTCTACATCTGCCTAGAGACATAGTAGCTTTTTGTGTGGTATTTAGCATGGGTAGTATTCGATGTGTGCCTATGTTTAAAAATACACCCACGGTATTTTGTTTCTTTGACAAATAAAATCTCTGACAAACAAAACGCATGTCATAGTACGTTTTTTTCTAAAACACGTAACAAAATCGAAGTTCTGAGTATTATTGAGTTTGAGTAGAGCTTTGATTACTAACCTAACAATTACGGGTAAAGTATTTTTTAACGAAACACCAAATTTATTTCATATTTGTCTATTTGTTTACATGCCATGGATGTAAGATCTTCCTCCTCCTTCCTCGGCAGCACGAGGAAGACCCCCCAACGCGATGGAGCGACGACCTCAAAAGAATTGTGACCAATTGGATAGCAGAAGCGCAAAACAGAAGCAGATGGAAATGTCTAGAGGAGGCCTATGTTCAACAATGGACAACGCAGGGCTGATTGATGGATGTAAGATATTGAATTAAGTCAAATAAGGAATATTAACAGGAGGCGATAATTCTTTAAAGGTCAAAAAATCATACTAAGTCAAGCAAAGCTTTTAAATTTTTACCTACTAATATAATAAGATTTTAAATCATTATTTAAATAAAGATTTTTATGAGTACTTTTCTCGATGCTGGTCAGCCCTGTACAAAATCAAAGTCGCTTATCTTAAATACCACTTAGTATGATCATGTACATGCATAGTATCCCGTGGCAATATTTGTTCGATTTGTAAGGCATCACTGTAAAATATTATTAGTAAATAGTTCTACTGATACTATATCATTAGTTATAATTAGTTTAGTTTACTTCTAATGTAACGGTGATTATTGATTTGTTGCAAACAACTTTTGTTAATAACAGCTCATATTCTTAAAATATTATTTTTTAAAAAGGATTTCCGGAGTGGAAATCTAAACGTCATACAACAATTATAAAACGTAATCTTCATTATTCGCGTTCTCAAACGATCGTGCTGCCATCTGCTGTCAAAATAGATAACTAACAAAATAGGGATAAATGTCAAAAATTTGAATTTTTATAGTTTTAAAACTGATATAAATTTCATCAAATTTTAAAAATAATGAGCTTGCTTGTCTTCAATTAGGGGTTTGTTAAATTCACAAGAAATAGTAAAGAAGCTCATCCAGATCCTCACCTTGTTTGTGCTCGTAAAACATAAGACTTGATCAGCAGTTTATGTACACATAAGACTGCTGCTGATCAGAACAACTTCGTATTCAAATACCTTCTCAATCAAAAGTCTAAGAAACATAGGCTAGAAATAAAACAAAATCACGATCACGAACAGTTACAAAATACTTCATACGACAGACAAATGGTGTTTTATTAAGTGTGTGTAATTCCACATTCTTGTTCATCACTCAATTTTCATCAAAAAGATTAAATCGTTTAGCTACAGCTATAAAAGAGTCAGAAGAATGTCTTCCTGAAAAACGATGTGGAGCTAGGACAAAACCCATAGATTCTAGAAGCTATTAAAAATTTGGAAATAGACTTAAAAAGAACAGATGAAGTTACATATTACTCAAATTTCTTCAAAGATCTTTCAGACCAAATTCAATCTGAGTTTTTTTGGCGGTCCAAATATAGGATGTTTATTCATTTTGTGATCTAACAAAAAGTCAAATAAACTTATGCAAAGACCTTCCAGAAAAAGCTTCCCTTATTACTAAGCACAAATTGCACAAGTTACGAGCTAAGAAATTTTATGAATTGCTTAAAAGAACAAAAGCTAATGTAGTTTAGATATCTTTTGACATTGAACAAAACCAGCTCTTCCAAAATTAAAAGTTGGTGAGGTATTTTATTCTTGACAAATTTAGGTTTATAACCTTACTTTTGTATTGATGGAAGACACGCAAGATTCTACCAATACTTTTGTGTAACACATGGACTGAAAAACAGAGTGGAGCACAGTTTTTAGCTCTGTATAACTTTTTGGGGGTTTTGAAAGACAAGTTTAAAAATGTTTTCTGATGCTTGCAGTGGGCAAAATAAAATCAAAATGTTTTGGGGTTCTGCTTAGTTATGTGCAGACTTCTAGGGTGTTTAGTGATATTCAGCATTGCTTTCCAATTAGGGGACCTATCTATATGCCTCCTGATAGAGTATTTGGACGTTTTAAAAAAATATTTATAAGAAAAGAAACAATAGTTGAGTCAGATGAGTACTACAAATTGCTTGGATTTTCAGCTACAGTTAAAGTTGTAGGAAAAGACTGGGAACTTTTGGTTATGACAGTAATTAAAGACACTGAAGCTGAAAATACCTACTGTGGTAATTTTAGTACTTTTAAAGGGCTAAAAATGCAATTTTATGGGAATCTACAGTATAGTAAAGTCTATCTCTTAATGAATCATGTAAAGTGTAACAAAGAAAAAATATGTGAAAAACCTTCTCAAATTTACTTCATTATCTGAAACTTCAAAAAAAACTTTTATAATACTGCACTTACCAATGTGCAAAATGGTTCCAACGTTAATATTACTGTAGTGTATGATGAACTAAAGGCTTTTATTTGAAAATGTTTCAACTTTACTTTTCAAATTTTAACAAAAATATGAACAATTGATATTGATGAATAAAAATTAATTTTTAAATATGTGCTTAGGTAATTATTGTACCTTTCCTGATATCTTAAAGACAAGCTCTGAGTATTAGATTATTAATAAACTTACAAATGAAAAATCATATGAAGTTATTTGTCACATGCATTTCTCAAAAGTGCTCAAGTCACTGATTTAAGGTCGTTTTGAAAAAAAAAATATTTATCTTCTTAAAAGCCATGGTTTTGTGTTCAAATCTTACTTTCAGTTATTTTGAAACAAGCATTTGAACCTGCAAATTACATGAATGATTCTATTCCAAAGTAACATTTAATAATATTCTTAAACATAAAAAAATCGTTTCTGAAAAGTTTACTTTTTTGACTTAAAACCTTTTGCAATCCACCTCTTCAATCCGAAAATGGATTGCCCACTTCAAGGAAGATTTAAAACTATTTTTGTTTATAGACAATGGAAATGTTCATAGGAAACTGTGAAAAAATGTTGCAAATTAAGTTTCATCCAATTAATAAAGTAGTTTTTAAACTGTCACCCTTCATGTATTCAAAAATTAAAAAAATAACATTTTTATAGATTTATTCCGCATTCTTGTTAACATTAACATCATTAGTCAATAATTAATATGTTTTAACATGTTACAGTAAAAACAGCAATAAAAAAATTGACCATCCGTTAACAGTATATAAATCGTCCAGTTCAATTTTTTGTTGTTTGGTTTGTCGGACAATCTTCGTACAATTAATTTTTTTAAAGCACACCTAAACGCCCTAATGAGACGACATTAGTTCCATAGTATTAACGTCAATAATATCATAATGAGCACATTTTGTACACATACGCGTTAAAATGAAGATACTTCGATTAAAATGTACACACTTGATCATTTTCCGGCACTTACGTACTACTTATACGGGTATTATCGATACTATGGTAGAATTATATAAAACGCTATTTAATATGCATCGAAGACAAGACCGTATCTGACAAGGAAGTTACCCACGATATTATATATTTATGATTTAGATTAGAATTTCTCTCTTCCCTTTGTTGATAATTTAGAGGCGAATGGACTGGTTTCTTGTAGGTAGAAAGAGTTAATAAAGTGGAAATTGTAACTACGAGCTTATAGGTATACGATTACTTTCTTTAATCAATTTATCATTCACACGTTTTATGTTTTTGTTCAGTTTCGCGCTACTGCTAATTTATTTTACAAATGTATTGGTTCTTTTGAAGAAATTCTATTAGGCTAATAAATAAATTAAATATCTTTTTGTATTGGTACATAAAGTTTCAATTTTTTGTTATTCCAAAAGCTGATATTTAAAAAAAAGTTGCCCTACGACAATTTTATTCAAAATTTGACAAATTTTTTTGGATTTATAATCATTATTCAAGATTTTATCACCTTAAATTGCAAATGTATTGTAACATTTTTTTTAGTTTACTTTTTAATTTTTTTTATTTCCTTTATCATATAACCGATACGCCACTGGACGTATCTATGTTTTGGCAATAGCGTCTTGTACCCTATTGAATTGCCTTATTAAAGGCGTAATAAATTACTGTAGTTAAAATTTATCTGCTTGAATAGAAAAATTCAACTCTTTTCGCGATCAACAGCTAATATTCATTACGCCAAATATCTTCAATATAGTTAGTCCTAATAAAAATTTTAAAATACTTTTTCTAAGCAATATATTTCAGAAGTATAAATTTCTGAGTAGAAAGTTTCTGTATGTGTCTTTCGCAAAAATAAGAGAAAGGGAGATTTTCTTTTGGGGACAGATTGTTAAATTTTTGAGAAAACGAAAACACTTCCGTGTGAGTAGTCAAAGAGTTAAGTTCTGCTTAAATGTCTTGAAGTGTTTTTAGCAAATATATCTAGGTATATTACTACCTTTAATTGTTGATAATTCAATTAGCTCCATACGAATACAGTTAAGTATTGTATAGTAAGTTTAAATTTAGTGCGATTTTAAATCTACATATCTACAAGAAAACTGTAAGTAATAAGTTAACCTTCGTATTATTATATTAAGCAGAGAGATTGCTAAATCTTTGGTGATGCACGAGCTATCTTTGCACTGCACTAGATCGATCAGTATGACCCAACTGGTGGAAAGAAAGATGAAATGGAAAAAGAAAAATAAAAAAAATATATAGAGGAAGCAGCGTGGATGAAGGAGAAAGTAGAAGAGAGGGAGTGAAAGAAGGGGATGAAACTCAAGAGAAGAAAATCTGGAGGACAGAAGTGGAAGAAATTGGCGCTAGAAATAGCGCAGGCAGAAGTAGCGTAAAGGATAGGGAAGGAAGAGACAAATAGCAAACCAAGAGAGAGGAAAAAATAAAGGAAAGAGAAGGAGGAAAGAGAAATCAGGCAGAATGACAAACAATTAAAACGAGGGAGTAAATTTAAAGAGACGAAAACGAAAGAAAGGAAGACAAAAAAGCAAGCAGCTCGGACAGCTGAAGCAACTCTGACGATGAATGGAAAAAAGCGGAGGTCAAGAACAAGTAAACCAAACAACAGGACAGAAACGACCAGTTCGGAGGAAGAGGAACAGCCACTGAACAACAAAGCTAGATCAAAGATGGAGAGTCTCCAGGATAGTAGAATAAAAAGGATCAGACAGACTAGAGACCAAAGAATATTAAAATCCACAAGGACAATAAATTCCTACAGCTGGCTGTATGTCATGTATCACAAAAAGAGGTTTAATCTTTGTAAGTAGGTATATTTGATATGTTAATTTGATGTAGCCCTTTTATGGGTTTCTTAATATACCTACTTACAAAGATTAAACCTCTTTTTTTTTAAAGGAATATCATTCTAATTGGACGGAGGACGGGAAAATGGCGAAGGAAGTAAAGAAACTCCTCTCTTATAATACATGCGTGTCGAGAGCAATGGCAAAAGCAGACATCGTAAAGAGAAGAATCTGGGTACAGGAAATCCCACCCAATACAATGGAGAAGAATACCGGAGGATATCCAAAAGGCCACGGAGGAAACAGTTGGCAAAGGGCGGGCCTGTGACATCATAAAAATTTGGACCGAGACATGAGGCGAAATAAGAGTAATGATGAGTGCCGTGATGGATGTGGATGAAGACGCGATTAAAAATATCTTGAAAATGAAAAGAAAGATAGACTATACATCTTGCCAAGTAATAGAATTAACGGTAGAAATGCCGAGATTTCTGAGATGTCTCGCTTTTGGACACAAACAATGGCACTGCAAGGGACAGAATAGAAAAGGATGTTGCTTTCGATGTGGCAAAAAAAGTCATATAGCGCTGGAATGCAGGGAAGAAAACAACCAGATGCGTTAACTGTAACGTAGTCAGGCATAGGGCGAATTCAACGCCAGTGGAAACAGTACGAAAGAGCGCGCAAAAGAAGTTCAAGACTTAGAAATGGAGAACACAGGAAACAAGACGCGAGAGCTGAGGGTGCTTCAAAATAATGTATGAACAGTAAGAATAACACATGATCTTGCCGAAGATGTCGCCGTAGAAAAGAACATCGATGTGCTGCTGACGCTGAAGCCAAATCAAGAATGGTTTGTAAATACGATCGGGAGAGCTGCTGTACGGATCTACAATAGGAAGCTGCGATTGTATGAAATTAAGCCGAAAGAAGGATATGTGATTGCTCGAATGTAGGGGGTGCGGCTGGTCTGCTAATATATTTCTCCAGAACGTAACGGTGAGCAAGTATGAAATGAATATTTACGAGATTATGCAGGAAGTGGGAAACACAGGAGGAAAATGCGTAGTGCTGGGAACTTTTAACGCAAAAGCAGTGGAGATCTCCCATTACCGACAGTCGCGGCAGAATAATAACTGACCGGGTGGATACTTTGACTTAATGGTACTAAACAAAGGTCTGGATCCTATGTTTGTTAGGAGAGGTAGGTACGTACATCGACGTAACTATGGCCAATACAAGGAAATGCGGCGAAAGTAAGAGGCTGGAAGGTTTTGCCAAACTTCACTGGAACTGATTATTAGTACATCGAGTTTTTGATAACCAACGGGGACCACTAACACGATCCGTGCGTTGGGAAGCCGATGCGGCATTGGAAATGACTGGAAGTATACGAGGAGCTGATTAAATGAAGAGTGAACATGATGCAGGGTCAATCACCGACAGTGAAAAACCTAAAGAGAGTCATTAAAGAAGCGATGGAATAAAGTAAGATAGGTCACCGAGATGTCAACAGGATGCCATCCTGGTGGAATGAGGACATCGAGGCACTAAGAAATGAATATATAGCAATAAAAGTGTGTGTGGTGTGTGTTTTCCGAAAGGTTTTTGCGGTTAGTACAATTAAACTTAGAGCTGAGATTATGAATACTAGAGCAATTATTATTAAACTTAGCAGTCTTTCGGGTTGAACCGCGTCGATTATCATTGCGTCTAGTTTTCTACATTCTCTACGATATCTTCTTCAAAGATTCCGAGATCTCAGTCTCCTGAGACCCCAGATACTACTACACTGATTATTAACCAATGCATTACTGCGTTGTATAATCTATAGTCATATTCACTGACGACAGTGATTGTGGCTATAGATCTAATTCTTAATTACACTCTAAAGTCATATGTTTTCATTTTCTCAGTAAGAACAATTTTAAGTGTTATTATTACTATTTTATTAGTAAATAATTACCGCTGCAATCTAGAAATAATAGAATTTGTAATTTTCTTCGATTTTTGCACCAATAATTGCATACTTTTCTGAATGAATGTACTATACATTATAAGTTAAAAACATATGTTTGCTTGTCTTTGAAGGTGCCTTAAATATTGGAAAAATTTGCTATTAGCTTTCTCAGCACAGCAAACCGTCAAGTCAAAGCTTTCATTCTTAATCCAAAATAATCGCAAATTCATAAGTATTCTTTACCTTTATATTTGTCACGCAAAATTAATATTTGTAGTTTCTAACACCGAAAGTGGGTACACTTTCTTCTTCAATATTTAACGTTCAAGCAAATCTGCTTTCGAAGAAGAAACTGACAGTAAATCCCTATCTAGTTAGCTATATATCTCTAGGCCCCTATTTATTTAAAGCAAACATTCCTCATACATAGACTCGTTCGTTTTATTTGCTCTTATAATTACCGCAAGTAACTAACTTGTTCTGTAAAGAACCATGAACCAGCGCATCGCCTAGAACAAATAACAATTTTCTAGAGATAATGGTCTAAGAAGAAGAATGGTCTATTGTATTACGTGTAGTATCTCCAACATAAGGTCTCTCATATTCTTTTACATAAGGAGTCGCTTACTACGCAAAAACGCGGCTAGTTTAGGTACTTACCGGTAGACTGGGAGCTGGATCGTTTATCTGTAATCAACAAAAGTGTATGGTTCAGTATATTTATTATTTTAAATATAATTTAATAATAGTATACAGATTTTTTACTATGTAATATAATAGTTATATTATTTTTTTCTACTAAATGTTTGAGTTTAACGGTACCAAACAAAATTTATTTGCTACAGAAAATGATAAAAAAACGTTACATTCCATTTGACTATGAAGTTGATAGTTCATAATATATTCAGTGTAGGTGGCCGACCGATGTTTCTCTTGTCTTTCCTTGGTTTCCATTCCAATATTCAATATCGTTGAGAAAACGATGGAAGGAGAATGTGGATGAGCATGTAAGAAATTTCCTTGACAGTCGATCGTGGAGGAGAATGGCTATAGACTGTAACGAATGGAGAGGTTTGCTCAGGGAGGTCAATACATGAATTTGGCTGTAGAGCCGGGTATGGATGAAATCAAACACAAGAGCATACTATTCAATAAATTATTTCCAGTATAAATAATATCGTCATACGTTCTTATAAACACTCTCATAAAAATACCGAAGATTGTGTTCATCTATTGACAAAGAGCCAATCTTTTCCGTTAGAATTTAATCTAGCGGAATCTAACATAAACAAAAGGTTTAGAAATTCTACGATCTCAATAAAACCGTATCCAGGCGCAGATGTCTTCTCAAATCATAGTCTATTGGTTGCAAATATCAACAAACGACTTAAAATAATTCCATCCAAATAAAATCACATCCAGAAAAATGTAAAAATATTTTGCAACAACAAAGAATTTTGCAAAAATAGTTGAAGACACTACTAGAGGCATAGAAGAACAGTGAAACGAAATGAACAGAGCATAGTTGATGGAAAAATATACGAAAATTGGGTTCAGGACAGCTAGGAGGATCCAGAACCCCTAAGTACAGCCGCCGCCAATAAGACGGCACTGTATCCAGGAGCCTCGATTCCTTCAGAACATGCAGACGCAATATCCAGGGAAAACAATTTGCTTGGCACCTTTAATCGTGGGAGCTGCGCGGAACATGGTGTCGGTCGAATTGCTCAAGGTTTGACGTCCGCTACTTTATCACTAAGGCCATTTAGGGTAGCATACATATTCATGGTCATTTTATGAGGTTCTAACATAAATGACTTATGAGAATGTTATTTCGAGTATTTGTATCGGCTTCTTTCCTATCGTGGGGTCTTTGTTCGTCTAGGTTAGGGTTTTACCTCATTGACTAACGTAGATGTTTGTGTTTGTCTTTCGTCAAACGTCGAAATGAAAAACTCTATGAAACTAAGAATAGAGCGGTTTAGAAGTTGATGGAAATATGGCTAGAGAAAAACCAAAAAGATGGAAAAACTATGTGGCAGAGGACTTTAGATAGAATGGTTTAGGTGAAAAAGACGCGATGGGACAAAAATGAATGGCGTAGAGAAGGTAAGGAGTACCGACGTTTTCCCTCTAAAAAGAAAAAAGCTAAGGAAGATGAAGAAAAATAATCATAAAATAATTTATGTTAGAATTTTTAAAATTTTAGAAAAAAGAAAAATTGTACAATAAAAACGTCATAAATCTCTAATTTACTTCTCTGAAATTAAACTGTCAGTAAGCAGTTCATTTCAATATTGTAGTATTAAATGAATATGATAGTCTTGTACATGAACAACCCATTAGTACCGTTCTGGGTATAGTTTCTATGTTACCCATATCTTGGAAAGGCAAACATTTATATACTTTTGAAACGGCGAAAGCAAGAAACTGTTACAGAAATACTGATAACGTCAGCAGGAATAAATCCCAGGAAATAGCAGTATTGTAAAATAAATAATTCGGAGACTGTTGTTATCATTTTATTTTTAAAACAAAAAAACTACTTTGTACATAATTAGGCTTTAATAGACTTTTAATCTAAAAGAATCTTGATAATGCTTTAGGGCATTAATTTAGATTAAAAAAAATCGTTAAATGTTGCCATGTAAGAAAGTTTTGTGTTTTGATATAGTTTCAAAATTGCTTAAAAAATATAATATCTTTCAATAAAACAACAACAGGGTGAATTATAAAAGAATTTAGAGATAAAATTAACAAAAAATGTTACGAATTATGAAATTATGGTGTACTATTAGATCTATGAATAAAAACAATCATAGATAATATAAATTAATTAAAAACAAAAACAGAGCTTACTTTTGAATACGCATGTTCCGCATATTAGGCAAATAAATTTAATAAAATCAGACAAAATTTAACAGAAAAATTAATAGAGAAAGAGTGGAGAAGAAGGATAAGAAACCGAAGAAATAAATGACGAAAAAGTAGAAGATATTGTGAAAAGAATTAAAGCAGGAAAATCATGTAGAGCTAATTAAAACCAGTAGAAATAAAAACGCATTTAAAAGACGAAAAATATCCAAGTTATTGTAATAATCATAGAATCATATATTTTTTTTAAAGAAAATGGAAATAACATGGAAAAGAAAAAAACGCAGAAGACCCCGACGAAGTGGGGGAAGCTGGGTAGACAAAGATGTGACAGATCAAGGCATAGAAGCTTTGTGGAATGGAGATGGCTGAAGATCTTATAAAGAAAGACGTATAAATTAGATAGTTGATAGAAAATAGGGTAAAATACAAACAATCTGCATTTAGAAATGAAACTAATACTAAAGACATGCTATTATCAAATATATTTAAAGATACCTAATAAATTCAGAAGTCCCATGAATACTAAAAGAAATCATAAATAACTTGGAGGACTTCAACTTGACGGAAAAAATATCAGGAAATTTAGAAATTCAAAAATAAACGATCACATTTATTATTATTTCTAAGAATAATAGACAGAATATCAAAGAGCATAAGAAGATTACAAAAAAATATCGACACAACCTTAGGGTCAGATAGAATTAATCTGAAAACAAATATTAGAAGAGAAGAATAAAAAAAACAAGAACAAATACAAAACCAAAAAATTGAATAAATAACATATACAAAGTTGGACAAAAATATGAAAAAAAAATCGAAAAAAGAAAGAAATAAGTACAGTTCGGAAGAACTGAAAGAAATGAATAAGAATCAAACAATAAAATAAAAAATCTGATATTGAGAAACTTTAGGATTCACGCAAAGAAAAAAATGATTTAAATGTCTTTTGATAATTATATAAAATGTTAATTCTAAATATAAATAAATTGGACAATTTGGTTTCGACAGAAAAGTCTTCTTTCTGCATGAATGGAGTAGTTCTATTGCATTTCAAATGTTATTAAATAACATATTCTATAGATAAAAAGATAGACCTAAGTTGTAATAATCATATAGTCCTATACTTTTTTAAAGAAAATGGAAATCACATGGAAAAGGAAAACGCGGAAGACCCCGACGAAGTTGAAGAAGCTATGTAGACAATGCTGTTACAAATCAAGGCTTAGAAGCTGCGAGGAATGAAGATGGCTGGAGATTGAAAATCGGAAGACGTAAACTTAGATAGATGATAGTACATTTAAATATAATTTAGAGATACTTCTAACACAGTAGAGAGAATAACAATAGATAGATGCCTTAAAAATTCAGGCGTTCCAAGAATACTAAAAGAAATCATAAGAAACTTATATAAGAACCGATTTGGATCCACAAAATTTTTAAATTCAAAAATAAAAGATCACGTTTAATATTATTTCTAAAAATAATGGACAGAATATCAAAGAGCACAAGAAGACTACCAAAAAATGACTGCACAACCACAGGGTCTGATAGAATTAAACAAATAATAGAAGAAAAGAACCAAAAAAGAATAAAAATTGAGAAAAAAAATGTATAGATAACATTATACAAACTAGGACAAAAATAAATAAAGAGAATAAAAAAACGAAATAAATAAGTGCAGATTGGAAGAACTGAAAGAAATGGATATGATTCAAATATTAAAATAAAATATCTAATATTAAAAATACTTAAGACTCAGGCAAAGAAGAAAACGATTTATTTTTTTTTGATAGTTATAAAAAATGTTAATTCTAAAAATGAATAAATTGGACAATTCCTTTTCGACAGAAAACAATTTACTGTTGGTATTTTGAGAAGGATTTCCGAAGTGGAAATTGAAACGTCAATAAACGTATTTTATCTTTAATTGTGGCTTATTCCCAGTTAAATAGTAATTAAAGAAAAAATAGGGTACTTTTGTCTGCATGAATTGGATAGTTCTGTTGCATTTAAATTTTTCTTAAAATAGGATTTCTAGAGAGAAAAACAGTTAAAATATGATATTACCAAATTATATACAAAACACTAAAATAATATGATTTTCTCTGAATAAAACTTACTCTTTGATCAAAATTTGTCTTGTTTTCTATATCTCGAACATCAAATTAATTTATTACACAACCGCACGATTCAGCGTCCAAGTCCAATCACAACACAAACTAAAAGCCTTATTGTTGGTCCTCTTCAGTCAGGTAAGCGTAGTCGAAGTCAATGTCGAGGATGTGTATGGTACGCGCTCACGTACTGAAAGAGTCGTTGCTCGAGATTTCTTGCGAAATGATAGTTCGGTTAACGGTTCCCATCCCCAGATCCGTGGTTCTCGTTCTTTTTAAATTAGCAATGTGTGTTTCCGATAGTTTTATAAGATTTGGTTGGTCGACATGGAACAGTTTTTTATTTTGCATGCGATGTAGGTATTTGCCGGCGATCTTTAGGTGGTTTTCGTAGATTATCAAGCTTAACGATCGAGTAAAAAATAATTAATAAATATGTTTAATCGTCGCTTACCAGAATTGTTATGATTAATATAGAATGATATAAAGAAAGTATTGGTGAATTTAATTCATTGAAAGTTGCTATCTTTACATATATTCAATTATTTCAGTTAAGATCAACATTTATGTTCGTATATTTATTAGTTTTGTATTAATAGAGAAAAAGCCTTTTTAAATGAACTGGTGCATCAAAATGAGCCAAACGTTCAAGTTTGCACAAGTGAAAATAATCCTAACTAAAATTATCACTAAAATTTTAGAGAGATTAGAGAGAGTTGGATTTTGAATTTCCACCAAAAATAGTAAGACTGACTAAATGCATACTCAATGATACTAAAAGTACATTCATGTTAGAAGGACGGGTTTCGGATAGCTTTATCACTAATAGAGGTCTGCGACAAGGTGAACCGTTATCAACAGATTTTTTCAATTTGATCTTAGAGAAGATTTTACGAGAATGTAACATCTACATACAGGCACAATATATCATCACAGGCATCAATGCGTAGCATATGCAGATAATGTTACCTTAATAACAAGGAGACCTGCAGAATTAAGAGAAATCTTTACTAGAATACAGAGAATAGGGAATATGGTTTAGAAATAAACGAAGAAAAAAACAAAATATATGGTGATGAGGGGAAACGGAAAATCATCTAGCACAGTCCTTTAAGATACAAAACCCAAGTAAAGAATATAACTTTGAAGTTGTTAGCCAATTCGATTACTTTGGAGTGACACTAACAAATAGGAACGAAGAAAAACCAAGAAATCATAAAAAGAATGGCCAAAGGTAGTAAGAGTGCTGGGAGCCTGACTAAGATACTGAGGTCGAAGATAATATCCAGAACAGCAAAAAAACGAGTATATACAACAGATATCCGACCTACAGTACTCTATGCTAGCGAGACCTGGACACTAAATAAAGATATGGAAGTAAAATTAGATAGATGGGAATGAAAAATTCTTAGAAGAATATCGGAGGTGTAAAAGAGGGGAACATCTGGCGAAGAAGAACGAATGAAAAAATAATTGCAAATATATGAGCAACCAAAAATAACAAGACTCGCTAAAATTCAAAGATTAAGATGGCTCGGACATATAGCAAGAATGAAGGAAGGAAGAGTTTCCAATGAATTAATAAACACGGAGGCTGGTACAAAAAAAGAGGCCGCCCCGAAGAAAATGGCTGGAGTCGGCAAAAGAAGATCTGAAGTCGCTGCGGGTACAAGCACAAGATAGAAAGAAATGAAAGAAAACCGTGGAAGCCTTGGGCCTTTGAGACCTGTTGAGATGAACTAGATTGAGGCGGCGTCGTATATGTGTATTAATTATCGACTTTTCAAAATAATCACAACTTACAAAGTAAAAACAAATTAACGAAAGCGCTATTAATAATAGCACTTCTTCTTCTTTAAGTGCCTCTCTTATCGGATATTGGATATCATTAGAGCGATTCTAATTTTATTTGTTGCTGTTTTGAATAATTCGTTAGTGGTACAGCCAATGAAGATGAGTTGAACAAGCCAGAAATGCTTTTTAGAGACTTCGTAAATTTCTGACTGATCGCAAATTGGACTTCAACCTCCGATACAAGATGCTTAAGTGTTACGTGTGGCCTGTTCTCCTGTAGCATGAACGTTAAGGGCCAGTTCCATTAATAAACCTAAAGTGTTTGAAATATGGTGCCTGCGTCGAATGCTTAGAATATCATGGACGGACAGGGTCAGAAATGAGGAAGTACTCCGAAGAGCGGGCTTATAGGATAGGTAACTGTTTAGTTATGTAAAAAGTAACAAGACTGCATACTTGGGGCACATATTACGAGGAGAAAGATACACTTGAGATTTGTTACAGACAAAACAATTATTTTTGTTAAAGTCGAAACAAATTTAAATAAATGAAGTGTATGTTTTTATTTGGAATTATACTAGCCAATAAGAGCTTTACTCAGCTGACCCAGTGAGTCTTACAAATTTAAGGTTATGTGAGGGTATATTGTGAAAGTATTTAAAAACAATTATTAATTACCTTTAACATTTAAAGGATAATGTAAGTCACAGATGGAAATGTGACTGTTGGTGATGAAAATGAAGGGACTAGAAAGAGAAGAGTTACAGGAGGAAAAGTGAACAAATTACCAGGTATATAGCTTCTAAAAAGTCTCTAGTTTTTTACTGTTTAAGCACAACAACAAACATTTTAAAGCTTTTAAAGAAGAGTTTTATAAAGCTACAAACACGAAAAGGAAAGACAATGCAACTGTAAGCCTAATTCATACAACACGGTAATCAAAAACAAAAAACCTGAACCTGAGCGAAAGTACTCAAGACAATACTTTTTTCCAACTGTCTCTGGTACTAAAACTTTTGTATATTTAAAGCTTTTTCTCAGTGTTATTGGTAATCGGAAAAACTACACTAAATTCATAGCCAAGAAAGTGCACTTTGGGTTTGCTATTAAACTAAACTAAAATAGGAGGTGATTCTCCCAAAAATAAGAACTATCTGAAGAAGGAAAGTGTTAAAGTACATAAGAAAGCTCAGAGGAACTAAATCACATTATAAGAGATATGAGTTTAAAAGATTATATCTAAGTGGTAGGTTAAGTATTTGTAAACTAGGTAAAATATTAAGATAGACTTTAAATCACCTGCTTTAGATAGTTACAGTATGTGCTGCCTTCTTGAAGAATAAATTAAAAGTGCACCATCACAATCTGCTGAAAATGCGCAGCTAATGGTCAAAAAGCGGATTCATTCAAGAAGAGGAAAGGAGTTTTAAGAGTATATGAAAATGGATGTTTCTGATTCTGTTAGCGTTTTCTTTAATCTTCAGCAAATTCAGACACAACCGAAAAGTCAAAATTCAAGAAGTTTATTACGCAAGGCAAATTTGATTTTATAACAAAACATCAATACAAAGGATTTTATTGTATTTCGCTGCAAGTGGACATAGATTTTTTTTCCATTTTTTTGGGAAGAGCAAAAAACCCATAGTTTTAATATTATAACAGGAATACCATGACATCTACAGTGGTATAGGCAAGATGACTGCACTAGAAAAAGATTAGCTACTACTTGATACTAAGAAATTAATTGAATAATAAAAGGACATCTAATGAATTAGTCAACTGAAGAGAATTGAAATAATAAAACACTGAAAACTTTGTTTTCAAACTTCCACAAAATTTATTTTAAATATTATCACTACAGCTGTTTCGGTGATTGCCTTTCTCAAGTGATCTATTTTATCTTGGGTTTACAAATTTATAGTCTCTAATGAAATAGGTTGAGGAGGGGAGAACTGTTTGTCTCAAGTTGGTCATTCAGAATTATATCTTTTGTTTTTTAATTCGTTGATTGAAATTGAAATATGCTACTGTACACAAAAAATATTAAACATCTCCAAAAAATGAAAAAAAGAAAAATATTGTGTTAGTAATAGCTTGAAAAACTACAAGTATGAAGAAAAATAGTCTTTTATATCTTTGAGAAAGAAAGGACAAAATAATCTTAGACAAATGAGACTGGACGACCTCCCACTTCATCATGTTTTAACCAAAGAAAAGACAAAAATGTCGACAAAGTTAAAAAAAAAAGTTTTTTTTGACCCACGCCTTGGTTGATATAAGAGTTTGTTATAAGCCAATTATGATGATGATGTCACATTTAAGGTAGTTTTACAAGTGATGCTATGTGTCAAATTCCTATAGCCATCCACTTATCATCTTTGATGTTTCTTTTATTGTAAAAAGTTGTTTTCAAATATAAACCAATAATAATTAAGTCATATAGATCATATATAAATTTTGCGTACACAAATGGTCCATAAATAGAGCATATATTTTTAATGTTAATGACATATTTATTTTGTAACTGTAATTTCTAGACCTTAGGCTACCATCGGAATTATGCTCAATTTAAGGTACGAGTAAATTAAAAGGATACCTTTTTAAGAGTCTTTATGACCTTTGGTTGCAGAAGCTTAGCTAATACTATTTGCTGTAAACGTTAATTTTACATGTTTCACATACAAATTATCATTTTGTCATCCTTGATATTATTATTAATTATAGTCCTTAGTTTTAGGTACTATAATATTTAAATATAAAGTTTTAAGCACAAAAACAAACATTTGTCAGGTTTAATATCGATGTTTGAGTTTGTGTCGTAATAATTTATAATAACTTTTACAAAAGAACAATGCGAACACAACGAAATCCTAGATCCATAGGTATTAGCTCTTCTTTTCAATCCATTACCATTTTTATATGAATTTATTAAACATAAATCTGACGGCTAAAAATTGGATATTGCTAAAAAGTCCAAGCAGCGTTATTCGTTTATACCCATTTTAATCTATTTTTTTTATTGCCTTGACATCAACGGTAGATTTTCTTTAGCTTGCAATAAATTGGCGAATTCTCAATATGATTTTTATTTATTAAAAAAAATAACTTATTTTGCATGTAATAAATTCTAACTTATGAACTTCGCTGTGACATGTAGATCTGACAGTTCGCCAGACCAAAACAGCAATTCCTGGCAAACACGCAAAGTCTAGATAATTCGTAGCCAGCACACAGCACTGGAAATTTTAATTTCAGGATAATCTTAATAAAAGAAACGGCTTGTGCCACCTAAAAAAAATTAAAAATACTAACAAAAAGAAAGCAGGAAACAATCGCCTCACGCTATCCTCCATTGATTTGGTTGCTATTGTGTTGTACTTCTTAAACCCAGGAATACCACACAAAAAGTATTTGGCTGATAAACAGTTCCTATCGCGCATCAGAGTGCTATTGGTGAAAGAGAGAGTCTGAAGCATTGGAGCGCATGTGGAGTGGTTGCTGATTGCATGAATTATTGCACCTCACTAGAATAAACTAGAAAATTGTAACACAAGAATGCCATTCTAAGAGGTGTAAAAATATTTTTAACTATACACAACATCACTATTACTAATATTGCATTTAATATTGTACAATATGTTGACGATTTCTGTTTGTACACAGAACACAAGAAATATCAGCAATCCATTGAAAACCTGAATAAAATGTATGGAATTTATCAAAAATTGTTTATAGAAAATGGTTTCAAATTATCTTGCAGTAAATCACTAGTTTGTTTATTTACCAGACATCACTTTCCTAATGCCAATACAATCAATTTAGGTGGGCACCAATTTTCCCTTAAAAACACAATTAAATATCTGGGAATGATACTTGACCAGAAATTGACCTGGAAGGTACATACTGATGACATGTTAAACAGATGCAACAAAGGATTAAACTTTCTAAAATCAATTAATAAAACTTGGTGAGAATCGGATTTTAAAGTAAGTATATTAGTTTTACAAATCTTATATACGATCTATTTTGGATTACGGAAATGTTTTATATAGGATCAGAAGTGATGTACTACTAAACAAAATCAACGTTTTACAGAACTCAGCCTTACGAATATGTTTAGGAGCCATGAGATCCACTGCAGTGCAAGCTTTGTATTTGGAAGCCTTGGAACCACCTTTAAATATAAGACTGAACTTATTTCTATACGAAAAGATAGCGACTTTGAATTGCCATGACCTGACAAATAAATATTGCCAAAAAATCTCCCTTACTTGTAAGGGCGTGTAATCTAAATATAAGCACTTTTAAAAAATACAGATAGAACAAACTACATATTCAAAAATGAATCTTCTTTCTTTTTACATACAGAATTTATTATTGTACCAAGTTATAGTGAAAACATTTTGCATTAAAATTTAGATTATTATAAATATGTTATGTTAAAACCTTCTTGTTCAGTTGTAGCATAAGCATCAAAAATGGTATTTTTTTTGTAAGAGGTATGTTTTGTTAATAAAAATGTTTACATAAAATTACCTTGCATAGCGTTTTATTTAAAAATTAATAATTACTTCAAGAAAAATTGCAGTAATATAGACATAATACTAAATATTGTCTTCTTATTAACAATAATGTCATTTTTCGGAATAATACCAAAATACGTCCAATGTTTTTTAGAAAGAACGACATAAAAATTTATTTATTTTTATTTAGACAAAATAATTCCAAAAACAAATTACGGAAAACATTAGGTCTTATTAAATTACGATATCTGTATATATGTATACCTTGCTAATATGTTATAAAAAGTCGGATAAGCAATGTGAAACTAGAAATCATTGATAAAATCTTTATTAGCGATTTCTCAAAATTTTACTTTTTTGAATTATGTCATTCTTGTCGCATTAGGATATATTTTAATTTAAAGTATTGTTTCTCTCTATAACGAGCAATTACAAAGAGGCAATAGGTCTATATACAGATGAGTTTAAATCTCCTGATGAACTGGATGCGCTTTTTTATACCATCGGGACATATAGAACAGAAATTCAAACTGAACTCGGAGACTTCGATTTATACATCAGAGGTTATTGCAATATATGAAGCTTTATTATATGTAGCTAAACGTTGATTTTGCCATACTATAATTCTGTCCAACTCTTTAGCAGTGTTAAAATCTATTGGTAAATATGGACCACCAAACTTACAAGACTTCCCATACATTTATAGTATTAAACATATTATTCAAACTCTTTTATCCAAAGGAATCAATGTACATTTTCTCTGGATTAAAGCACATGCAGGATTTGAACATAATGAATATGTCGACTTATTAGCCAAAGAAAGCATTTCAACCGATACTGGTATTCTACATAAAGTAACGCTTTCTGATAGTATTATTTCTTACAAATTAATATTGCTTCGAGAGTGGAGCTACCAGTGGAAGGAATACTCTTTTGTGAATCTAAATAGATACTCGGTAATTCAGCCAAAAATTCCCAAAATTCCTTGGTACAAGTCTTGTAGAACTTCAGGAGGCACATAACTTCCACTATTAGAATGCGATTTGGGCACGCATGTTATCCAAAACACTTATTTAAAATAAAGGTTTTGGATGATGAGAAATGTGAGCATTGTGAAGAGGAAAGTGATTTAGATCATATAATTTTTGGTTGTTCTAAAAATACAGTCTACTCAGCCAAACTTACATACAGTCTGTAGATATTTACAACTCTTCAATTAAGTTGTTAAAAGACTTTAATTATCATTATAATTCTCTAAAACGTATTTAGTTAATCTTGTTACGTTTGTTTTAAATCATTTGTATAACTTCCTCCTCTGCGCGACCAAGTGTTTTGTGTCTGATATAAATCAATGCCTTGATAGGTCCTAGGCGAGAAAAGTGTTTCCCTGTTCTCCTAATATCGATGTAATCTTTTATTTTGATAGAGCATTTAGGTGAAATTATAATGATGGATACTGTCTTATTCCATTTGTGTCTGGCTGTATGACGATAAGTCTAAGCCCAAAAAAAGCTTTATGTTTAAAAATTCAATGCTGGCTCACCACAGAAACCTTAAAAACGTTTTCCTAGATTTAATGCTAGTATCCGAATTAGCTGCTCTAGCCAGCGTACGGCGGTGTTGTTATTTCGAGTTAAAATATAATAAATATACTTTTCGACAAATCGCCAGGAAAATTTTGACATTCTTGTCAAAATTTCTTGAAGAAAAAGTCAGGACTTCCTTACTGTAAGGAAATGTTCATTTCCTAACTGTAAGGAAATGATATTTCCGTACAGTTGTTAGTGTTCTACATAAATGATAGAAAACACATTGCTTATAAGGAATTAATTTATATTTTGAAAACATCAAGTCATTGCTGAATACATTTTAAGATCAATTTGTTATATTTACAGTTAATTTGACAGTTAGTACAATTATTGAACATTGGGAGGAACACTCTTAAAAACTCATTGAGAAACATTTTGGACAACATGCAGGGTGGAAGTGTCATTTTGTTGAATATTTTGTACTGTGAAAATTTTATTTGCCACCTCAACCTTATTGTTAAGCAATTCTTCGATATATCCTTCAGCAACGTTTGATGACTTCCATCCGCCATGCCTCTTTAAACTAGTTATGTCGGCACCAGAGTCAAACCAATATTGTTGCAGAAGACCGACGAAAGCAGTGACCAGTATTATTCTGTCGGATTTACCAAGTTTCAAATAAGAGTAGCAATTTATTTTGGGCATTTTTCTAAATTGATGAATTCCTACCACTTGTCTACAACCCTTTCCGCTTCTTTGATATTTAAAGAAAAATTCGGTCATTGTTCATATTTTCTGGTCTTAACGAAACATACTTTCGATAAACATTCAAGTAGATCTGATTAATTACAAATGATCTTGTTTTGTTGGTTTTCGAATTAGGTATGCTGATTAAAAGCTTAGATTTTAAGTCTTCTATATCGTGTACAGTCATTCGGACTAACTCATCCATTCTACAGACCCAGAAATACCAAATATTACACCCACCTAAAAAATAAATAAAGCTATAATCTAAATAGAAATTAAAACCTTGTAAATTACCTTAATCATTAAATTTTCTTTATCTGGAGCTTCATGGATAAATTTTTCAATTTCTTCCTTCGTTTAAAATCTTAGATTTCTTTGCCCTATAACCTTGAGCTTGCCGTTTCAATAAAGAATGAAGTTTTGAGTATGTAGATATATCTACATTGTGTTTAAGTGCAAGGGTTGACTTTAGCATTGAATAATTGGCCCATAATGTTGAAGATTTCATCTTTAAACAAAGGTCTAGGAAGTATGCCATTACAACATTTTCTGAGAAAGAACTCGTATTTTTAACTCATGCGATAATCCATAAAACGTCTGTATGCATTTTCGTACTTTTCTCTTGATTTCTTTGGCAATAATTCTAATGAAGCAGTATTCACTGCCGCAACCAACTCTGGAGGAGTCCAGGAATGGAAATTTCATCATCACTTATCATTTTACTTTCGAGAACACCAGCAATTAAATTATAAAGCGTCAAGTTTGACAATTCAACCTCAATACGTTTCCATAGTAACCCAAGTAATTTTATTAGGAATTTCAAAGCACCATTTATTTGGGAATAAAATTATCGCGTTTTTTTTTAAATCAATCAATATCTGTCGAATTTTAAACGATTTGCGGAAAAATAGTATGTTTACCTCGTAGGAAAAGCCACATTCCTGGACTCTGTGTTGCTAAGTCTCGGCTTGCGCCTCGACTTAGCAATCTTCACAGTCGTCCAGGAATGTTAAGCTTTTCCTACCGGTAAACAATGTACTATTGTTTTGTATTGGTATTTATTTATTTAGGTTTATAATATTATATATTATATTTATTTTAATTCCTTAGTATATTTGTTAATGATCCCACCGATGGTGCTGTCAAGACAAGTATTTTATTTTCAATGTGTTTAATTTGTTAACACATAATCGTATAGTACTGTACTAACAGCTTTTACGTTAATATATTCTGGTTTTATAAACTACTAATCTAATTCGATGCAAAAATGTAGGCTACCAGATTCACTAGCGTCAAAGTCGCTTCAAGCCGCCTGCCAGCAACATTTTTACCCGATCGTAGGTACAGGTTCCAAGAACAACAGTTTCTACCGGTAAAAACCGCATCCACTTTCAATTTTTTTTCGTAAATTGTATGAGAACTCAAAACTAGACCCCATAATTTCTCAACCCAGAAGCACTAGCAATTTTCTTCAATTTAGTCTCTTCAACAACTCTTCTAGTTACCGTTTTCCATAGTTGGCAACGAATTAGGGAATAATTGGTTCTAGCATTTCAAAGAATATTCTCCGATTCAACAACGAATGTACTTTGGTGCGTAGATAAATTCAAGTCTATGTAACGGAACGGTCAGCAGCACAACAGTGGACGTTATGAATGTATAAGAAATGGCTGACGGGCAATTATGTCTCTTTACTAGCCACTAGGAAACAAACGGTTTTCAAATTTTATGTTTTTCTTCGGCTTTTTACTTTATGTATTACTATTTTGCATTTATCATTTGTGATTTGTATGTCACACTGGCAAAACTTTACAAAATCGAGGACAAAACATTAATTTTTTATTCATTTTTTAAATTCAACTCTGTTAAATAAAATAATAAAGTACAGTAATACCTTTTTTTGTAATATCTTTTCTCATATCTCAGTTTTTGGTAATATTTTTTGTACTTGTCTTTAATCGCTTGAAACCGTTGTAGAATTATATGTGATGAAGTATCAGATTAAGGATACAATAGAAGATTTGTATTACATGTGGGGAGTTTTATGGTCCAAGGAGGAGGGTAATTTATTTCATTGCAAATAACTTTCGGAAATAGAAACCTGTGATTATTTTACTAAATGATGCAGAAAGAAAGGGTTTTTGTTCAAAAATTAAATGAAAATTGTCAGAAAATGTGTAGGAGTAAACAGGGTTATTAGAGTTTGCTCCTATTTTAGCTGCATATTGTAGGCTTAGTCTGTGTCTTCTAATTGAAAGAGGTTGTTCATCTGCTTCTACATAAAGACTTTCTACTAGACTGGTCTTGTAGGCTCCAAGTGCAAGCCTTAATGCGGTATTTTGTATGATGTCCAATTGCTTTGATAAGCTATCTTTAGCTGAACTGTACGAGCTTGCTACGAATCTGTGTTTTATATATATTTAGTAATTGTGATGTATCAGCTCCCCAATTATGATTGGCTAATACTTTGAGAATGTTCATATTTTGCATGCAAGATTTTTTAAGTTGTTGAATGTGGGTTTTCCAAGTGAGTTTTGTATCTAATATTATTCCCAAAAATCGATGTTCTTCTACATACTGCAAATTTTGATTATATAGTGTTAATTTGGCCAACTTGTTTGTTTGTTTTTTGAAAAACATATAGCTTTTGTTTTGTTTGTAGAAAACGAAGACCTGTTCTCTCTGACCACTTTTCTAAAGATTTGATGGACTCTTGCAGAATAGTTGCAGCTATCCGGCTATTTTTATTGCTTACGTAAAGAAGAAGGTCATCTGCATATAAACCAATTTGGACAGGAGTATTAATGTTATCAACAACTTCATTCATTGCAATCAAGAAAAGCGTTACACTAAGTGTTGATCCTTGGGAGTTCCGTTATCTTGGGTATACGAACTTGACAAATGATTAGTAAGTTTAACTCTAAAATTTCTATCATAAACAAAATTTTTAATAAAAGCTAGAAGATTTCCGTCCACATCCTTTATCTTTTTAGGAATCATATTCCACACAGGTCAGGCTTTTACTAATCAAGAAGCGGCCAGTACTTGATGATTACTCAAATGCTCGTGTATGACGTTCTAATTAATCAAGTTGTCCGTTGTACATCTGTTTTTCCTAAATCCGCTTTGTTGTTTGCATATTAAATTATTGGATTCCAGGAAGTATTGCAGACGTTTGTTAAGTATTTTTCTATTAGTTTGCACAAGGTGGATGTTAAAGATATAGGTCGATACGAATTTGGATCCGTCTTTATTTTATTAGGTTTTAAAATAGGAATTACAATTGCTGCTTTCTAAGATTTTGGGAATTGTTTCGTATAGAATAACAGATTATAGATATCCAGAAGGTATTGTTTAGCATTTGCTGGAAGATTTTTAAGGAATGCATAAGATATTTCGTCAGGTCCTGGGCCTGACATCCTACATCTAATTGTTCGTGGTAAGCCTTACAATACAAAGGCATCTCACATTTTATTTAAGACAAAATTCTTATCTGCATAAGTGGTCAAAAAACAGCTATTGTCCTTTTCCCCGTGAATCTCCCCTTTGTTTCTATTCAATTATGATTCACATACTTCAAAAAACACTTCCCTCATACCTGGTTTACATTATACAAACCTAATATTACTTAATATTACAGGGTGTTTGGATTTTGTCGATCGGTGATTTGTTTTTTTTTGTCTTAACATTTTCTTTTTATTTTTTCAGAAATTTAAAATTTTAACAACATATATAGAGTTTTCTTACACTTCTGTACCTCTAACTTCCTTTTCCAGAAGTGGCAACTTTTGTAACATGGAAGTCTTCATATAAATCATTGATTTGATCCAATATTTTTCCTGTATTTTAAATCTAGAAGCACACATTTTACATTCGCTAGTATTTACATTCAATAACAACTGATTGACAATAATATTATGTGTATCAATTTTGCACTTTTTTAATTCTTGAACCAATCTCTCTGTTTCATATAGAGATAGAAACTCTGCTATACAAACACATACAAAAGTAGTCTGATCAGGGTTTTTAAAACTGCTCATTAACTTGTTTTATAATGTTTAACATCTCCTCTAACTTCGATGAGAAGTTGTCAGCACTAAAATCAGGAATACCCAGAAGACCACTTATTTGTGATATTAAAGGTGAAATTTTTAGCTTCAGTCGCAGTATTTTCCTAATCCTTTTTCTACTACTTGTAGGAAATGACAAAAGTCGCAACGTGTGACCTGTTGGAGCTGTATCAAATACCACAACAGAAAAATTCATACCCTTGATTAATTTCATTACCTCTGCATACCTCATAGCTTCATCTATTCCAGGAAAGGCACCAACTATCTCTTGAATAATTCCTTTACTCATTTTCATTACATCTGGTTCACCATCAAAATATTCATCTGGTAATTCGTTGAACCCTACATTGGGATCTTTTCCATAGCATAGAGATTAGTAAAGCCTTTTACTAGGGTAGGCACTTTGGTAAATTTCTGATCAAATGCATCAGAAATATTAAGAGCAGGATCAGTGGACAATATTAGAACACTTATCCTCAGTACAGTTTTTTTTTACTTTGGCAGTTGACAGTTATCAAAAGTGAGAAAAAGTGTTTCTAATATTGTCCACTGATCCTGCTATAATATTTCTGATGCATTTAATCAGAAATTTACCAAAGTGCCTACCCTAGTAAAAGGCTTTACTAATCTCTATGCTATGGAAATAGATCCCAATGAAGGTTCAACGAATTACCAGATGAATATTTTGATGGTGAACCAGATGCAATGAAAATGAGTAAATGAATTATTAAGAGATAGTTGGTGCCTTTCCTGGAAGAGATGAAGCTAAGAGTCATGCATAGGTAATGAAATTAATCAGGTTATGAATTTTTCTGTTGTGGTATTTGATACAGCTCCAACAGGTCACACGTTGCGACTTTTGTCATTTCCACAAGTAGTAGAAAAAGGATTAGGAAAACTACTGCGACTGAAGCTAAAAATTTCACCTTTAATATCACAAATAAGTGGTCTTTCTGGGTATTCCTGATTTTAGTGCTGACAACTTCTCATCGAAGTTAGAGGAGATGTTAGACATTATAAAACAAGCTAATGAGCAGTTTAAAAACCTCTGATCAGACTACTTTTGGATGTGTTTGTATAGCAGAGTTTCTATCTCTATATGAAACAGAGAGATTGGTTCAAGAATTAACAAAGTGCAAAATTGATACACATAATATTATTGTCAATCAGTTGTTATTGAATGTAAATACTAGCGAATGTAAAATGTGTGCTTCTATATTTAAAATACAGGAAAAATATTTGGATCAAATCAATGATTTATATATAGAGTTTGAGCAAAAACCAAATACAACAAACATTTTTTTGTAATAGTTTTAAACCAAAATAAGTGTTACATTAGGCCAATAACCTGCTATATATTTAAGTATGTGCAAATCTCTCTATATGTAAAACAGTTAAAATAACAAAATTTTACAGCAGTATTAACCGAATTTAAATGAAAAATGGAAAACACGTAATAAATAGCGTTGGCGATTAGTCGTAAAATTTGTATTCCTAGACCGTTTATTTCGAGCATATGGTATTGAATAAATGTTTAAATTGATTCGACTAAATAATCTCACCAATAAATAAAAATATTACAGTTAGTTTATCTAGTGGGAGTTGGTATTTTACAGGCTTAACAAAAAGAAAATTTGCATCATTGAATGGCGCCAAAAAATCAACGATAAACTAGTTTAAAAGATTTGTTTATCAGTCTTTATAAACTATTTTTTTTACAATGTTTTCAGTACAATCGGACTATCATTAGTAAAACATCTTATAGCATGAAAATGTTCTGAAAAAATTTTCAGTAATTTTAAAAAACTTAAAATTTTAATAAACATATACATTAGAAATTTTAATGCCATTATACGTTTTTTTTAACTATGGTTTACAGCAAACCATTGGGATTTTTCCTTACAAATTTTGTACAATGGGCTCTTTTATTTATCGTAGGCAACTCGCAATCAAGTCGATTTTTGCTGTAATCCATAAGAAGCACATAATAATTCGCTCCCTAATCAGTTTAATGAATTGTGTGCTCAATCTTTGCTCTATGATAATTCGCAAGTGCCTTTATACGAACAAGAGTACGGATAAAAACCAAGAGTTAAACTACAAGACAAGAGAAGTTTACTATAAAAGAAAAAGGCTTCGAAATACTATAAAAAGTGGCTTTCGTGGGAACTTTCTATATTTTATTTGGAAATGCACGACAGCACATTTTTGATGACACTAATTTACAACAAATTTTTTACTATTCAAATCAGAAAAATGCTAAATATGCAATACCTTATTTTCTCAGTTTATTTACTCATCAATACGAACTTCAAATACAAGAAATCATTTAATTTAAATGAGCAAGGATTTAAACCAGAATAACACGCCTTATTATAACGACTTTTCCCACTTCTTATGGTGCCTTTAGTGGATATTGGCGACAATTTTGGCATACTCCTTTCAATCTTGTGTGGCTCTAAATGGTGCATGGGCATCCCTGTGTTTTTAAGCCATGAGTATTTCTTTCTTCCAATGCCCCGTTTTCCTTTTATCTTCCTTCCATAATGAGCTTTAAAAACTGGTACTTGGAATTTTGAAATATATGACCAGAATAAGCAGTTTTTTTCTTTTTATTATTGGCAGCAATTCTCGTTCTCTACTCATTCGATTTAATACTCCAGTATTTGTTGTATGATTATCAAGGGAATTTTAAGTAGTCTTAAGTTAAAGTGGTCATGTTTTTGTTCCAATTCCCCATTTCTGCACAATTGTTAGCAGCCACTGTTCTTTAGCTTTGAGACGATTTCGATTGTATGTTTGGTCATTATGTTTTAAACGGAGAGAACAGGCGAGGAGTAGCGACGCAGAAGAGGTGACAGACGATATCAAACAGTCGCGGTGCAATGAGTTGGTGTCCAAGGATAGAGGCCTATGTCGCAGGGACGAACACAGTGAAGAGAAGAAGAGATGTTTTTAAATGATTTGCGGTCGTCTATCATTGAAAATATTTCGTCAGTCATCCAATTCTTCTTCGTTTTTTGTACTTTTGAAAAGCGATTACAGACATTACGGTGGTAGTTAAGATAGCTTTTTTAATACTTAATACATTTCTGCATCTCTGATTAATCAGAAATAAATTATCAATTTGATTTCTTACGAATGTTGTCATGTGTATGTTGTGGAGACTTCCAAGTGTAGAATCTCCGAGGTGGCAGTTTGTACCAGGTATTCGCAATTACTATTTTTCTTCTTGACAGAACTGAATTACCATATCACCTGTCTCGTTTCGATCTTCCAAACTAAAGTCACCCACGACATCTTCAACATGTCCTTGCCCTACCTTTGCATTGAAATCTCCCATGATTATAAGACTACTGGTTCTTCTTGATCAGTTTCATTAACTCCTTAATCTCTATGTACAATTGTTTTATTTTATTTTCAGGCTTGTCCAAGGTTGGTGGATAGCTTTTGTATAATGTTAAGTTCAACAGGTTTGGCTTGGACTTGTAGTAGTGCTGCCCTATGTGAGTATGCCACGAAGTTCCTTACTGATTTGTTTCCACACCAGTTTGCACAATTTTTGTTTACACATATAATTTTTAAACAAAGTGCAGAAAAAGTACCATTGTAGTAATTATTTAATAGCGTATTCTCGCTAAATTAATTTAATATACTATTAGGCATAAATAGAACATTATTTATGATCAGCAACTTGTTCGTGACTAAATAGAGAAATTGGGTGGGTGTTTCGTGGATCAAAATCCTGATAACGATTCGATTTCCATCAAGAAAAAAACAGTGGTGACAATAAAGTAGGTTAAATAGTAGATACAAATGATCATTGAAGAAAAAACAGACACTTAATTTATAAAGATATTTTAAAGATTAATGCTCAAACTAAACTGTCGTTTAATCTAGTTATTAATGAATCAAATAAGCGGCATACATTTACTCGATTCCATAAACATGTTCATTAAGAGAAGGTTCAGTATTCTGGAAGTTGCGTTAAATCATCTGATGACTTTTAAAAGATCGCTCATTCAGCACTTCATTAAGATGTTTTGTTTTTCATGGGTCAGACTTGCAATAAAATTCTCATTCATTGATCATCCTTTATATATTGTCCTTGTTAAGTTTTCCACACGAGGATATATTTTGACAAATACACTCCGTTTGCTGTATCTTTGCACATCATAGTTGTACGAATTAAATCAAAGCGTTTAAATCAAACGTAAGTGTTTTCTAGATTCATGAAATAATTAGGAAATGTTATTATCCGGTTAAACGTACTTATAGTGATTGTTTTTGTTTATTTATTGTACTGGATGTTAAAAACTCAATAGAATTGTTTTGAACGTAATTTTGAGTTTTCTACATATTCAGCGTTATTATGATTATTGCAAGAAATGCTTTATTTGAAATACTGTAGTCGAGAAAGTTGAACCCAAGATTAAACAGCTTAAAGTCTCATATTTATTTATTTAGCCAGTTAGTGGATGAAAAGAAAGTTTTCATTCAAAATACAATATTAAACATTTGCATCGTATACATATGACATTCAATTTTTAAGAGATAAAAAACTCTTGTACATGCATAATAGGATCTATAGGAAATTAGACGTAGACATCAGTAACACTCAGATGGGATCAGAAAAGGGCTGGGTACAAGGGAGGCTCTGTTTGCAATGAACGTTCTCTCACAGAGATGCTTAGACATGAACCAAGAAATTTACGCCTGCTTTATTGATTTCGAAAAGGCCTTTGACAAAGTACAACATGAACCACTAAGACAAGTTCTAATAAAGAAAAAATTTAGACAGCCGAGATATTCAAATTATATGCAATCTATATTGGAATCAAACAGCAAATGTCAAGGTTGAGGGCAGACTAACAGAAGAAATTCAAATCCGTCGAGGAGTCCGCAGGATGTATCTTATCGCCACTTTTATTTAATCTGTATAGTGAAGCTATCTGTGAACAAGCACTCGAGGAAGAAGATCTTGGTCTTGATAATAAATGGTGAGACGATCAACAATATAAGGTATGCTGACGATACAGTTCTCCTAACGGGAACGCTAGCAGAACTACAACATCTCGTTCAAAGTCTTAATATATACTGTAACAGTTAACGGCTTGAAAATTAATTTGAAAAAACTAAATTTATGGTAATCACGAAATCAAAGAACATCAGAGCTAATCTTGTAATAGACAATACAACGATTGAGCGTGTGCCCTGTTATAAATATCTAGGTGCTTGGATCACAGACGATACTGATCAAACAAAAGAGATTAGATGTAGAATAGAAATCGCTAGATCAGTCTTTAATAGAATGCGCAAACTCTTTTGCAATCGTGATATCAATATAAAGTTACGAATACGAATGCTGCGGTGTTATGTCTTTTCTACCCTGTTATATGGAGTTGAGGCTTGGACACTAAAACAGTTGACAATAAAAAAACATCGAAGCTTTCGAGATGTGGTGCTATAGGCGCATTCTCAGAATATCATGGATGGACCGCGTCACTTAACACGCAAGTGCTCCAGACTTTGAACAAAAGATGCGAAATTCTAAATGAGATTAAAACTAGAAAGATGGAATACTTGGGGCACATTGTGAGAGGTGAAAAGTACGAACTTTTAAGAAACATCATGCAGGGCAAAATTAAGGGCAAAAGAAGTGTGGGAAGAAGAAAAATATCGTGGCTTCGTAATCTACGTGAATGGTTCGGATGTAGTTCGATTGAACTTTTCAGGCGCGCTGTAACAAAGTCGCAGTGGCCATGATGATTTCCAATCTCCGCTAGGAGTGGCACGAGAAGAAGAAGTACATGCTCTTCGAACTAAATTACAAACACAAAAAAAATTAATTAAACTTTACAAAACAAAACCATAAAAACAATGGAGAAAGAAAATGCATTTCAAAAATGCATAATTTTTAAAAAAAATTAAAGGGTGTTACAAATTAGTGCTCAATCTGTTATAATAATCGGCTAAAATAATACAACTTTCTTATAACGCATACCTAGAGACTTTATTTTTTATACTAACTGGTTTTTATCAATTTTTTTAATTGTGTATCGAACTTTTCTGTAGTCTTCAAAATAAAGTGTTGAAATTATGTGTAAAGGCTTTTTAATAATTTTATGAGTACGTCTTACACATTTTCCCAAATGTCTCCATTGATTAAACATTGATTAAACGCCTCTTTCTACATATTTATAACAGTACTATTAGAATAGCCGTCCCTACCAATATGCTTATTGTAATATGACTTGCAATTTGCCCAAATTAATTCAATAACGTTGAATTCGCAATGATAAGGAGGTAGTCTCAACACTTCATGACCATGCTCTCTTAGTAACTCATTAATAACATTCGCATTTTCTTTTTTATTCATTTTTGCAACTTGTAATAATTCAGGTTTTGTAAATTTTGGGTCAAATTGAATGTTATTTGTTGTCAGCCAGGTAATAATTTCATCTGTCTTTGAAGCAGTGGTAGGTTGCTTTTCTAAAAGAACACTATGATATGGAGCATTATCCATTACAATCAACGATGGTTCTTCTAAATTGGGAAATTACTTGCTGTATAGTCGTTGTTCTATTTCTTCATGGTAATCAATATGGTTAGACTTAGAACAAAACAATAAACTTCTAAACAGAAACAAAATCGTTTAGAAGAACCAGCGTGAACAATTATGAAACGTTTACCATCAAAACTTTCTGGTACGTACACTTTTGCTACTAGTGTTTTGCCAGAAAGTTGTTTTATTTCTTTTTAAATAAATCCATGTTTTATTAAAAAAAAAACAAGTTCTCTTGGAGTTCTCCAGGTTTGCAAAGTCCTTACGAAAGAATGCTGCTCTTAAAGTAGCATATTGGTTCGTTCGAATAATGATCTTCGATTTTATATTTAAATCCTTTTTATATTTAAAATCTATATCTCTAAGTACAATGCTTAAGGATGTTTTTCCCATAGTAACAACTTCTTTTTCCTCTAATTCGCATTTCAAACTTTGTAGACTAACTTGCTTTTCTAAAAAAAAATAAAAACTAGTAATAATAGTAAAACTTTATTTTAGAAGTGTTAAATTTGATGTGAAACATCTATTGGCTGGGGTATAAACCAGATCGTATTTATTTTTTACACTATCAACTATATTTACTTTGTTAGTACATATTGTACACAGTGTTTCGTATTGCCATTTTAGTTCCTTCAGGTAGATCAGTTTTAAAAACAATTTCATGATAGGTAAATTATTAAACAACATACAATTCATTACAATACCTGTTGCAAAAACAACAAAACAATACAAGCCAAAGGTGCCAATAAGGGCTCCCGTTCCTTTTTTCCAACCCAAAATATTCATACAAATTCAGTTCGAGTTGCTGGGATTGAGAATTTAATGTATTTCCAGGCATATTATAAAAAAACCTTGAAAAAATATTCTGTTTGATATTTGTTTGATATTTATGACAACAAATAATGTTTTATATCGATCCGATAGACAGAGTTTTAGCCAGACTCAAAAATGATACATCAAATTAAAGGTAATAAAATTTAACTGCAAAATTTATACTAACATTAAGGGATCCAACACTAAGTGACCAATTAGTCGTTATAACAACTCTTTTTAAGACAATTTATAAACTCAAGGCACGAAAATGTAATGGAAAATTAAACAATATAATATAATTTTTGTAAACACCACAACGCTGTGAAGTTGACAATAAGCAGATTCAATGATGAGAATTTATCACAGACTGTTGTTATATTACTGTCTTTGTCTGATGTATTATTAAATGTTGGACAAGTGGCTTAATTTCAACATTTTATATTTGTGAGTAGAAATGAGACAAAATTTAAAAATAGTTCGTGAATAAATTGATACATTTGCAAAGATACAGCGAACCAACTGTATATTACAATGTAAAATGTAAGGAAAAAAGCTGTGGAGAGTAATTAAGAAACTGAAAATTCACCAGTAAGAAATAAGAAAAAAGAAGAGTGAATTGCAACTAAAGGTGCTACTATATTTTTAAAATAAAAATTAAAATTAAAATATATCCATAAAAATTAATTTACGTAATTTATTTATTGGTTCTTTTGTTAATTTTGTACTGTTGTAGTTGAAATAATATCGAACACAAAAATATGTTATCTTAAAAGTTTTTTAATTACCAAAAATAAACCGCTGGCTGTTAGAACGGGACTGACTTATTAGAGTTTCTTAAATTTCTTAATGTAATGTCACTGAAACATTTTTTTCCTACGATCACTTAAATTCTAATCGATAATCCCATCTGTAAAATACCCACGAAACTCGCCCACCAAACCCATGAGAATTCGCGAATTATAAATTATCAGCTGGTGACTATTGAGAATTCGTCAGCGGAACTGGTTTTGGTCTTACATAACGGACCGCCAGGCCCATCTCTCAGACAAGCATACATAAACACTGTAGGTCAGACAAATTATAGGTCAGTATACTCGATTAAAAGAATACTTCTTTAAATACATGCAAATTTACCTTCATCGTCACTTTCGTGCAGACGCTTGAATGAATTTAAGGGCCAGAGTTGGACTTTACATATTTGAATCATAAAGTGTAGATATGTGTGTAAAACGAAAGTTCTCAAAACTAAACTTGAAATATATAAGAACTAGTTACTACATTTTCAGACGCTTAATATGGCTTCCGGTGTCACCGGCCTACTCTTGCAAACCTGGTTCTTTTTCAAACATACATTTATCAAGGAATTAACAATCAACAAGATTGGTAGCAACTATTTGACATTAATGACATTACACTTCTTCTTCTGTAATTTAGATAGTAACATTTTTTTATTTATAAAAAAACTTTCTAACTAGAAAAACATTTGAAGTTCTTGTCAACGATTAAGCTAATCCAATGAAGAATGAACCAACAACGTCTTCTGCGTTGGATGCTACGTCTTCTCTGTCCTTTTTTATGTTGTTGAATCGTGGACCTTAAACAAAGATATATGCAGAAAACTGGAAGCATTGACATGTGGCTACATCGAAAAATACTTAAGATCCCGTGGACTGGCTGAGTCAACAATGAGCAGGTCCTTCTTCTTCTTCATGTGCCTTGTCCGTTCCGAACGTTGGCAATCAACATGGCTATTCTGACTTTGTTTACGGCAGATCTGAATAGTTTAGCAGATGACAATCCGAACCATTGCCGCAAGTTTTGGAGCCACGAGTGTTTTCTCCCTCCTGGACCCCTTCTGCTGTCTATTTTCCCTTGAACGATCAGCTGTAGTACTCTATATTTATTATGTCTCATAACGTGACCCAAGTATTCCAACTTTCTTTTCTTTATACTTATTCCTAACTCTCTCTCTTTACATATCCGGCGTAGTACCTCTTCGTTGTTCAGTCCTGGCTCAGTCCAGGATATACGTAATATACGTCGGTAAGCCCATATTTCGAAGGCCTCTACTTTTTTCATCAATATTGCGGTCATTGTCCACGCCTCCATTCCATATAACAAAACCGGGAATACATAACATTTCAGAAATCGAATTTTGAGAGGTAGGGTGAGGCTTTTAGAGGTGAAAATTTACTTCATACTAGTGAACGATGCTTTTGCCTTTTCTATTTTTATACGTATTTCCTTCGCTTGATCCCAATTTAAGTTAACTGTTGTGCCCAAGTAGATGTATGTGTTCAATTCTTTCATCGTCTAATACATTAGCTGTGGTGGTTGTTGGATTTTGCTTACTAACATCCATTTGGTTTTTGTGATATTTAGTCTGAGTCCATATTGTGCAGCCTCCATCGCTGTCTTAAATACTTCTTTTGAGTATATATTAAAAGAGAATTAGAGACAAGACCGGAAGGAGGTCCTTAGAAGAATAAATAAGAAGCGAGAGGTACTGACCACATCAAATCACAAAAATTACAATTCTTCGGACATATTATGCGAAAATAATCCACATATGCCCTCTTTTAAGCCATCCTGCAAGAAAAAAATAATTGGAAAACCAGGTCCAGGAAGAAGAACATCTTAATTAAAACATCTACCACAATATCTCTACTCACAGATATAACTGGAATTACTGGTAGTTAAACAGCAGATCATTTAGCCAAAGAAGCTACCAATCATAGTACTGGGATAACCATAATGCAACTAGCTAACGAACTTAAACTCGTTCTCGAAAAGTTAATGGATGATACCTGGTAAAACTTATGGCCAAAGAGATCAAAACGGCTCTTTATGTACTCCAAGTTTATTGGTCATGGCTCCTTGGACTTCTTAAGTCGAAAGACAAGCATCGATTAATACAATATGGGTATTTTATATAAGTAAATTGTTTAATGCATCATGTTCAGAATTATATAAAACAAAAAAGGAACCACCAGAAGAACTTTAAAAACCAACTTAGGGCTATAATAAAAAATGTCAACTTAGCAAGCCAATAGCCAGAAATAAGCAAATCAGAAGTAAAGAAGGCATTGAAAGAATGAAAAAACAACAAAATCGCCTGGAAAAGATGGAATAACTGCAGAGATGCTGACATATGATGGAAAAGTGGTAATTAATACTCTAACATTTTTTTTTAACAAGATGTTAAAAGAAAAAAGAATCCCAAACAACTGGAAGGAATCCGTAACCATTATCCTACACAAGAACGGGGATAAAGCAGATATGAAAAACTACCATCCTATAAACACTCCTCAATGTAATATATTAACTCCGAACAAAAATTGTAACCAATGGATTGACGACAAATTGACTGAACCATCAAGGTACGCTGATGACATCGTATTGATAACCTATAAAAAAAAAGAATTATTTGAAATGATGAAAGAACAGGAGGTAGAAGCTGGAAAGATAGGCCTTAATATGAATTACACCAAGAACCAAAACCATAACAAATACAGATGAAGATATCACAATGAGAATCGGACAAGATGAAATAGAACAAGTTCAGGATTATATAATAGATATCAGCAGACTATTGTTCTAATTTCCTTTCTAAATCAGCTTCAGAAATTTTTGAAGGGCTTTTGGGTTGAGTTATTGGTAATTGAAAAATTCATATAAAATGTTTTTCTATAATAAAAAGAAAAAAAGTTATGGAAACAGGTACTGGCTTACATTAGACAAGACAAAGAAAAATAATTTTTAATTAAATTAATTAGAAAACTGCCATTTATAGACATCACACTGATTCCATCGTTAACTGTCTATTTATATTGGAGATTGTACCACACAGCTACAGCTCTCGTTCATGATGCAATACTGTAACTCTTTTTGCCTTCTTTCGTTTTGATGTGGCTATCCGTTACGAATGTTGGTGATCATCATGGCAATACTGCCCTGCTAAGCTGAGAGGTCCTAACTGACAAAATCGCAGTTTTGGTACTAACGGTACTGGGTGGTAGCGAAAAGAATTCTGTATCTTTCTTTCACAGCTGATTTATCCTATGTGTCATTAAATAGCTGTTCTAAAGTGATCCTTGTTGTCCTTAGTTCAAACTAAAACCTGATTACTAAGCATTACGTCCTATCTGAGCTTTTCAAACCTGAAGTGTCCCTATTGTAACAGATAGGACAGTCAGTATTGCAATATGTAATGCTACCCAAAATCTAACATGCCTTAAGTCATAGGACATAATTCAGCATTGCACCTTAAAACACATAACCTAAAAATCGAAAATGTTTATTTTCGGTAGTTTTTAGTCTTGAACATTCTTAATGTCATTTAGTCATGATATTCTATACCTGAACATATATAAAGTCTTCTCGACCTACCGTATCCCATTATCATCGGGAGCATCCACCAAATAGTCTATATATACCGATGGATATTTCAGTGACAATGGTGTACAATGACTACAAAACAAAGAATCCTGATTGTTAGGGTAGTTATGAACCCTATCGTCAGGAAATTGCAAAACTCAACATATCATTTGTACAACTTGGCTGTGAAGAGTGCTTCCAGTGTGCATCATATGAACTCCATAAGACCGAAACCAATCATATTAATCCAACACACAATGTGTAGTGTGTAAAAACTTTGTATCTCACAGAAATAAATATATAACTGTCAGAAAAAGTATGAAAAACAAGCAGAATAGCAACTAAAATCATCAATCTCATAGTTTCAGTAGATCTTCAGAAAAGTAAATGCTTTCAATAGCAGATATGTTTAAATAAGTCATTTTTACTAGGCGCATAATTGCTTTTAACGGAAGTTTTGGTTCTGTCGGGAAAGATAGGGACGTCCGTCCTTTAGTAATTCTGTGACACGAAGGAATATCGAGAAGAGGAAAAGAAAAGAAGATATAGTGAAGAAGATATACACTTTCTACGCATTCTTCCTAAAAAAACAGGACTGAAGGATCAATACTAATTTGGCTGGATAAGAACAAGAACAAGAATTGGTGTTTGTTCAGATTTTTAGTCTATATAGTAAATGCTACAGAAGTTCTGTTGTTTTAATGTTGTAGCATTAGAGAATAGACATTTATATGAGTGGGCAGATTTCAGTTCAAAATACAAATTAAAAGAGTTTATGCCACGCTGCTATCTCGATAATATTTGGCTGGCAATTTTTTCGAGAGGCGAGAAAACATTAAAATATAAAAAACTCGTACGACACAAAAAATTTGACAGAACTAAACATTTAACTGCAGGTACATTTAAAACTGGTGTGACACTTCTACCTCCACAAACCTCCAACCGAAGAATTAGTCAAGAGAGAACACAGAAGTTGCTGCTATAACTATAATTCCAGCTCCAGCCAACTGGAGACAGTTTTGGGAAGAAATGCTGGTAGGCTATGTAGCCGAAGAACACGAAAATGGAGTATTATAAGTTTTTTTTACAACTTTAGAGGGCTATACTAATGCAATGTAAAAAATAAATGTCTCGTTATAAGTCCAATAAAAGTTCGTTATAAAAAAATCTTGTCCTATCTGAGATTTTTAATAAAATCCTAAGCTAAACCTATCAAATCATCTATCAAAATCTATGTATGCTCTAAACTAATTACTTCCTTGGATTATCCCATAAATTCTATATACACAAATTAAGTTCGTTCAAAATTACAGTTCGATATCATTAATATTACGGATGGCGCAGCAAACTAAACTTAATTGCATTTTTCTCAAATAGTACAATTGGTAGATAGGACCTTTCAGCTTAGCAGGGCAGAATATTTATCTTATCTGCAGCAGCTCGGAAAAGGAGCACAGATGTTGTATTGAACCAGATTCTGATATTCTTTAACCAAGATGTTGTTCTTCTTCCTGGACCTCGTTTCCAAATATTTTTCCTTGCAGGACGGCTTGAATGAGATCATATCTGGATTTATTTCGCATATGTCCGAAGAATTGTAACATTCGAGATTTGATGTTGGGTTTTTTGCGTTAATTACCTATTTCTATTAACTGTTGAATTTAAAACTATTAATTTTAGTCCCAATTTGTGTTTTTTAGTTTTCTTTATCTGATGATCTAATAAATTTATTGTTCTTTCACACAGTTGATAATTTATAACTTTGACACCAACACGATATATCAATGTTCTTAGCTGTGCTAAAAACATTCGCAAACATTTTTTGTTAATTTGTCATTCTGCCGGGAGCGTTCGCCTCTGTATTTATAACGGTCCCACCCACATAATGAGCAGTTAAAAATGTCGAGAGGTGCTCTCTTTTTCAAGCGAAGGAGTCGATGATATAAAAGATAAACAACTCGAATTAAGTAATGTACATTTGCCATAATAAAAACCGAAATAAAAGTCAAGAAACTCGCTCCAAAAGGTGTTTGTTTGCTGATGGTCTCTTTGATAATTTCTTTGGATATTTTAAAGGTTTTTACTTATGCAAATTTGCATATTACGGTTGTTATTGTTTGGTGGTATTAATGTGAGACTCTTCGTGATGAGCATTGTCTTAGCTAATTGTGTATTGTTGTTAAAATTTAGATTTACATTAATTAGTGTAAACATATACGAAATGATCATACAAAATATGTACGAGGGTTGTTTTAGATGTAACAAGTAAATGCCTATAATGCATTGTTGGGTATATAAAAAATAAAGGCTTCTTCAATAGAAGAATGAATGAAAAACGGATGCAGATGAATACATGTTGATAATTGTTGTTGCACTAGAATGATATATTGAGAAGTTTAATTTTTGAAAGTAATATCTAAATATGAATTACTTTTCGTGTCGGTCTGAGACTATGAATCTGGGGTATTTAGTACACCACGAAGGGCAAACAGTCCATTTTAGTGTGATCCGTAACAGTCTGTCCATAATAGTTTCAACGATATGTATTTTACATTGTTGTAGCGTTTTATATTTAATGTCTGAATAATAATATAAATTCGATTCTATATTTGTCATAGTACGCCCCTGGTATGCTAGAAATGTGTTGTCTGTAGAGATTTTTAAATACGCAATAATTCTTCAATAAATAAAGACGTATTTGCTAAAGAAAACAATTTATGGCTTTTTAACTTTAACTCTAACAACGTTCCCAGAAAAATATTGCAAGCCTGGTATTCTTCTTTCTAAAGCGTAATAACGCCGGACGTTTGGACGAGTTTGAGTAAAGAATTTGTTGATTTGACAAGATAGCAATGCTTGTGCGGGGAAAAGAGAGGCGGTATCTATCCGGCAAGTTGAGATCGAGGTTAAGAGAGTTAGTGATGAAGAATTGCTCGAAGGGAAAGGTCGTTTAATTGTGATGTGGTAACCCGGCATTAATTCGCCAAAAATGGTGGAATTTTCACTCTATGTAATATGTCGTATTTGAAAGAGTGACCACTAACCACTGTTTTGATTTTGCTGAAGATTTATAATGTTTGAGAAGTGAACAAGTTTAGTTCCTTTACAAGATGCCTCTTCACCTCACGTAGAATGATATTGGAGCAGTTTTGATTTGAATATGCCAGTGTGCCAGCTTCAGCCTCCAAGAAAGTTTTCCGTTGATGATGTTTCAGTTAGATACCCCGCAGATACCTATTAGCCAGTTGTTCAAAAGTTTAAGTTGACATGTGTGATTTACGGTATTAATTTTTAAAGTAAAAATAGACATTCTCTTTTAAAAAGACAAAATTTGCTTTCTTTTATAAATTATTTTATTAAAAAATTTGTGGTTTAAACTGTCATTGGTCATAATTTTATCCTGTCTTAAAAATGTTTGTTTTGACGTATGACAGTTTGATTTTGAATCTGTTGTAAAAGATATTTTGATTTTATAGTAAAGATTAAATTTTATTTTTCACAAAAGGATATCCAATAAAATTTTAATCTAATTTGGCCACAATATTTACCAGGAACCATTTCGAAGGTTTTTTGTAACCTCTTTGTAAACAGATAACATGTAAGTTTCTTTATTTGTATTTGTCAACTATTTTATATAGTATGCCTTTTGTATAAGCTGTATTTTTGAAAACTGTTTGAGACAATAATAAACGTTAAATTTGTTTCTCTAACCTATTTTTTTATTTTTATTTAGAAAAATCTCCTAAACCCTTTTTATGTATTTTAGACATTAGGAAAGAAAAATTTTTTCTTACCTTCAGTAAACTAGGATCCTTCAAGTGGCGCCCTATATTAAATGCCTTGAGGTGTTCCCAGTGTATTTTTGATTTGTTTGTTATATCAATTGCCCAGGAGATTTATGTAAGTATCCCTTTGTCTTCATTTTAGTAGATACCCCAATCCAACCCCCATATCTTCAACTTATCCACGACCCAGCTCTCCAAAAACCAACTGAGTGTCGTTCGCACTTGTTTCGATTATTTTGTTTGCCCAATCTTCTACCCCTCATGTTCTTACCCTGAGGTAAGCAAAATATTGTCGGTACATTGTTTAAATAGCAATGTAAATAAACAAAAGAAATGAACAAAATTTGCACAACTTACGAGAACAGCATATACAACATTCTCAAAAAGATATTGTGTGGAATGGAAAATCTTAAAATTGTCCATTATTGGATCCTTATTTTTTGAAAAAACTTTGACCGACTACCTGTATCGTATTATGCTTAAAGAAATTACTCAGTCTAGCTCAGAGCGGAAACTTGAGGTCCAGTTAAGCAATTCTAGATTCGCTACTTCTATCTTTTATTTATACCAAGTTAAGACTGACTTTTAAGAATTTACTCACTTTCGCTTAGGTCGCTGTCAGAGGCAATTGACCACAGTGTGGGTCCAAATTGTTTGTCAAATTTGTAATGTTTCTTGTGTTTAGCCCCTTTTCATGGAAAATATGTAGTCTATTGTAGCAGTTCATTTAATAGTTACAGTTAAAGTGAGATTTGAAATGTTGCCATTGTGTCCAGCTGTACCTATTCCTGTTTTTTAAGAAGCCAAGTCCAACGTTTGCGTTAGTGCCACTTTAACCTCACCTTTGTTTGTCCCTATTCGTCGTCCCAGACCATACATGTAGTCCTTTTTGTTCGTGCGTAGCAGTAAATCTCCAGTGTAGGTCTGGTTTCCACCCCCAGAACCAGGTAACTTTTTTGTGGTAAAATTTAAAGTAAAAATTTAAATCTACGAATATCTATGCTAAATTTGGTTTATTCTGTGGCACAGTACTGTGCATCGGTCTGGCTAAATAGTCGTCATGTCAAAATAGTCGATACGCAGCTTAATATAGCAATGAGAATGATTAGCGACTGCATCCAGACTACGCCACTATATATGCTTCCGATCCTTAGCTATATTTCTCCGCCTATTCTACGAAGAGAAAAGGCCTTGATAACGGAGTATTCGAAAGTAAATAGCAACTTGCAACTACCTATCCATGAAGACATCCCGAGTTTAGCAGCAAATCGACTCCCATCCAGAAAACCACCCATAAAAACAGCCCAACAGTTAACAGCAGATTATTTTAATGTTACCTCCAGATGGCACACGCTATGGACTTAAGAAGCCCCACCTAAAGTATCCAACCTTATTGACCCAGTCCAAAAGCTTGATGGCTTCGGCCAGCCACGAAACATGTGGAAGAGCCTAAACCGAATTAGAACGGGACATGCAGTATGCGCACACAACCTACATAAATAGGGAAATAGCCTACCTCCAGCTGTGACTGTGGAGCTTCAGATCAAACCATCCAACACATAGTGCAGACATGTGAATTGAGGGCATATCGAGGGCACACAAAAGACTTTTTCAAAACTACGCCTGCGAGCCTTGAATGGATAGCTCAACTTGACTTAAACATATAACCTTATCCGTTTGTATTATCTTATATTTTGTCTGTATTTTGTCTATGTTCGTTTTTATAATCTTATGTTTGCATTTTTGAATTAAGTACTTAGGATTTTTACTATTATTACTGTATTTACTCCATGTATTGAGCCATACGCTAAATAAATAAATAAATCCAGGAGATTCATGTAAGTACCCCATTGGTTCATTTGTTTGTAGTTGCCCCAATTTAACCTCCTTGTTATTCACTTATCCACGACATAGCTACTCCAAATGAACCCTGAGTTCCGTTCGCATAATATTTATTTATTTTGCTTGCCCTATCTCTACCCCCAATAATTTCTGTCCCAAGATTTTAACCCCATAGCAATACCCTGTATGGTAGGCAAAATATATCAATACAGCTTCTTGATAAACTAAAAGATGAATTTTTAGCAGCTTGCTATTCAATTACATGGAAATTGTTCGAAAAAAAAGTTCAGAAAAAAAATTTATTATTGGTTATTATTTTCAAGCTCTTTAACGAAATCTACGATACGGGCCAGATTCCAAAAGATTGGCTTCAATCTACATTTATCGCCCTACCAAAAACACCACGTGCGAACTTCTGCAAGGACCACCGACTAATAAGCCTAGTAAGGCACTTTTTAAAACTTTGCCTGAGAATATTCACACTAGATTGTTTAAGAAATGTGAAGAGGTCAGTGGATGGAGTCAGTTTGGTTTCAAAAATGTACTTAGCACGAGAGAAAGCGATCTTTAGTATGCAAACATTGATACAGAATTGTTTAGATCAAAGAAAGGATGTTTTATCTGTTTCATCGATTACGAGAAAGCATTCGATAATGAAAAACATGAATTGATGATAAAATACCTACAAGAGTTGGGATTGGATTCAAAGGATATAAGAATCATCGCCAATCTGTATTGGAATCAGACAGCAACAGTAAGTCTTCAAAATTCCAACGAAACAGATTTCTCCATTAAAAAAGGAGTAAGCAAGGTTGTATACTGTCCCCAATGCTGTTCAATTTATACGTAGAAAAAGCCTTATGACAGAAGCAGTGGAAGACTCTAATAAGAATTAAACTAAGGTATTAAAGTTAACGGCATATTTATTAATAACATCAGGTATGCCGATGATACAGCCATAGTGGCAGATAACATCGAAGATCTTCAATGCCTTTTAAATGATCTAACTCTTGCAAGTGAAGCTCGGGGTTTGAAAATAAATATCAAGAAGACAAAATCAATGATTATAAGTAGAAATGATTACCCCAACGCAAAGATATATGTCTCTGGAGAAGAAATCGAACAAGTCAGGCAATTCAAATACTTGGGATGTTTGCTGTATGAGGGTTGGGACCCCGAGAATGAAATAAAGAGCAGAGTTGAACAAGCCAGAAATGCTTTTTTGAGGCTTCGTAAGTTTCTGACTGATCGCAAATTGGACTTCAACCTCCGATACAAGATGCTTAAGTGTTACGTGTGGCCTGTTTTCTTGTACGGAATGGAAGCATGGACGTTAAAGGCCAGTTCCATTAACAAACTTGAAGTGTTTGAAATGTGGTGCCTGCGTCGAATGCTCAGAATATCATGGACGGACAGGGTCAGAAATGAGGAAGTACTCAGAAGAGCGGGCTTACAGGATAGGGAACTTTTTAATTATGTAAAAAGTAAGAAGACTGCATACTTGGGGCACATTATACGAGGAGAACGATACTACTTTTGAGCAACTGATACTCGAAGGGAAAGATAGAGGGTAGGAGAGGTCTCGGACGTAAAAAAATGTCATGGCATGCGCAATATTCGACAATGGACAGGAATCCACAGCTATGAAATGCTTCGCAATGCTGCTAAAAACAGAATTATTTAATCCAGAATATTTAACATCTCACCTGACAAGACGATGTACGGTGGACGCCTACGCAGAAATGCACGGCACCTTAAGAAGAAGATTGGTTATAGTAAAATAGACACCATTTTTAAAAATTATTAAAATAGAATGTATATGTTCAGACATAAACAAATATATATTTTATAGACTTCCTTTGATTATTATGTCCTATCGTATAAATTTACGAGCACTATGTAATATTTATCTTACAGTTTAGTAAGTTTTTAGTTAGTTCTCAATTATAAATTTAATTTCCTTTCAGTGAGTGTGTTGTATAATAATGATTTTTCCAATAAGCAAGAAATTAAAACCTGTTTAGCGATTTCCGACGCTCCAATTACTACTAATAAAAAGAATTCCTAAAATTTCAATCTTCTCCCAGACGGTAACTGTTTCTACAATGACCCAATAATTCCATATTCTTTATATAATTAGTGATTTGTCGGTACACGGTATTTTCAGTGCCATAGACATACATTATCCATTCGTTTCGAATATCTAAACGTTCAATTAAGGAGACACTGATTCGAGGCAAGTAACGTTAAACTCACTTGATAACGTCTACAAGGTTCGGTAAAGTAGTGCCATTACCAGTAGCAGGTAAGCTGATATGGACCAGTTGGTTCTTACGAGAAATAAATCATTAGTGGAATGTTGGAACGTTCTGAGGCTTGAAGCTGTTCTAGACTAGATTTATCTCAACGTGTTTTTTTATTTATTTAATTTATTTAACGGATATACCATTTTTACATAAATATGACGTCAAACCTTTACAAAGCTTAGGTATACATAGGATGCGTTAATAAAAAAACAAACCAAAATTAAAATCAAACAAAAATTCAATTAAAATGGTACACTTAAGGTATTAAATAATGCTCAAAATTGTCAAATGATTCTTAAATGCTGCTGTAGTATATTCCAAATAACTCTAAATTATTGCATGTGCTCATTAGCAGTTCGTAAAATTCTTGTAATGGGTTCATTTTGGCCATAATTCGTACTGTGGAATGGAATGTTGAAAATCTCAGTGTATACGAGTTCTTCGAGTATATAACATTAAAACTTAGTAACTCTGGATCTTGAACATATCCATTATAACTTTAAAAAGGAAACATAAATCCGCTTGACATCGTCTATCATGTAGTGATGAGATATTAAGTATTGACAGTATATCATCATATGTGTATTGCTGTCTAAGAAAACCAATTTTGTAAGCACATACCCTCAAGAATTATTTTGAACTCTCTCGATACTGTAGATGTCACTGTATATATGAAGGAGACCAAATGAGAGAACCATACTCCAAAACTGATCGAACTAAAACTAAAGTATAACATTTTTAAAGTTTGTACTGAAAACTGATTACAGTTTCTAAGAATAAATCCTAACATTTTTAAAGCTTTAGCTGAAGTTTCGTTAATGTGATTTTTAAAAGTAAGTTTTAGAATCAAAATTAATACTAAATCTTTCAATATTATGACGTGCCTCTAAAGGTACAATTATTTGTATAATAATCATAATTTACAAACTCTCTTGATCTTCCAAAAGTAATTTTAAAACATTTTTGTATATTTCAGTATAGCATGTTACCTCACACCAACTAGCTAAGCTTTTAATGTCATTCTGTAATAAAGAGGCATCAACTAGGTCACTAACCATTCGAAAATATTTTAAGGTCATCAGCAAACATTAGAAAATTACTATTTTTAAATCACTGAGGATATATCATTAACAAATATATTAAATAAGAGAGGCCCAATATGCGACCCCATGAGGAACTCCTGAGGTTACAGATACTCGTTGAGATAAACAATTTCCATATTTAACATACTGATGATTTTTTCTTCTGTTAATGAAATATATTATATAACAATACTGTTTTTATTTTTATTGCCAATATATTAAGTTTGTTTATTTGATAAAAAGCTATAAATGGAAACAATTCCCAAAGGAATTCATTTTTTTTATTGGCTTTGGCTTGAAACCTTTAGTCACGTAATTACATTATAAATATTAGTATTCATTCATACATTATTGTACAAGGAGGACACTTCTCACGCTCAGGGATTCATCAGAGCGGCTTTATTGTAACAAACAAGACATAAACCACGGTTAGGTAGGTGGGCAACATATATGGTAAACATACAAAGGAAATGTTCAAAAGGATCAATTTTACACTCATACCTTTAATTTAATTTTTACAAGAAATATCATAATTATTTTAAAGATTTTTATATTGCATTCACTTAATAGGAGATTTACGTTTAATGGTGTACTTAATCCTCTTTTATCAATTCTTTTATCAGCCACGTGCTTGTATTACGATGTAGTGGGCAGTTGAAGAATATGTGATTTAAATCAGCTATACTAGTTCCACACTCACATCGGTCTGTTGGAGAAACTCCTATTTTGTGTAGATGTTTCGGAAAACATCCATGATCTACTTTTAATCTTAAGTCAGTTGACACTGTGTTTCTGCTTAGTGTAACATCTTTGTAAAATTGTTTTACATCTACTGTGGGTTGTAATTTGTATAAATTAGTGCCTCTGCTTTCACCAAACTGAATCCATTGTCTGTCCCATTTAAATTTAATATGTTGTTTGATATAGGCAAGTAGGTCACATGTGTTAAATTCTTCTATCACCATATGTGGGTGCTGTAATGGATTTTTAGCTATAGAATCAGCATTAGTATTGCCAACAATATCTGAGTGTCCCTTAACCCATAGAAATTTAAGTACCATATGGATCTGATAGTTTTAGTAACTGTTGAAAATTTTCTAATATGAATATATTGCTATTGATTGTGAATTTAAAGTTTTGTAAGGAGTGTAATACTGACAGTGAATCACTGCATATGACAATTTTGTTACACTGGTTTTCACAGCACAATTCAAGGACTTTGTATATAGCACATGCTTTAGCAGAAAAAATGCTGGGTTGATTATTTAAAATAAATGATGTTTTGAGAAAAGGCAGCAAATATTTGATTTCACGCAAACAAATCCTATGTATCTCTTGATACGTATTTCGACCTAATAGGTCTCGTCAGAAGAGCTATTCATAGGGGTTATCAACGTGAAAAATCAACATTTTCTGCCTTTTAAGAAGCAACAATAACATGGCTTCAATACGGACGCAATAGCGACATCTAATTAGAAAATCGTAAAATAGTTTCGAAACACAATTCAGTTTTCTGCTTTATAATCTGAGCCTTCTAAAAATTGTAAGGCAAACAGACGTTGATAAAATATGTTAAAAGAGACATGGGGAATCTAAAATTTGCATTCCACGACATGTCTTTTACAACTAAGCAGAAATCCTTAGCGAATTGTGCTTCTAGTACTCACACAGAGTAAATCCGAATAAAATGAGAAAAGGCAGCAAATATTTGATTTCACGCAAACAAATCCTATGTATCTCTTGATACGTATTTCGACCTAATAGCTCTTCTGACGAGACCTATTAGGTCGAAATACGTATCAAGAGATACATAGGATTTGTTTGCGTGAAATCAAATATTTGCTGCCTTTTCTCATTTTATTCGGATTTACTCTGTGTGAGTACTAGAAGCACAATTCGCTAAGGATTTATGTTTAGTTGTAAAAGACATATCGTGGAATGCAAATTTTAGATTCCCCATGTCTCTTTTAACATCTTTGTTAAATGATTTTTTAATTCATTCTTAGAACAAATTAAGCACTGGTTGTATATGTTGGTAATTTTGACCCGTCTATATAGATCACAATATGATCTGAATAGCCACTTAAGATTTCTTTAAGAGTAGTGTAGCAAAATTCGTTTTGGTTTTTTGATGATAATAATATTTGTAGCTAGAACACTTGTTAGATGTGGTATATCCAACGATTCCCAATACATAGGAGAATATACATAGGAGAATATAAAATTGGCTGTACTGGACCAAATAAAATTTTATTTGAACATTCATAGCTGAAAACTATAAGATAATTAGGGTATGTAAAAATCTATACAAAAATATGCTATAGTCTTAGGTGAAGGATATATTCTTTATTTTAAAAAGACATTTTTATTGAATATTAAGGCATCTTAAATACTTTTTGCCTTATCGTCAGTTAATTCCTTGATAGGAATCGTATATCTTGCCACTAACGGTTAAATTGAGATTATTGGTTGGTAAAAACTAAGTGTATATTAGTCTAATAGGACTAGAATAGAAAAATATTTGATGTATTAAACAAGAAAATCCAATCTAACTGGAATTAAATGAACTTGAGCAAAAAATAAGCTCTAAAATTAAAACAGCAATCAAAGAAACCTGACTCAAATCTACTCCCACACCAAGACTTTTGGCAGAATATAACGAGCCACTTTTACATTTACGACTTCTATTTGTGGCAAAAAAATGTATTCTTAAATGCCAGTTTAATAATCAAAACAGATTATTACAAAAAATATCTTGTCTCTCTATTGAAAATCTAACAAACAAATGGTGGGCAAATAAAAACTCTCCAACTCTAGCTGTTGCTTTTCCCAATTTAACACAATATTCATTCAACGGAGAAAGGATTTTATTCTTTGATTCCAATTATGGCATACTATATGAATATAAAGCTACTGTAGTAATTTCTTTATCTATTTCAATTGTTCACAAAGATTTAGTAGTACAGAATAAGCTGGAAGATTGTAACCATTCTTGTAAAATTCATACCGATGGCTCAAAATCGTCTGCTGGTGTTAACTGTGCCATTTATATAGACAATAATAACACAATTAATAGCACATTATATTTCGAACGATATATAATTGTACCAGACTCACAGTCCGTCCCCCTCGCATTAAAACACTTCTCTAAACATACATATATATATATATATATATATATATATATATATTATATATATATATATATTATATATATATATATATATATATATATACCAACATACTAATTGTAGATGCGCTTGAGAAGCTAAGCATTCTAACTTATCTAAAAAGAATTGTTAAGGTAACTCTAATATTCCAGTCAATGAAAAAGTAGACTATTTGGCTAAAGACGCTACTTTAGTGGGTATAGAATACAACGAGTTACCCAAATGGGAGTTCAGCTAGAAAGAAACATGTTAGCCTTCATTAGGAAATTGAGTGGCAATCTTTACTAACAGTAGCAAAATACATACTGCGTATATATCCAACTTTCCATTTACTCCTCCAAATGACAGAAATCCAATGTCTCGAAAATTTGTACTATAAATAGAAGAATAAGAATAAGAAGAAATTTATGTACTATTGTAAAATAAAGGTATTTTAAAAAGTTTTTTGTTATACAATACTTATATACCTAGAAGCGAATAAAGTTCATACATTTGTAACCTATTTCAGTGAAATTTATTTAATCACCTAATTTTTTTTTTAATTTTTTAAAAATGGTTTTTTTTTAATGAGAAAGCTGTGGCAGTCTCTTGAACGATCTTCATTAAATAGCACGATCATCGTCGCAGTCAAACAATTATACAATAAAGCAGCATCAAAAATCTAACTAAACAATACCTTATCAGAAGAATTTCCAGTAACAAAAGGCTTACGACAAGGATGCTGCCGCTCTCCAATACTATTTAAGATCTATTTAAATGAAACACTAAAATACTGGAGAAGATCCTGTTCAGGAATGGGGATCCAACTTGACGACGATACAACATTAGACACTCTACATTTTGCGGACGACCAAGTAGTAGTGGCAGCAGACAAGGAAGATTTAGAATTCATGACGAGACGGTTGTTTAAAACATATGAAGAATGGGGCCTCTCTGTAAATAGAAACAAAAGGCAATACTTATGCATCGGGAATGAAGTAGAAGATCTAATGGTCAACGAACATGAAACAATCAAGAACTGTGAGGAATATATATATTTGGGAACAACAATCAACAAGAGTGGGCGCACCGAAAAAAGAGATACAGCAAAGAATCGTGAAAGGAAAAAGGGTAATTGAATGCGTAAACCCGATGCTATGGTCAAAAGAACTATCAAATCAAAGAAAGCGTCTCCTCTTTAACTCCATCTTTAAAAGTATAGTGCTCTATGGACGCGAAATATGGCAACTTACTAAATCCCTTGAGCGACACCTACTTGCATTGGAAATGGACTTCTGGAGAAGATTAGCTAGAAAATCAAGGCTTGATAGAATACAAAATGATTATATCAGAAATATAATGGGAGTCAAGTCAACCATCATTGACGAAATTCAAAGGAAACAACTGATCTGGTATGGTCATGTGGAATGACCGACGTAGCTGGAAACTGGGAACCGGAAGGCGGAGAACGCTATAAAAAACCGGGATAATAATAAAATAAAAATGGGTCCATTGGACTGTATATCACGCTCAATATAAACTGAAATTGCACCTCATCGGTTAGGGGATAAGATTGTTTTAACTTTTTTTTCTCTTGGGACCTAGATGTGCTGTGTACTCTTGTATATTATTCAAATTTTGAAATAGTGTAAAATGACTTATGCCGTTAATGGCAGTAGCAATAAAAATGTCAAATCTTTTCAGTCAACAAGTTTGTAAAATACACTGTATGGATGGCTCTATAACTTAATCCATCAACTTTGACTTGACTTTTTAAAGTGGTGGCCCACTTACAAATGACAAACAATTAAGTCACTTAAAACAATGGCAGCTCCCAATATTGTTTTGTGCACTTTAAAGTCACCGCTAATTTTATGACTAATAAACAGCTTTTCGACTTTACAAAACTATCTCAATTTGTTCCAGCTGATTGGTTCTAAATAGTCGTTAAGAAAAATCCACGCTGACCTCAATATTGTACCTATTCACTAGAAATTATATTACTAAAAGTAATGTCTGGCTTTAGTTTTAATTAGAATTATTGCACAAAATGAGTACGTATGTAAAGTTGATGAAGTGTGTGATGGGAATGTTGCATCGCCTGCTAGACCAAAATTAATTGTTAAGAATGTTACGGTACCGCTGGAAATGTTCTACTGACCGACAGTTTTATTTTTATAACTGGAAAATGTTTTACATGGTTTATATAAAGTTGTTTCGTGTAAACAAATTATGGCTTTTTATACTATTTTATACATTCTTTTATTCGACTGTTTTTATTATGTGTGTGAATGTACACGAAGTACTTTTAGTTTTAAGAGAATTATAAATTCTTTGGCACGACGGATATTAAGCAGAGTGGAACTATGTCAACAACAATATTATTTATTCCAACTTTCTTGTCAATAAATTTTAATTTTAAAATACTCATTAAAATATTTAATTTTAATGACGTTAATCGATGTAAGTTTATGATAAATAAGAAGAACACAATTATACATCCTCAAGAGACCTTTTTGCGAATAAAAAATTTAATTATAACAACACTTACGTTTCATCTCATCATCCAGTAAATCTTAAAATAACTGTTAATTATCTACAGCTATCTTGTAGACGATGAATAGGTAGATAGACTAGGCGGAATCTGTAAAAATTTAGACCATAATGGACATTTTCCATAGGAAGCTATTTTTTTGCTGGAATCCCTTCAGGATGGGCCCAATATCGATAATCACGATATGCGCCAATCGCAAACCCTGTGCTAAATTTTTTATTAAACAAAATCTGGGAACAATTGAAAATTTCTCATTTCTTTCTCCTATTTTCGTTTATAATTCGGAAAATATTTATCCTAGAGGAAAAATTATTATAAGTTTCGTTATTCAATTCTACATAATATGTCGTTAGCTAGAAATTGAAAATTTAATGTTTATTGTTGAAAAAAATAGCAATAATTGGAAAAAAAAAAAGTACAAAAAATTAAGTTATACTTTTAATGTTTTCGACTTTTTAAACTTGACTTACAAGCTCCATATTCCGCCTAGAAAAACTTTTTAATATGTTTAAAACGTGTGCTAAATTTTTTTAAGATCGATCGGATAGGTTTTGTTTAATAATTTTGCAATCCAGCCTACTGGAAAAAAAACCGCAAATTTTCAAATTTATAGTAGGCTCTAAATAAGGCCCTCAGATAGTTGCAATTTTTTTACATAGAAAAGAAGGCTTAATCTTCCAAAAGTTGTGTGTAAAATTCAAATCAGTTCACTAGGAGAGCCTAGAAATTTTTTTAAAGTTTGCTAGGCTCTCCTAGTGAACATTTTTGCAAACTTTTTTAGGCTTATAAACAAATTGAATAACTTTACGAGCTTTAACCATATCATTTTCGAATCAAAATATATTCTCAAATCAAATAATCTAAAAACAGAAGATATTTTTTGTTATAATCTGTTGTAAAATTGGCTCAAAATGAATTTTTTTACAATAAAATATGCTTTAAAACTTGAATATCTTTGTTTTTTTCAAAATTGCACTTAGTCCGCAGACGATTTGTTGATTAATGAGTCTAATGCAGAACTGAAATCCACAAATATGTAATGCGTATCGGCATTAAACTATAGATTTTTCTAAACAATTGGTCCTTCTTGTAGAGATTTGATCAGCTGTTGATTTCTTTAACATATTACATTCTGTTTGATGTGCCTATTTGTTATGGATGTTGGCGATCACCATGGCAATCTTTAACTATTCTGCAGCAGCGCGGAAAAGCTGTACAGATGTATTGAACCAGATTTTGTCGTTCTTTATCCAAGATATTCTTCTTCTTCCTAGACTTCGTTTTCCAAATATTATTTCTTGCAGGATGACTTGAAAGAGAGCCTATATACATTCACTTCGCATAATAAGTCCGAAGAATTGTAACTTTTGAGATTTGATAATGATCAGTACCTCTCAGTTCTTATTCATTCTTTTAAAACTCATCTTCTCACCTCCTCATTTGTGAACTCTGTCAGTTCACGGGATCTTAAGTATTCTCCGATAAAGTCATACCTCAAATGCTTCCAGTAGTCTACATATATCTTCGTTCAAGATCCACGATAAAACACCATAAAAAAGGACAGAGAAGACGTAGTATCACAGAATTCTTACTTCAGTATCAAGAGAGAGATTGTGACTCTTGAAGAAGACCCTCATCTGATTAAAGATGGATCTAGATTTTACGCAAATGCGTGCTCTAATCTCCTGGTTGTTTTATTTATTATGGAGCCGAGGTAGTTGTAGTGCATCACTTTTTCTACAGGAGATTGGTTGACGTAAAGTCAACCTATCCTTTTGTTGCTCATTATCATAAGCTTTGTCTTCTTAACATTTATATTGACTCCATATTGTTGACTGTAATCTGTGATTTTGTTCATAAGAACTTGTAGGTCTTCTTAGTTGTCCGCAAATCCTATGGTGTTATCTGCATATATGGTGTTGTTACATATTAGATAGACCTATTCAATTATGGCAATATATTGAATACGTCTAAATTGTCATTGTATGAAGGTAGATAAAGATAAATTATTAGAGGAATTTTGTTCCCAAACCGTATTTAAAAAACGGATTTCGACTTGGTGACCAAAATGTCAAAAAGTAGCTCCAATTTCACAATTGTTGAATGAATCTAACTATAAATAAATATCTACGTTGGAATGTGTAGCGAACATAATATACGTCTTCAATAAACGCACAGTAATATGTATTGGAATTATGATTTATAGCAACAATTTATTCTATCGGCAGTATATATGTTAATGTAATAACGCGTGAAAGACGGTATCGGGCACTAGTTTCCCATTTAAATCATTATCAACTGCGATTTATTTATTATGAAAATGAGTCTGTCGGTTAGTAGAACAACTCCACGGGTAGTACTGAGTGAGAATACCGTAATATTGTATTTATTATAATAGTTAGCAAATCTCACTACAATCGTAATTAAATCTGTTATAAACACAAAATGACAAAAAAAATAGGAAATTTATGATAAAAGTATTCGTTATTGTCATTAGCGTTTGAAAGTTTGCTGGCACGATAAAGCTGAAATTCCAGAGATGAGAAAGATGTTTATAGCCTAATAATAATTGGGAGAATTAACAAAATACATTTGTTTTTGTAAAAATAAAACAGCAACATGAATATATACGTAACTAACAAACAAGAACATACACCCTAGTGTTAACCGTTGACAGATTAATGTTCTTTAATACAAAACCTAACTTATACAAATGATACAAGGAAACTTGAAAGATCGTTGCAATACTTGGATGAATCATTACAGCTTTAGATCGTCATTTTAGATCTCTCTCTCTTTAATCCTAACCCCCCAGGGGGAGTGTAGTGGTCGACGTGATGTCGTGTATTGTCCGTCTCCAGAGATCTCTGTCTCTGGTCATTTCTTTTAATTCATGCATAGATCTTTGGCATATTCCTGTAATTTGATCTATTCATCTTGTTGGGGATCTTCCTCGTGATCTTCGGCCTTCTACCTTTCCTTGTATTATGAGTCTTTCCATGTTTTCTGTGTTTGCTCTCATAACATGCCCAAAATATTTTAATTGTTGGAGATGGACTTTACTAGAGAGTCGTTGGCTAACTTTTAGCTCTCTTAAAATTGAATTCTTTGTTCTACGGTCGGTCCAAGGAATTCGTAACATTCGTCTCCAACAGAACATTTCAGTGGCGTCTATCTTTTCTCTCTCCGATTGTCTCAGAGTCCAAGATTCACATCCGTAGGTCAGTATTGGGAATATTAAGCAGTTGATCAACCTCATCTTTATCGCTCTTGAAATTTGACAGTCCTTCCATATTTTGGTCATTTTTGCTGTGGTAACTTTTGCTAGATCACATCTACGTTTAATCTCTTCTTGTAATGACCCTGTGTTTGTGATTAATGATCCCAGATATAAGTATGAGCTCACAACCTCGAACCGGTCAATTGTGGTTATGTGTGGATGATTGTTGTGTAGTCTATCCACTATCATGATCTTTGTCTTTGATATGTTTAATTGCAGACCAAATATTTGACTTTCGTTTTCGATCAGTCGTATAAGTTCCATCAGCTCTGCTTGACTATTTGCAAGAAGGGCTGTGTCATCTGCGAAACGTAGGTTGTTTAGTTTATGACCATTTATTGAGATGCCCTTCTTCCCATCCTTCAAGTGCTCTTCGCATAATATACTCCCATATATATTGAATAATTGTGGAGATAGTATACATCCTTGTCTGACACCTCGTTCTGGATGAAACTCGTTCGAAAGTGTGTCAAGTACTTTAACTGATCCAGTAGTGTGTTCATATAGTTCAGTTATAAGCGTAATTAGATGTTGTGGTACGCCTACTTCTTTTAGTATTGCATAACTTAACCTGTCGAACGCTTTACGGTAATCTATAAAACAGATGTATAGTGGGATGTTGAATTCCCTACATTTCTCGATTATCTGTCTTATATTCAGCAGGTGTTCTCGAGTGCCTCTACCTTTGGTAAATCCAGTTTGCTCTTGTGGAATTTCTCTTTGAAGAAATGTTTTCAGTATCTCATTGATTATATGAAGCATTATCTTGCTGGCATGGGATATAAGAGAGATAGTTCTATAATTGTCGCATTTATGGAAGTTGCCTTTTTTATGTATGGTCGTTATTGTAGATTTTGTCGAGTCTTCAGGCCATTGTTTGGAATGCGATGTTTGGTTACAGAGTAGATGAAGTAACTTTACGCCGGTTTCTTCTGTGGCTTTAAGCATTTCTGCTGTTATCATATCTGGACCTGTTGCTTTGTTTTATTTAAGCTTGTTGATAGCCTGTCTTAAAATTTTTAGAGAAAAACAATGACAAAGAACCAGAGATAATTACAGGAACAATAAATCACAATAATGGACACAGATACGAAAGAGCGACTGCAAAGTAGTGATCAAAACAATTCAGCGGACCCAAAATAAGGAATTTTGTAATATGTGTAAAAATCACAAAATTTTTTTTAAATTATTCATTTTAGAATCATGCTAACAAAATGGGCGTGATGTTTTAACAAGGGCATATTTGGTCTTGTTGCGGTTCCAGATTTAAAATATTGTTAATAAGCAATTTTACCGATCGGTTCAAAGTTGGCCAATTTATACAATACTGTAGCCAAGGTCTGTTAAAATGCTATGTATTCAGTACTTTGCTTTACAGTGTTGAGGCATGGACTCTTAGACAGAGGAATATTAAAAATCTTGAAAGCTTTGAGATGTGGTGCTACCGCCGTATACTAAGAATAAATTTGGTAGATAAAATTACAAATGAAGAGGTAATACGCAGAATAAATAACGATCCAGAAGTTATCATGAACATAAAGAAGAGAAAGCTTGAATACTTAGGCCATCTGATGATAGGACAAAAGTACACATTCCTACAAATATAATGCAGGGAAAAATCCAAGGACGCAGAAATCCAGGCCGTAGAAGAATGTCCTGGATGAGAAATTTAAGAGAGTGGTTTGGTTGTACTACTAACGAATTATTCAAAACAGCAGTAAATAAAATTAGAATCGCCATAATTCTTATATAGATCCAATCTTCGATAAAAGAGGCACTCAAACAAGAAGAAGAAGTAACCAAGGTTTTGTCAGTTGTTCAGACAAACTGACCTTAAGTTTTTTCTGGTGATGTTTTTTTTTCTGCTGTTCTTGTTGGTTATGATTATAAATTATCCAATAGTTTATGCAAGCTATATTTATCATGTCATAAAACGATCAAAGAGGTCATCTTCTTGTTTTTCTGAAGATATTCATGTTTCGGAACATTTGGTCAAATGTGTCTACTCCGTACTTGGTTGCATTATAAAATTTAATAATATCTGGCTTTCCATTTGGATCACATTCTACTGGATCATTGTGGATTGTAGACAAAAGAAGCTCAGACTGACTAAATTAATTTTGTCTTATAGGATACCATTGTTTTTACACCAACGAAGCAAAGTAAGGAATAACCAATTTCCAATGATGATTTTTGAGATTTATCATTTCGGGAGGTATTTTTTTTTAATTGTGCCGTAGAGTACCAATTATAAATAAATTGTAAAGAGGTTTTAAGAGCTCTGATACTAGCGATACTGACGTAAACCAATGATCCATGGTAATGTTACGGTTACTTCGTATACACCTTAAGTCAATTGTTTTACATAATATTCTCCTAGAGGCAGTCCATTGGTTTTATTTTCCTTTCCTAAATACAATTCTGCATCGGACATATATTGGGTACCTACGTCATACAGCATTACTATTTTTAGTCCATATTTGGCTGGCTTGTTTGGGATATACATCCGGAAAGGACATCTTCCCCTAAAAGCCAGTAGCTGCTTATTGATTCTTCGGTAGGATCTGGGCTTATAAGACGTTTTGCAGTTGTGTATAAGATCATCCCATATTTCACCAATGGCTCCTAATAGGTCTCTTTCTTTTCTGTCTAATCTAGACATTTTATTATGAAAACGTAAACATTCTATACGAAATTCAAATCCTTCCCGGCCTATAGTTACTTTATATATAGCACCAGAAATTTTGTCATCAAACATTTGTCTTGTAGCTAAATGATTGTGTTTTTGTGCAGCAACAAAATAAGTAGTCGTAGAAGTGCATGTAATTCGTCAATATTCACTTTCGAGTTTGTAAGTTTTTCGAGGGAGTTTGTGCTTCCTTGGTTTTATCAAAGATTTTTTTTTGAACCTATTCTCTATCCTTCCATTGTTGGATATAGGTCTACCCCAGTTCTCTCCATCTTTCCCTATCTTGAGCTGTTCTCTGTCATGTGGGACCTCCTTGTTTCCTGATGTCATCTTTCCACCTCATCTGTGGTCTGCCTCTTGATCTCTTTGCATTGTATGGACGCCACTTTCCGATGGCATTGTTTCATCGTCCGTCTTGGAGACAATCATTGTATCCAGCCCATTTAAATTTCAGTTTTGCTGCTTGTTCTATCGCGTCTACTGTCTTTGTTCTGGTTCTGATCCACTGGTTACGTTTTCTATCTCTAAGTGATACACCCAACGTTTGTCTCTCCATCGCTCTTTGTGCCTTCCTTATCCTATCCAAATTGGCCTGTCTAAATGTCCATGTCTGTGCTCCGTAGGTGAGCACCGGTATTATACAGGAGTTATATACCTTGCTTCGTAAGTATAGAGGGATTGTTTGATTTTTTAGAACGTAAGAAAGTTTGCCGAACGCTGCCCATCCCATTCTTACTCGTCTCGATATTTCGGCTGTTTGATTTTCTCTGTTAGCTCTGATTGCTTGTCCTAGATAGATATACTCATTTACCTGTTCTATTTTTTCTGTTTTTATTTTTATTGTCTCTTGGTCTTCCGTGTTTGTCATTACTTTTGTTTTGTTGAAGTTAATTTTTAGGCCTTTTTGCAGTGATTTTTCATGAAGTTCATTCAGCATTAATTCCAGTTCTTGTCGTTCCGAGGAGATCAGGAGTGTATCATCCACATCCGTAGATAATAATAGTAATGCGGATGAATTATCAGAGATACTTTGAACAAAATGTACGAAGTTTCGTTTTTGAGTTTTAGACTCAACAGCAACCGAGTTTGTTTTCTCTTAAGCTGCAATTTCTGGAGATTCTTCTTCGTGTAATGAAGTTTGCTGAGCTTTTTAATTAGTATTCGACATTACCCATAGGGATATTCATATGTGGTAGTAGTATGTACTGACAACTGGTACAAATCCTTAGTAGTAGTGCGAACAGTATGAAACATATGAGTTCAAGAGAGGAAAGAATTAGTTTATAAAGAGATCATAGGCAATATGATGACTTACGTATGTTTAGCGGATACAGGAATATAAAAAAAATAACAGACAAATAAAAAACCTTGGCATACATGATGGAGAAAAATTATAGTCGCCTTCAAGCACTACAACACATTTTGTCTAATAGCTTAGTTTATAATACAATTAGTATAATCTGTAACAACATCGGAAAGATTCATTAAACACAACAATTAATTTCTAATAGCTTTTTTCTGAAAACAAATGTTCGTCTATTTGTCAGATACTGTTATTTAAAATACTCGCTTTTTTAAATAATCATCATATGATAATCGCTAGTCCAATATGCTCTTCACGCTACAAATTAAAGAGAGATTATTATGTCTTCGGGCTTCCTGGAAAGGCCTTTTGATTAATGACCTAGAATAGTTGTTGTTAAAGAACTCTAGTTTTTTCTAGTATTTTTAATTAGTTGGTAAGTTATATTCTTAAAATTGTTCATATTTCAACGATTATAAAACTAATGTGAGGAATATAATTATTTACGGTATTAATGTTCCCTCATAGCGCTATCTGGAATGTGAATATCTTAAAATGCCGACAAATAAGTGAACTTTTTAAGCAAAAAGTAAAACAATCGATTAGTTTTTATAGCCAGTGACCCGTGTAAAGTTCTTAGGTAATAAATGTTTTATATGTACATTAAAATATAATACGGTACATTCTTGTAATCGCCTAAAAGTAGAAAAAGAGTATAAAAACTCTTTTATTAAGAGTGACGAATGAAGTCAGTAATATAAACATTTTACTTTTTTTGCTTTAACAGTTAGGAATTTTGACAAACATGCGTCAATTAAAGATATCTAATTAAAGACTCTTTTGGTTATTTGTCTACTTATTTCAATAAACTAGTTAAACCCTTTTCGGCAGAAATACTGGATAAATTAATTAAAAAGAATAATTAACATACATTCTTGTTATACACCGCGGTGAATTGATACTGAATCTAACAACTAAGCATATATTCTAATACTGGCTGTTTGATTATATTATATCTTCTTCTTCTTGTTCCTCTTCTTATTAATTTTGTATAGACATGACTCTGATTTTCAATGTGCCTCCAGTAAGTTGTCATTCCATCGTTTTCGTGGTCTTACTACTGATCGTCTTTCTATTGGGAAGCTCTCTCTTGCCACCTTTACTAATCTATTTGTTTTATTTCGGCTTATATCATCGATCTACTCTTATATCTCTTACTTTTTCCTTGTCAACGTCTTGCAGTATATCATTAGCTTATCCATTGTATACATTGATTGTATTTGTAGTTTTAACTAATATTTCGGACAATATATTTACTTTTAAAAATTGTCTTTCACAACTTGCATTTGAATGAGATAAAATTAGCATTGATAATGAAAAAATCGTAAAGAGAAAAATCGATAATTACCTTCAAAATGTTTTATTTATCTGACTTTACAGAATTCTGGCTTCTTTGAGGAGGCTAGGTCTAATTTAAATGAGTGTATCAGTGCCGATTTTCTCCCTGCGAGTGCTGTATGGCGTGGAGGCCTGGACGCTGACGGAGACGCTAACGAGAAAACTAGAAGCATTCGAAATGTGGGTGCACCGACGCATTCTTCGTATATCCTGAACCGAACATGTCACCAACATAGAGGTACTCCAAAGAATCGGAAAGGAGAAAGAAATCGTGATTACAATTAAACAAAGAAAGCTTGAATATCTAGGCCACATATTGAGACACGATAAGTACCGTCTGCTACAATTGATTGTCAGGGGAAAAATAGACAGTAAGCGAGGACCAGGCCGGAGAAGACACTCGTGGCTCCAAAATCTGCGGAAGTGGTTCGGGCTCACATCGATCGAACTATTCAGAAGCGCCGCAAACAAGATCAAAATTGCCATGTTAATAGCCAACGTTCGCAACGGACAGGGCACTTGAAGAAGAAGAAGAGTGCTTGGAAGCGAAAACAGCAGCCAAAACAACACCAGAACAAATCGAAAGCTTCTAATGCCCCGGCTATCGAAAATAAACGACATCAAAGGGCTCAACGATACCGTTTGATAGAAACCGTTTGGCAATGATATACACCCTGACATCAGTACTGTTGAACAGGAATATTGGACGATCTTTTCATCAAGATCGCCTACAGATGACAAAACTATTTCAGATCAGAAGAAACCGCTACTGATCAGCCATGCTGTAACAGAAGCGTAAAACCTCGGGGCCTTACAAACTACGAAGTCTTAAGCAGCAGGTCCTGACTTCATTAAAATCAAGGAGCTGCGTAAGGTACTTGTTTAGAAATTGGTTCTAGTCTGTAATACCATGCTCTAGTTTGGTGTTACTCCTGAGGTATTGAAGGATTGCAGGACCACTTTAATACCAAAGAGTGGCGATCAACTGGAGGTAGGTAATTGGTGTTCGATAACCATCTCTTCAGTAATGATTGGGGTGTTGCATCGCTTGCTAGGGAAGAGGCTTCTATAAAACCGTAATTATCCTGTGGTTAGAGCATTCAGAGATATCTTTTTTTGGAGTATAGTGCAAAGTATTCCAATATATTTTATTTAACCCACTTTAAACTGGAATTCATTCAGATTTTTAAATTTTATTGAAATATTCTGGTATTGTTGACGTGTCCTACATACTTAATCGATCTTTTGCATTGTTTGTAGTTCTTGAGGGTAACAAATTCGGGTCAATTTTAACATTAGTGGTAAAAAGATTTTGGCAATTGTTTAAAACTACTTTTATTTGTACGGAGTATCTTGTCCATGACTACTAGATCTGCAAAATTATTTCTTTTCTTATTTTCATCCAAGCTGTAATCAAATAACACCTGAATCTTTAATAAAAAGACTGTTTCAATTCATCGTCCAAATCAATGTTATTGTAAGTCATCCTTAATTCCTAAATAAAGTTGTTAAAGTAGACAAATTTTGTTATACCTTAAAATTCAATTGTTTCATGATTTCATTTAATTGTGGTAAGCACCATGTAGGTAAGTCTTCTTCTTCTTCAGATGCAAATCCACTAATGGATGTTAGCGATCACATTTTCCATTAACTCTCTATTTCTTGCAATATGTATCAGAGATTGTATGTCGTTAATCCCTGTCCATTGCCTTATGTTTCGGAGCCAGGACATTTTCTTGCGTCCCATTCCTCTCTTGCCTTCAATTTTACCCTCGATTATAAGTTGGAGGAACTGGTATTTTTCATTTCGCATGATGTGACCTAGATACGCCGTTTTCCTTTTCTTGATGGTTTCGAAAAGTTGGCGTTCTTGGTTTATTCTTTTAAGGACATCTATATTTGTGATTTTCGCTGTCCATGGTATTTTTAGGATACGGCGATAAAGCCACATTTCGAAAGCTTCCAATCTATTTATATCCCTCGTTTTGAGTGTCCAGCCCTCTACGCCATATAGCAGCACTGACCATACGTAGCACTTAGTAAACCTTAGTCTCAGTTGAAGATCGAACTCAGAACAAGTCAGTACCTTCTTGAATTTTACGAAAGCTTGTCGAGCTTGCTCAATGCGACATTTTACTTCCCTGTCCGATGCCCAGTCTTCAAAAAGCCACGATCCCAGGTATTTAAATTTACTCACTCTTTCTATGGATTTACTATTCAGTGTTATGGTGGAGTTTTCAAATGCATCCAAGTTTCTGGAGATGATCATGAATTTGGTCTTTTTGGTATTAATCTCTAGTCCATTCGCTCACTGTATTCTCCGATTATAGTGACAAGTTGTTGAAGATCGACTATGTTGTCACAAATTAAGACACCATCATCAGCATATCGTATGTTGTTGATCAATACTCCATTCACCTTGATTCCCATCTCTGCATCCTCCAAAGACTCTTGAAATATGGCTTCTGAATAAATGTTAAATAAAAGAGGGGAAAGCACACATCCCTGTCGAACGCCTCTTCTTATATGTATGGGCTTAGATATAGAATTGTCTATTTTTAGCTGTGCCGTTTGATGCCAGTACAAGTTTTCAATGCATCTTATGTCTTTTTGGTCTATATCAACTTTCTTCAGAATCTGCATTAACTTGTGGTGTTGGACACGATCAAACGCTTTTTTGTAATCTAAAAAGCATAGGAACACATCCTTCCTCTGATCGTAACAATTTTGGACCAGTACCTGTGTTGCTACTATTGCTTCTGGTGTTCCTAAACCTTGCCTAAACCCGAACTGGGAATCACTGATGTACCATTCACATTTTTTGTATAATCTTTGATGTAGTATTTTTAAGAATATCTTTAAAGTGTGGCTCATCAGGCTAATGAGTCTGTGATCCTCACATCTTTTTGCATTGACTTTCTTGGGCAGGGGAATAAAGGTAGAGCGTAACCACTGTTGAGGATAGCAGCCAGTTTCATAAATTAAATTAAATATTTTGTGTAGTGCTGAAATTCCCCTTTCATCTAGTAATTTGAGTATTTCTGACGGGATCTCATCTGGTCCAGGTGCCTTATTGTTTTTTGAATTTAATATTGCTTTTTCTATCTCCTCTTTGGTGATTGAAGGGCCAGTCAGCTGGTCGTCTGTATAAACTTCACTCATGGGTCTTTCGTCATGGAAGAGCTCCTGGATATAATTTTCCCATATATCAATTTTCTCCTTTTCACCCAGCACTATCTGGTTATCCTGATTAACTATGGTAGTTGGTCTTCGTTTTCTGTATATTCCAGCAGTCTCCTTAAGCTTTTTATGTAAATTACGGTCGTCGTGTTGTCTTTGTAAATGTTCTAGATCGATACATTGTTGCTTAAGCCATTCATTTTTTGCTATTCTTATTTTTGCTTTTATTTGCCTGTTAATGTTTTCATACATATTGCTGCCATCTTGGTTATTCTTGTGTCTTTGTCGTTCTTCCATTAGTAATAGTATTTCTTCTGTCATCCATTTTTGCTTCTTGTTATTTCGTTTGTACCTAAGTTGTTTTTCATGATGTCTGTTACAGCACTTGTAATCGTATTCCATGTTGGTGTTATATCTTCGGTAATGTTTGTCGTTAATATTTGAATTTGTGCGTTTATTTCATTGCTTATTTTTGCTTGTATCACTGGGTCTTTCAGTTTATCCAGTGCTATCTGTTGTCGAGTTTTAGGCTTGTTCTTGCATGAAAGAGCGATCTTTATGACGGCCACTAATAGTACGTGGTCAGAAGGGACATCTGCTCCAGGGTATGTGCAAGCTCTTTTGACAGTTGTGCTGAATCTACCGTTTATAAGGATGAAGTCTATCTGGTTTCTTATTATGTTATGAGCTCTATCGGCTGGAGATTTCCAAGTATATAGGCGACGGGGGTGGAGTTGGAACCATGTGTTGGTAACTCTTATGTTTTCTTCTTGACAAAATTGTATAAGTCGATCGCCCCTTTCGTTCCTTGTTCCAAGACCATAGGGTCCAACTATGTCTTCAAAGCTGCCCTTCCCTATTTTGGAATTAAAATCTCCCATAATTATGTTGACATCATGTTTCTTTGTCAATTTAAGTAGTTCTTTGATTTCACTATAAAAGTTTTCTACTACTTCATGTAGGTAAGTAATAGATCTTTATATACTAAGATCATTTTGCTGTGCAAATTTGTCGCTTTGGAAAAATTTATTTATTTGCACAAATTTTGATCAAACTCATTCCAAAAATATATAAAAAAAAATCTATTTGACTTACATTGCGTTGATTTTGAAGTTACGTGTCTGCAAAATGTTTGTTTTCATTGAAACGTTTGTATATGTTACACAAAATAAAAATTTAAATAGGATGATCATAGCATCGACTGAAATTATGATTACTATTATGGTATTATCATTGTACATTGCAGGTGTTAAAATTATTGGCTTCGTTCAGTATTAGTAGTAATCAGGATTAGTAGCAATAAGAATTAAATTCCTTAAGCATCGCGATATCCTAATTAAAATTATGACACTTGTTCTTTTCATTGTTTGTTTGCAAAAAAAATAATTATTTTGCAGAACGGCCACTTTCAAAGTATCTGTAGATATCAAAAAATGTTTGAATAATATTTATCGGCAGAAACAGATATAGCACGGAGAAGCAACTGAGGGATCTTAGAGATCATTGGATCTTACTTAACAACAATTTTTTGTTGGGTTTTCTGAAATTTAAAGTGTATGAAACACTATCAAAAAGTTTGCAGCAGTGAATAATAGAAGCATATACATCAATAACATCTTGAAATAAGCATGTTAAAAGAGAAAAATAATAAATTAGGTTTTAACTAAGAAACTGTGGAGCAAAATATAGTGTTTTTTTTCTAGAAAACTTTCTAGAGAAGACAATATATTGAACAACAAAAAAGTCAAATCCTATTTTTGGTTCTAAATTAATTTTACCAAAAAAATCTTGTTTCTAGAACCATAAAATGCTTATAGAAAAAGAAGCTGATTTGCCTCCATTAAGAACGTTTCTAATTTTGCACATACCTAAATTTTACTGGATGATTGCATATATGTAGACATGTGTTTGCATTTCCTGTAAAATTATTTCTTATCTTATTTGCATTTTTAATCTTTTTTTATTCAGAAAAATCAAAATAAAAAACTTATCTCTGCTTTGCATTAGAAAGGTCACGAAGCCAGTTCTTACCTCTTCACATCTAAGTTTCCGCTACACATTTCGACATGCCAGCGCATCTTCCGTTTTGTACTTCATTAAAGTGTCCGTCAATTCAGCCGCAAAGAGAATCAGCTTCAAATCAAATTCATGATACCAATTTGTATAAAATCTAAGCAGAAAAGTTAGCCTTATCAAATTTAGCAATCAACGTCTCGGATTGCGCATTCTTCGCTGAGAAATCTGCAAGATTTCCCAGATTTTTGAATAAATTGGCGTACATTTAAGTCAATGCAATTAGATAATCAAAATGAAAGTTGTTCTAGATGATGTAAATCTTAATCCTTAAGTAATTCGTTATACATGTCTGTCAGAAGTGTGGTTTAAATTGGTATGAAATCTAATACTATCATTTGTAAATAATATTTTTACTCCTGTAAGATGAACAGTGAACTTCTTTTTTGATTTTTTTTTTTAATTCTTCAAATCATTTAAGTACTTATGGATTTCGAGTTTTGTTATATTTTTAGTAGTTTTTGAGAATTTAAGGTTTTCACAGTCATGCATATAGCTATTCACTCAACAGTTAAACAGAATTTGCATATATTCATAAATAAAATTTATCTTATAATTTTAAGGATTTTTTTAACACGTAAATGATAGCTGTGGCTATTGTGGCACCTAGTTGTTCAATGAGGTTTTAAACCACAGAAAACCAACATTTTTTACGAAAAGTTTTGTAGAAAACTAAAGAATTTATGGACAAAATACCCAATAGACTTTTTAAAGGGGACAAATGCATAGCACAAATGATAATACATAGTATCCAATCAAATGAAAAATTAAAAATAAATATTAAGGAAGTCCCTAGTGATCTGATTTCTTGATTTGATTAACTTAATTTAACTCTACCCATACATTGTGGACAATATGTAGCAGCGTATTAGTCTAATACCTCATTATCCTCAGTGACTGATTTAAAATTTAAATTTTCAACGAATTTCGCGTGCTGCCAATGGCGAGCAAATACGTCCTAATTCGTCATATCCTTCTCAGTGACAATCGAAACTACACTGGCTTAACTCTAATAGCTTAATGTAATATTTCTTTGAGTGCGACGTAAATATCTGCCTATCTAACCTAGTTTTATCCTGCGAAATAAAGTACCATGATAATTTTTGTGTCAACGATTAGAATTTTCTTCTAAAGCTATCGGAGAAACCGTTCGGTAAAACTGTTTACATTCCATTGTTTTCATATTTATTGATGTTCTTAAATAGGTAGTTGGACATTTTCGTGACAAAAGACTGGAATGTTTGTGAAATGTGTATTTCAAATGAAAATACCTTTTTGTATATAATTACGGAATGATATATGTGTACAGGTATATATTTGAATTAAAATATATATTTTATTTAATTTGAATGTTATATGTATTTGAAATTCATGTTACCTATAACATATTAATACGTGGAATAGCCGAACATATAATTCGATGTTATACTAATAATAATAATAATTAATCTCAGGGTTTTTAGGGTTTCTTCTATAATGAAAATTACGATAATTTGATAAAGCTGTATAATCGTGTTTCTTTTAAAAAAGCTTAACGTTAACTCACTAAATATAACTCGAATACTGTCTTTTTGTGTTCTATTTACATCTGTAAAACTAAAAATATGTACAAGACGGTCAGACCACTCAGGTCAGTGGTCCATCTTGGTCAGGACTCTCGATATGCTGCATATTGGGATTTGAAGATCATATTACGGCTCGCCCTCCAAATGCGCAGAGTCAGAGGTTGGCTTATTACAATGCAAATAGGAATATACTCATCCACCTAGAGCCCACGTGCTTCTTGATATCATCTGCCCATCTCATTTGGGACCTTTCTCTTCTTCTTCTTTGAGTGCCTTTTCTATCGGAGATTGGATATCATTATTGCGATTCTAATTTTATTAACTGCTGTTTTGAATAATTCGTTAGTGGTACAGCCAAGCCACTCTCTTAAATTTCTCATTTAGGACATTCTTCTACGGCCTTGATTTCTGCGTCCTTGGATCTTTCCTTGCGTTATATTTTGTAGGAACGTGTACTTTTGTCCTCTCATCAGGTGGCCTAAGTATTCAAGTTTTCTCTTTTTTATATTCATATAGAGCAGAGTTGGAGACTGTGGGACTGTGTGGAGACAGAGTTGAGACTTCCTCTGCTTCGTTTATATTCCCACGGTCTCCAACTTATAAGAATTTTGTTCCATCGGTCTTCTTTTTGTCTTATATTGTGTCCGGCAAATCTCCATTTTAATTTTGCAAGTTCTTGTCTAACATCCCTCACTTTTGTTTTCTCTCTTATCCAACAGGTGGATAATACTGATATCGTCAGCAAAAAAATTATTTTCATTGATTTTTAAGCTATTGAAGTCATGTATAGAGATAAGAAAGAGTAGAGTACCTAATAATGAACCATACAGTGCTTTTGTGACTAGAGCCAGTATCATTTGCTCTAACTAGTTGTTTCTATTCTTTAAGTAATATTAGAACCAATTCAAAAAAATACTTTGAATTCTGTAGAAATTTAGTTTTTTTTTATCAATAAGTCGTGATTTTACACAATCAAAAGCTTTGGCATAGTCACAAAAAACACTGGTAGTGTAAAGATTGTTTTTCTCAATAAGTGTGGATATTCCCGTTTGTAAAGCAATAAGTCTAGAGTTGCAAATATTTGATTTTTGACTACTCTTATAAAGAAAAATAATAATGGCTCTCTTTAGGCACTTTGGAAATATATCTTTTTTAATGGAATCATTAATTAGTTAAACCAGGACCTCCAACATATTTTTTGGGAGATTTAAGAAAATTTTAATTGATAGACTATCAATACTACAGGAAGATTTGGTTTTGATACTACTGATTGTTTGGATCAGTTCAGATTTATTAACCAGTCTTATGAAGAATGAATTCGAGATCTTTTTTTTTTAATTGGGGAGATAGGAAATAGGATTTTGTTGTGGCAAAATAGTTGATGTTATATTTTTACTCAGATTAACGAAGTATTCTTTTAGATTTTCAGGGTTTGAAAGAGAAAATGTTTGACTTGTGTTGCTTTTATTTCGAAGATTTATTTGGACCAAGTTTCTTTTGCTATATTTATAGAGCTTCTCAGACGATATTTTTAGAGATTTTCAACTTGTTGGTAGTATTATTTTAAAAAAATTTGTATCTTGTTAAAGACAAGTATAGTGCAATACAGAACAGCAAATATTTTGAGCTTTGCTGTTGGTACAGCTTCCGCCAAACTAGAGTAATTTAAAATTGAGACATTTGATGCGCTTACTTCTGCGTGTCTCATAAATCTCAAGTTGTTTATTAGATGTTTCTAAAATAATAATTCAATTTTAAGATTATCGTATCCACCTATGCCAGTCATTTGTTTTCAGCTTACATCGTTTTTAATAAAGTCTTATTCTTGCGATTTAATTTTGTTTTATTCCTCGATTTTGAGACGCGCTGAATTTTCTTGAACAGTTTGTAGTATTTTAAAATAATTTTGTAATATTCCGTGTTTAAGTCCGAAGATTAGAAAAGAATTCGATGTGACAAGATTAAAAGATACTCAGATAGAACAAAGAGTTAGACAGAAAATCAATGATAATCTTAAACCCATCAAGTCAAAAAACACCAACTCTAAAGACGTAAATGAAAATTGGAGAGAGGTTCAACAAGCTTTAAAAGAAGCGGGAGAAGAAATACGTGGACCAATACCAAAGAAAAGACATATGTGGATGACAGACGAAATACTAACTCTCATGAATGAAAGAAGAAAATATAAAAACATAAACACTAGCAAATACAAATCCTTAAATAGCAGGATTAGAAAAGACATAATAACAGCAAAAGAAAGATGGCTAACTGAACAGTGTCACGAAATAGAAGAATATGAAAAGAAATATGATAGTTTCAATATTCATCGGAAAGTGAAGGAAATGACGTCGGGAAAACAAAATAATATACATGTTATAAAAGACTCGAATGGTAACATTCTCACAGATACAAAACAACAACTAAACAGATGGACAGAATACATAAAAGAACTATTCGGGGATGACAGACAACAAATCATAGATGAAGACTCTGGTGAATCGGGACCAAAAATTTTAAAACAGGAAGTTCAATACGCATTAAAACAGACAAAAGGAAAAAAGGCCACAGGTCCGGATGAAATCCCGATTGAGTTTCTTAAACTGATCGATGATGAAATGATAGACATTCTAGTAGAACTTTATGATCATATTTATCAAACAGGTATTTTACCAAAGGAGTGGTTAGTATCCACATTCGTAATTATTCCCAAAAGCAAAATGCAAAAGAATACTCAGAACACCGTACAATTGCATTAATGAGCCATGTTTTGACAGTATTTCTACGAATAGTCCACAACAGAATTTACAGAAAGCTGGATGATGAAATTAGTGATAGTCAGTTAGGCTTTAGAAACGGCACGGGAACCAGGGAAGCATTGTTCGGTATAAATGTGCTCATGCAAAGAAATCTGGATATGAACCAAGACATGTATACATGTTTTATTGATTTTGAAAAAGCATTTGACAAGGTACAGCACAATAAACTAATTGTTGTTTAATATATATATAGCGCTGTTTAATATATATATAGCGAAGCCATTTTCCAAGAAGTTTTAGGAGAGTGTAACGATGGAATGATAATAAATGGTGAAATTATTAATAATATAAGATATGCCGATGATACTGTCATATTCACTTCAACTCTGCAAAGTCTAACAAACATACTGGAACGGTTGAATGAAAAGTGTACCATATATGGTATTAAAATGAACTTAAAGAAAACAAAATTCATGGTCATTACAAAACATCCAAAAGACAACGAGACACTCCATATTAATAATATCCAGATAGAAAGGGTAGATAAATACAAATATCTAGGAACATTGGTTAGTCAAAACGCAGAACAAACGCAAGAGATTAAAAGCCGTATAGAAATAGCAAGGGCAAAATTTGTAAAAATGAAACATCTATTGTGTAGTAGAGACCTAAGAATGGAGCTAAGGATAAGGTTATTGCGCTGCTACATTTTTACAACTTTGCTCTACGGATCTGAGGCATGGACATTGAAACAACTGGAGATTAAGAAATTGGAAGCTTTTGAGCGTTGGTGTTATCGAAGGATGCTACGAATAGCATGGGTAGACAAAATTACCAATATTGAAGTCCTTGATAGGGTTAATAAGAGGAAAGAAATTGTACAGACAATTAAGAGGCGGAAACTTGAATATTTCGGTCATATATTAAGAGGTCCTCGTTATGGGCTACTACGTTTGATTATAGAGGGCAAAATAAAAGGTAACAGAGATGTAGGAAGAAGACGAACCTCCTGGCTACGAAATCTAAGGGAATGGTTTAGTCTGAGCTCTAGCCAACTATTTAGAGCTGCTGTAAGTAAAATAAGAATTGCCATGTTGATATCCAACCTTCGTTGGAAGATGGAACCTTAAGAAGAAGAAGTCCGAAGAAAGGATTTCCTTTAATACATAACCCATATGAAAAACTCCAATGGTGTTAGACCTGGTCATCTTGTAGGCAATTCAGAGAATTATTTTCTACTAATATGTTTACTAAATAAAGCGATAGGAGTTGCCTTGTTGGAGGCATGCCATACTGTTGAAAAAATATCATAATTGATAAAAAAGAGTTCATCAAAGACGTGTCAAAGGCGGAAAATTCAATTTTGCCTGCAAGACAAGACAACAAATATTTAAGGAACTTTTGTTTGGAATGAATCGTCTTGACCTCTCATAGAGCTAATTCTCCCGATCTTTTAGCAGCTGAACTTACTTATGTAGTTTATGATAGAATATTTGGATTCCCACTTACGGGTAGATTTGCAATGTCGAAGACAAGTTACTTGGAACTCAATTCATTAAGAAATCATTGGCAACCTTATTTTATTAATTTTTCAAATTTTAATGTTAAATTTAAAAAAAATGGAGCCATTCGAAATGTGGCTATATAGGCGTATTTTGAAGATTCCTTGGACTGCAAAAGTCTCAAATGAGGAAGTTTTAAGACGAATTGGACATGGCAGAAAGCTTATGAACACAATTAAAATAAGAAAAACATAGTATCTGGGCCACATACTCCGAAACGATAAATACTCTCTGCTACAAGTCATCATGCAAGGTAGAGTAGAGGGAAGAAAAGGCTTGGGAAAAAAAGAAGAAATCTTGGCTTAGGAATATCAGAGATTGGACTAACCTCAGTGTTGAACAGATATTTTACGTTGCAAAAGATCGAGAAACGTTTAAAGAAGTGATCGCCAACTTTTGTTAGAAGACGGCACAAGAAGAAGAATGCTAAAATAGTAAATTTGTTTTGAAATTTTGTTAATCGTGAATTGCATTACCAATGCCATACAGTGCAATATGATATTATGATATTATAAATATAATATAAGAAAAAATATAGAACACCTCTATTGATAAAGAATAAGATTTCCTTTATCTTACATAAAGTTTTACGATGTACGAAAACAGAACCAAAACAGAAACGAAAACAGAAAATAGACCAAAACAGAAAATCTGTCAAATGTTGGACACACTATTTCTTAAACAACAATATTTTAACAACTTGTATACTGCTTTACACCTGTTTTTGGTTACTCTTCTGATAATAACGATACACAATCAATATTTGCAAACGTTTCTGTCTTCCAAATATTTATTACCTCCACAACAATCCCTAATTTCTGTCTTTATAACATTTTAACAACTAATTGGAACTAAATCACTATTTGGTTGTGCTTCACTTGCTTTGGGAAGTGTATTTCATAAAAAATTAGTGAGTTACACAACAATAATCGAAACTGTCAAGTTTGGTTGGTAATTAGCCTCGACCACTCTCATTAAAATTCTTCTAACCATCTAATCTAACGGTTTGGGAGCATTTTTCTTAGTGTACCAAAGTCGCTGCTATCACTAACTAGGTAAAATATGTCTGACACGATAAAGCAGGTATATCCTCTACTAAAATCAGTGTCAGCGATTCAGCAACGGTAGTTGCCGGCATCTTGCTGGAGTTTTATCTAAAACCTTGTGATGATATACGCGATATCAATCGAGAAGTGATGTTTTATTCTCTACAATGTAAATGTTGTTGTGGACATGAGCGTACAAACAATTTTAAAAAGTAAAAATCACGATTTTTCTAAAAATCGACAACTTTTACGTAACAACCACATTCTAAATGAATATTGAACCCGCCTGTCATCCTAAATAAAAATAAATAAATCAGTAAATCGTAATATTATTTCGCCATATGTTTTTTTAAGAAATCTTAAAGGATTGCTTTAGTCAATTGACACTTTAACAGATAGTCTTTTGAAGTTTAGTTACATTCACATTATAATACTACATTAAAGTCTTCTTTTACATTGGTTTTTACTTCATTAACTGGAAACAAGTTAAATTAATTCTTTATTCACACGTTACAATAGACGCCGATTATGTTTTATAGTACATCTGGTTAACATTCTCTTCAACATTCTCCATTTTTAGCTGGTTTTAGCTGAAAGCATGGATGAAGTTGTTTCTTACGTACGATGGAACATTGCAACTGCTCTTTAGCATTTTGTTAAATTAAGATATATAGATGATGTATTTTCCATACGCACTCATAAATCAGAAGTACAGAACAATTTTTGTTGGGGATCAACTGTAGAGAATAATTAATCAAGGTTTTAATGGTAAAGCAAAACCAATATTCAATTTCATTTCTGAATATGTTAATTACAAGAAAGGATATAATATATGTAACTAAATTATGCAGAAAACCAAACCTCACCAAAAGATATTTTAATGAACATTCAAACTACAATCTGAATATCGAAAGGGAAATTATCAATTCACTGTATGATCCATAAACGCATGCTCCAACAAAAATGCACTCCAGTGAGGCACTCTCAAAACTATAAACTTTTGAGTCTCACAATACCGGGAAAGAAAGAAAGAAACAAGAAGAAGTTAGCCTGACAAAAGAACAGTATCGTGGTTTAAAAATGTAAGATGAGGAATTGACTACATCGTTACTTGAAGGTTTTATTGATAAAGCCATAATAGCGAATATGGTATCATGACTTACGGTAAAATCTTATACGGTTTGAGAGGTAGTTGGTTAAAAAAAATACTTAAACTATTGTGGACTAGAAGAACCAAAAACCAGAATTTCTGCGAATAGTAGAACATCGATGACCCTATTAAATGTTATCAAGGCGTAAACTAGAATGTCTTGGATATGTAATCTGAGGATCGAAGGAAAAAATGGATAGGATGAATTTGTAACAATGAACAGATTCCACAAAAGAATTACTACACGAAGGTCAAGACCAAGATCAATGTAACATTTTAGAAGCATGACAGTCGCCGAACTTTTTATAAGGACATGCATTCTAAGAATTAAATATAGAGAAACACATTACTAGGTAGTAGATTAAGAAGACTAATACACTTTGGCTTACAAAGGCACCATTGCAATGTCATTATAGATGATGGGACAGAGTCGTTTAGGGAGGTAAGTTAACACTAAAGATATAAACAAAACAAAAACAAAAAAGAAAAGAAAAAGAACAATTATTTATACAAAAAACGGGTGCATTTGTTATTAAATATTTAAATATAAAAAGAAAACAGAAATAAGATGCTAGTAATACAAAAAGGAAGACAAGACCGATAAAAAGGTAAAAAGATCAATTTTAAAAATTTTTCTTCGCATCTTTCTTCTATCGTTATCTCATATTAAACTAAGTTGGAAGTTGTAGCAAATTATTAAAAGATACCACTTGTGCTTTTCGATAATTTCCTAATAAATTAAAAAAAAACTTAAGTAAAATGCAGATAGGAAATCCCATTGCCTGAAGCTCCTTCTGATTACAAACTCTACTTGATTACAGTGGTAAAAATATGCTTAAGTGATTTTTTTGCGTATTTTATATAAAAATAAACTTCGTTAATCTAACCAATATTATGATGATGTACTAAATTGCAATAAGTAAGATAAAATCTTCTAAATTATTAGTTAAGAAGTTGTTTATTATGTGTAGTCCTTTTAAAAAGTGATTAAGTTTTTATAACAGTCCTTTACAAGATTAACCATTTTTTGTCCCGGTATATTGCTGGTGCTAAATTACTGCAAAATTGTGTTACAACATTGTAGCTAGCTTATAGTACAGTGATTTCGGATTTTATCCTGATATCTTCCGAATCAGAAACCACAACAGTAATGAAAATAATTATAAAAATTATAACTGCATTGCGTGATTAAGTAAAAATGCCTTCGTGCAAGCCTTTTTGTAAAATATAAGAGTATAAAAATTGCAGATGGATCCTATTAAGAAAACTTGAATTGAAAGAAGTATGCGAGTTTTCTCGAGGGATATCGTTTACAAACAAGTTGTTTTAAAGCTCTTCGTTATATTTTAATTAGTGTTTTTCTTCTGGTGCATCACTTTCAAATAATAGGAATTTGAAAGGGGGCATAAAGTCACTAAAAACGTTTTATAAACTTTAAAATTGTCTTATTCTGTAGTAAATACGTTAGAATATATATTTAACTAGATACAACTAACATTTAACAAGCTAAAGTTAAAACAAAATATAGAGGCATAATCAGATACAACTCTAACTTATAATTTAACTCTTCTTCGGGTAAAATTATATCAAAAACTTTAAAAGGAGAAATATTTTAACAGACTATACTGGAGGTAACTGTCGCGGCAGTAAAGTCAGTTATTTATCGAGAATTTTACAATACAAAACTAGTTAATCCCGAGCTACAACTAATGATAACATTGCTAGTACGTAACTACAACTAGTTGATACAAGAATGTGAAATTTCTTCTCTTCTAGCTGTATATAATGTTATACGTTATGCGATTAGTTTCTCAACTGTTCATAGTAGAGTACATGTATAATAGGAAAAAACTCGTCGTTCAGAAATTAAATATCCATTTCGTAAAAAAATCTTTTCCAAAGATTAAATTTTATTAAAAGATTCAAATTACCAGAATTAAATTATTATTAAGAATAACATCAAATACTACAAAGAAGTGAAGTATATGATATTTGATGTACAAATTAAAAATTGTAACGATTAAGGCAGTGAAACAAAGCTTAAGATAAGTGTGATTAAAATATTGTCCATTAAGAGACTCTTCTTCTTACGGTGCCTATCCATTCCAGGTGTTGGCGATCAGCTTAGCTATCTTAACTTTACTTGCAGCTTTTCGAAATAGTTCGGTTGTAGATGTATTGAACCACTTACTTGGTTTTAAAGCCAAGATATTCTTCTTCTCCCTGGTCTTCTTTTTTGAAATACCTTGCCCTAAAAAATGAGTTGCAATAAGGCATATTATGTGTTAATTTCTCATAAGACCAAGATATAGCTATGGTCAAGCTATTTTAATTTGCGCTATTGGATTATATTAGTGATCTCGCATTTCTTGCCCTTTCTACGTAGGACTTCAATATTAGTCACACGATTCGCCCATGAAATTCGCAAGATGCGCATATAATACTACATCTCAAAGGCCTCGAGCTTTAAGAAGCTTCAGATAGCATCCATGCCTCTACTCCGTGTAATAACGTAGAAAATACATTCCATTTGATGGTAGGGATTTTGGTAATAAGTGGTAAATCGTGACTTTTGAAAAGAGACTTCATATTTCAGTATTGGTGAGATCGTCACGCCTCCTTCAGACTTAGCAATTTCATCAGAAAATCTGTTTGCAAAACCCACACTTTTTAAACCAAAAAAACCGCGCTCATCTAAAGTCTCATCTACACGGGAAACTCTTGAAAATTTCATTGATAATTATACCCCACCATTCGTTTTAAATTACCACCAATTGTCCTTACTGATTGATAATGTCCAAGGCTCCCCCGACACTATTAGCGTCGTTAAAGAATTTACAACTGATATAGCTGGTTTACTCCATCTTTTACAAAGCAGCTGTCAATATGCAAATGATAGATCTACAAAAAGGAAGTTTACAAAATCTTCAAAAGAAACTACACAACCATTTAGGGAAAGAAATTTTTGACTTAGATAGTGACTCTTCTACAGACAATTGTTCAGTATCATCTAACTCCGAATCTGTTAACAACATTCAACTCGATACTTCAATGGAACATTGATGGATTTTTTCCATCGTCTCCCTATGCTACAGCTCCTTTTATCTGTATATTCTCCAGATAGTATTTGTCTACAGGAAACAAACTTAAAGACCAATCAGTTGTACAATTCAAAAAATTTCACTTGTTTCCGCAAAGACCGTCCAGATGCAAGTCATGCAAGCGGTGGTGTAGCAATGCTAGTAAACAAATCCATCAATGCCACAACAATTACAATAGTCAGTGATTTGGAGGCCGTTATCAGAATCAAATCTACTAGTTTAGTATATATTTGCAATATTTACCTTCCTTGTGACAAACAAGTAAATTCTGATAGTCTTTGCAGGTTATTAGAGCAACTGCCACGTCCTCGTATATTTCTGATAAATCTAATACACACCATTCTCTGATTCGGTCCAAATTTGAGGTCCTCATAAATAAATACCCCGACTACCATAAAATCTACACAGATGCATCTTAATCCGAAGACAGAGTGGGGGCATCAATCGTTTCTTCAGAAAACAATCTTCTTTTCCGTTTCCCCCCAGCATGTAGCACATATTCAGCTGATCTCTATGCCATATACCGTGCTGTGAAATTTCTTTACAAGCTTACTGTCACAAAAGCCCTGATTATGTTATATAACAGATTCCCTTAGCTCTCTAAACTCATTAAAACACATTTTTTCGAAACATCCTTTTGAAAAGTTGTTAAAATATCAGCTTTCCCAACCTCATGAACATGGAAGAAGCGTCCAATTTTTATGGGTTCTCCCACACGTCGGAATAACAGGAAATGAAGAAGCTGACAGGACTGCACGAGAGGCAATTTTAAGTGATTTGTCGGAGCCGATAGACAAGTGTGTTTCCAGTGATTTAAAAGCTTATTTTAAAAACAAAGTGTGGTATTTGTGGCGAAATGAATGGTCTCAAACTAATTCTAATCTAAATAAAATTAAAAATAATGTGTCTCAGTGGTTTCCATCGTCACGCAATAGACAAGAACAAATTGCGATTGCGCGTTTACGTCTAGGACATACCAGATTAACGCACTCCTACCTTTTTACAACTACCTTTAGAAAACCAAGCAATACCAGCTGAATGGAATAATTCTATAACGCTCCTCATGCATAAGAAAGGAGATCAAACAGACCTCGAAAACTATAGGCCAATCAGTCTTCTAAGTCACCTGTATAAATTATTTGCTCGAATTATCACTGCCAGAATTGAGAACAAACTAGAAACATGCCAACCAATAGAACAGGCAGGTTTCCGCCCTGGGTATGGTACAAATGACCATCTAACTTGTCTAAAGGCCCTAATTGAAAAAACTATTCATCGACTACCGATATACTAGCAATATTCAACATATATATGCAAATGCCACAACAGCAATAAACCTCCACACCCCTACTCAAAAAATAAAACGAAAAAGGGGAGTTAGACAAGGAGACAACATGTCACCAAAACTATTCAATACCGTAATGCAGCAAGCATTCCAGATGTTAGAATGGGAAAACAGAGGTTTGAGTGTCGATGGCGAAAGGCTGAACCACCTACGATTTGCAGATGACATAGTTCTAATAACCGACGACCTAAAGGAGGCCAACGAAATGCTAGAAGATTTACAACGAGTCTCCCAAAAAGTAGGACTGGAAATAAACTTTGCGAAAACTAAAATGATGACCAACTTAGTACCTAGTGGACCATTGAAACTAGAAAACTGGCATATTGAAACGGTTGACAAATACATATATCTGGGCCACGAAATACAAATAAGTAGAGACAACCAAACATGCGAATTATCTAGAAGAATAGCTTTAGGATGGGCAGCCTATGGCAAGCTAAAAGACGTGTTTAAGGAAAACATCCCAATAAAGCTAAAGAGAAAAGCATTTAACCAGTGCGTACTTCCGGTGCTCACTTATGGAGCTGAAACACTGACATTGACTAAAGCATCAATAAAAAAGTTACAAGTAGCACAACGAAAAATGGAAAGATCTATGCTTGGCGTAACTTTGAGAGACCGAATACGAAATGATGAGATACGGCGAAGAACTGGAGTGGAAGACGTCATAAAACGGATTACGAAGTTGAAGTGGAAATGGTCAGTACACGTCGCAAGACAGAGAGACAACAGATGGACAAAGAAGATTTTAGAATGGCGGCCAAGGGCAGACAAGCGAAATCGTGGAAGACCACCTACCAGATGGACGGACGACATTAAAAGAATAGTGAGAAACTGGATCGCAGCTGCACAAGACAGAGAAGAGTGGAGACATCTTGAGGAGGCCTATGTTCGACAGTGGACAAATTTGGCTGTGTAATGATGACCTTTTCACAAAGAAAAATCCACCTATATGTGATCAATGTAACGTCCGATTAACAGTCGAATACTTTTTAACAATTTGTAGTAAATATGACCAAGAAAGACAGCGCTACAAGATACCAAACGCTCTACCACAGGCTCTAGGTCAAAACTATTCCTGTGATATAGTGAATTATCTCAGATCCATACACATTTTGTACAATTTGTAGGTGTTTAACTTAGGTGTTATTTAGATTTTGTTCCGTCGTTAATAACCTTTTGGTGGATGCGACATATTTTTCTAATAAAAAAAATCGTAGGATGTATTAGTTTCCAAAACATATTCGTATAAAATTTCATTACAATATTGGGAGTAGTTTCGGCAAAATTGTAAAAAATGTGTTGAAACATTTTTTTCATCAACGCCCTTTGTCTTGAAAATGGATTGCGTTATAAATTTTTTTAGAAACCAAAACCTAATAATTGTTGAGTTTTGTACGTATCCTAGAGGAAGTCTTTCCTTTTCTTGAAACACCCTGTATATGGACGTCTGTATATTTTTATAAATTGTATGTGTATACTAAATCCATTTATATCATGAATTATTGTTACAATTTTCTGACAGCAGTAAATACCAGGAAATGTAATTAATAAATCTCTTTAATTAAAAGTATGTATGTTCTTCAATTGTTAATACACGATAGAAATTAACATCTCTATAGGCGAAAACCAAATATAGTCTTCCGTGTGTAGTTCCATCAACTGTGATAAATATTTAACAGCTAGACCCGATACGATCTCCTCCACTAACAGCTATACATCAATGAAGATATTACAATTAATATACAGGAATGTCATCCCACCCAAGTACAAACAATCCTTCCTGCTGTTTGGCCAGCAGCGTCCACCGATACCATCGAAAGCACTCCGGCATTCATAGTCACCTGCTAGAACTAATCAAAATTCATGTATGCTCTAGATGCCGTCAAAGATAAAGAGTCGATGCCATAAAAGATTGCACACTAGGTGCCACAAAATGGGTAAAAAATAGTTCCGACCGTTAACCCAATTCAAACGCGTCGACACGTCATAAGAGCAACAGGTTTTTCTTGAGCTGAGTATATATCATAAACTTTAAAAGGATAGTCGAGTAGCTTACCAAGTGTTTTATTGTTTAATTGGTACTGTACTCTGTGGTAATCAGATTCAATGCTTCTTTTTATGCAACAGTTGTATACTTGTCATAGAATAGTCGGGTGTTATTTATGTTAAGACTCTATATTTAAAGTGGCTGTAATATCAGCACGTTCCATGCCTGTTACTTTTATTAATTTCTTACAATTTATAGTTTACTTAATATGTACATATAATAATTAATAAACATAATATTAGAGGAAGTGTTTGGACAAACTGGAGCCAATTCTTTTTATTTTCCAGGGGACTAGGCGAAGTTTCCTATTTGATTTTAAGTTCCATCGACTACCAATTGATTTCAGAATATTATGTTACCGAAATTTGTCACTCTCCACTTATTTTGTATTTTTCCCCACTGAGAGATATTCGCATTTTTGTAAGTTCATTGTCAGTCCACATTCTTTGTACGCTGTTTGTAGGTTCCTAACCATATAGCTGAGGTCGTCTATATCTTCTGCTACCACCAGTTGGTCATCAGCGAAGAATAGTGTATAGAGAATATACTCATATATTTGTATTCTCATATTTCTGCATTGTGTTTGCCACTTTTGTAGAGATCGATCCAGATATATTTTAAACAGCGTAGGTGATTAAACATATCCCTGTCGTAGCCCTTTCGTAGTGTTAAATTTCTCACTAAGTTTGCCACCTATTTTAATTGATGCGGTGTTGTTTACATACCACTTTTGAGTTGCTATTATTAACGAAGGTTTATTTCCATGTTTTGCATTTTACTCCATAAATTATTTATCGGCACGTTATCATATGCCTTTTTAAGATCTATCAGGGCTATATGTGTTTCTTTGTTTCTTTGTTGTCGCTTTTCGATTAATATTTTAAGTGTAAATAGATTATCTATAGTCGATCTTCCAGCTCTGAATCCGCATTGTTCTTCTGGTTGTTTCATACGAATGTCTTCTTCTATGAGGTTTCTAAGTATTCGGGAGTACAGTCGTCGTATAGTGGGGATGACAGCAATTCCTCTATAGTTTCTGACACTGTTTCGTGCTCCTTTTTTGTATATTGGGGTTATATAGGCCTCACGCCATTTTAACGGGGGTCTCTTCTCCATTCAGGCATCGTTGGAACAGATCTTTGAGCATTTCTCACAGTTTAGCTGAGCCGTATTTAATAAATTCTGGTGAGATATTTCCTGGGCCTGGCGCTTTTATAAGTTTAAAAGATCTTATCGTGACAAATCGAGAGTGACAAAATCAAAGGAACAAATAGAGTAAAATACCTAGGAGTGGTGTTTACAAAAGACGGAAATAGCCACAGAGTGAAGAAATAAATACAAGAATAAACAAAGGCAGAAACATTACCAAATGCCTAAACTCCATTCTCTGGGATAAAAAAATCACAAGAACGACGAAAAAACGAATATATAAGACGATGGTTGAGCCGGTGGTAACATACGGAGCAGAGATATGGGACACTAGTAAAAGAAACAGGAAAAAATTACAAGCTACCGAGATGGATTTTATGAGAAGAAGCTGTAGATTGACAAGGATGGACAGAATCCGCAATGAAGAAATAAAACGTAGAATGGAGCAAGAAAAAGACATTATAGATGAAGTCCAGAAAAAACAACTAACTTGGTTCGGTCCTGTAAACAGAATGGCAGACGAGAGGTGGCCAAAGAAAATATTGAAATGGATCCCAACCGAAAGAAGGAAAAGAGGGCGTCCAAGAAGAGCTGGCGAGATGACGTGAATGAAGCCATGGAAGGAAGACAGCTAAATGAAGCCGACACCCGAGATAGGAAACGATGGAAACTGGGGACAGAAAAACAACGACAGTTGTAAACAACCTGTACTATATATTTTATATGTTACCGAAATAAAAACCAAATTATTACCATACTGTTATCATCATCCTCAGTATAATCTGATAGTATAATAATCTGATAGTATAACCGCATTTTCCAATGTATTTTAGTTCTTAATTAAATAGAGTTGGTGCCGATTTTTTTAATTACCGAGTTTGTTATTTGAAATTCAATTTTTCTTTAATCTTATTCCAACCAAATAAAAAAAATCAGAGTGAAAATTATTATTGCGAAACATATTAAATTGATTTTTATGAAATTTGGTAAGCTGTTTTATTATGTTATAATACTTTTTTAGACGAATTATAGAGGTCTTAAAACATTAAAAAAGAAAAGGCTTATATTTTTGTATTTGCTGCTATTTTGCAGCAAGAGCAATAAATTAAAACTTTTTTTAACCAGCTGTACCTTTTTACTAGGACTTTGCTTTAAAATGCATTGATTCTTACTGGAAAGAGCAGTACAGAGCTAAAATTTGCTAAAGACCAAGCTTAAAATCTTGTTCTTTCTGTAAGAGCTAGAAAAGAAGCTAAATATACTTTTTAAAAGAACCAGAAAAAATTAGATCAAACTGAATATAATACATTCATCCATAATTTTTATAGCTTCTGGATAGACGCAATTGTCAAAAATCATTATACATCTTAAAATTGAAAAAAAAATAAATTGTTAAAACGAGAGTACTAAAACGTTGTACGTACCATAAGTTTTTTTAGTATTTGCTAAACGTCCATTACCTGTTGGATATAATAATTATCCGCCCATTACATAAAATTCATTAGGCAGGCAACCACACCGGTAAGAAGTTTAAAAGATCAGTAAAAATCAGCAGTCTACCCTGAATGATGTACGCTTGATTATAATGAGTCATGTAGCTCTAATGTATATTATGAGTGCAGATCACCACTTAAGATCGCATTTTCGAACGCTTTAAAAACATTACTCGGCCTTGGTGCGTGTTCAACTATCATAGAAAACACTTAGATAATGGCTATCTCGGTGATAGATAGCTGACCACACACGCTTAACACTCGAGCAGCTGTAAGAATACCCATTAATGCTACTATCAGGTCTATAAAGATCTATTTTAAACCTGCCAATTTTTTGTTTGGCATGGACGCACTGCGATTAGCTGGTGAAAGGAAACATTTCGTCTTGAGCTCGAATCTAAAATTATTATTACACAGGAAAAAATATTTTATGGAACAAATCTAATAACCAGTCAATGCAGGGTTTATTAGCGCCTTTTTAGATTGAATAATTATTATTTTATATATTAAAAATTTGGAAAGTATTTTTTTACACCAATATTTAGTATGCAAATTAGATATTATGAGACACTTGACACTTTTCAAGATAATCAAACAATTTTTTAGTATCCGTGTTATCCTAATTTAGAAACGGCTAATTATCTCGTAAATTACTAGACATAATTATACAAAATTTCAGATACGCCTATTTTGAGATACGGAAATTCTATATTTGATATTTGCAATGTTGCCAGATTTTCAGTTTCTCTTATATTACTAGTAACTTTGGTTTTTCAAATACATCATCCTGTATATTCAGTCATTATTGGAATCTCCTATTAAATACGAGTTCAACCATATGTAACACTTATGATTTTATGTAGTCTGGAAGGTCTTAACTACATAAAACAGAAATCTGGCAACGCCTAAATTGTTTCAATACATTTTTTAATACTAACTATTTTCAAATACATTAAAACGTAACAATTGACAGTTTAGAATATTTTTTAACATAATAGTTACGTTATTAAGTGTTCAAAATGTGCTCCATTTGTGAGTTGACAGCACTCTAATCGATGGTAGAATGCGTCTACCACATTTCTCCATGATTGTCTAGAAATTATTCGAGATTCATCGATAATTCATTGCCTTACCTATGCAAGACTTGCTGGTTAAGTTTTGTAAACTGAATTTTTCAAGTATCTTTGATAAAAATAATCTTTAGGATTGAGATCGGGTGAACGTGGAGGCCATTCAATTCTACCTTGTCTACCAATTTACGTCCGGAAAATATCTCATCTAAATATCGCCGAACATTTACACCAACTATCTGACGTTAAATTTCTTTTGATAAAAAATGACCCAATTAAATAAGTACCTACTATAACTGACCATACATTTAATTTTTGTGGTCTTTTGAGTATGGTTTTCACCCTAATTATTTCATTTAGGCAGCTTGTAAATATTAAAATAAATAAACAAGTTAACGAAACATATTGTTCCTACCCATTACGAATAAGTTATGGAGTAAGTCTAGAAAAAAATCGAGAGGTGTAAGATCTGGAGGTCTTAGGGCCACTCTACTAGTTTTCACCTACCAAGACACCTACCAGGAAAAACTGATTTAAAAACTCGCAAACATCACGTACATAATGCAGGGATTCACCATTTTGTTCTAAGATAACCATATTATCATGTGGTACGTTCAAATTGTTGGCGATTGGAAAAATATTCAAACACTGGTCTAACTTTTATTGACAAAATTGCAGATATCGTTCCCCTGTAAGTTTTCTTTAAAAAAGATAAGGACCAATAATTGTGTAATTAATTATTCCGGCCCAGACATTAATTTTCTGACGGTGATCAGTATGATCTTCATTAATTTAGTGAGGATAATACTTACTTCAGTATCCACCTGCAAATTTGATAAATAATTGAATTATTTAGACAAAATGTAGCCCCATCAGAAAACCTAATTTGTTTAATAAAGCGTGGATAGCGGTTACATAATTTCTACAAAATGTCACAAATTGGTTTCACGTTTTCTAATACCTTAGCATGTGCAACACTTTGAATATTTTTAACATGACGCTTCTCTAGATTTTTCCTCAATCCAACGTTTTGTCTCGTTATATCTATACCATCCTTAAAAATAAAAATTTCTGTGCCTTGGTTTAACCTGAATTATATGTATTATTAAGGTGTTAGTAACACTAACCAAATAAAAGCATAAATTTGAGATAATTTTAGGAAACAGTCCAGCAGCAAAAGCTTGTGAACCAGTTCTACAACATCACTTATCTCTTGTTATGCCATACCAATATGTATATCGGTTCATTGAATCAGGAAGCCCCGTTTTTTCTTTAACGATATTAACATTCTTTTCACGAGGATATTATTCAATGATTGTAAATTAATGATCAAACCAGTTGGGTCTATTTTTAACCTGAGTTATTCATCTCCGAGATGTGATTGATGCAGGCATATATGAAGTGTCTTCGGAAATAAGATTAATGGGAATTTTTTCAAATGTGTATTAAAAAGCTGTTTGTGTTTACGAGGTTATTATGTTTAATAGGATTATTCTTTTGTTGCTGTGACAGGTGTTAAAACTGCTGTTTTTATAGTGTCAATATATACATTTCTGTTACTTAAAAGTGATGTATTTTTCATAAATTAATCATGAAATAACGTGACTTTTTTTCAGGTGCAGATCTGATTGCTGCTGTTGACAACGGTGAGTGATTTATTCATATTTGGTTTAAGTTGGACATTTATGATAAACTTGTCTATGTATCGAGTCCTATATAATAGGAAAGGGTTTATAGCGTAGATCAAAGATTTTTAAACTTACGGCATTTGTGATCTACCACAAAATATTTAGAAGGCAAACAAGCGACTATCGACTACTAATAATAGGCTGGAGCCTAAATACTAAAATACACACATACATTTATATATATTTATGTGCTGAAAATATGAGGAAAAACACCAAAAAAATTAATTTTATTTGAATTTATAGGATCTTTGGAGGAAATTTAAAGGAGGCCATTTAAACCAACAAAAAATACACAAAATGTAGTTATTAGGTTTGCTAAAAATTACCTACATGGCCTAAAATTTTTTTTGAAAAATTGAAATATTTTTCTTGTACTTAATTTTGAACCAAAAATCTTAAAAAATTGAAGTAGTGTTGAAAAAATAAAGCTGTATTTATTTATATTTCTGAATTTTTCAAACAAAGGATCGATAATTATTATTTTTTTTTCGAAATAAACATATTTTTGCAACAAGTGACCCCTGAGGTAACCTAGTAAGCTAAAAATTTGGCTAAAGGTGTTAATAAATATGTACTTTTGAGTGCCTACTCCTAAATAAGAGTCACGACGAGTGTAGATTTTACCATTTACCATCTTATCCAGCAATAATAACTTTAACCATTTAAGCTGCAAGTTTATTATGATGAACTTTCTTCAAAGTTTTTATAGGTAATAGTTTGGAATACTTAGTTAGTACATCAGTTACTAGATTTATTTTGGTTTTTTCCATAAAAAGAAAGCTGATCAACCGTTGTACCAGAGTTCAATCAATAAATAATTGTTATGCTAGTTTCTCTAGTAAAACAAGTAAGATGGCTCGAGAAACGATCTAATTTATACACAATCGATATTAAGAAACTCACTAACCCAGAAACCGAAATAAAAGTACAAGAACAACTAGGAAAGAAATAAACGACATTAACGAGAACACGTCGGACGTAATAGAAAGATGGGATAAATCGAGGGAAGCAATCCAAACAACATGCGTGACTCTATTAAAGCGTGACAGACGGAAGAATAAAGAATGGATGTCTGATGAGATAATGGAAATGATGAATGAAAGACGTAAATTCAAGAATAAAAATGCAGAAAAATACCAGCAGATCCACAAAGTCATAAAGAACGAAAATTCGAGAAGCCAAAGAAAAACGGTTTTCCAACAAATGCAGGGAAATATAACAATACGAACGAAAATACGACTGTTACAATGTGCACAAAAAAATAAAATCAATGATAAACAAAAGGAAATTCAATAAGTCACCCAACAGCATAAAAGATAGCGATGGAAATCTTATCTCGGTGCCATCAGCGATCTTAGAAACATGGAAATCATACATAGAAAAATTATTTACATCTGATAGGATGTAGCGTTTACGCTACTGATTACTCCAATATTATACAAGTAAAACCCCTCACGAAATTTCTTATGACCAGCCCGCGATCGATTTTTAAATAGACATTTTTCCACACACGCGCAGGGATCGCTTTAAAAGGAAGATTGGTCGAGTTTGTGCGGAGGCCGTTAGTTTTGGTCAAGAACTCATACTAGGCAGCCACGCAAAGCGAGTGAGGTTTTCTCACATTCAAAGTGACGGAGTTAGAGTAAATGAAACAATCTAATACAAGAATAGAATAATATATATATATATTTCAGTAATAATAATAATAAGTAATTTTTTTAAAAAAGTCAAGATTCATTTATAACAAGAGTTCCACATAAAGTAAGATTTTTTTGCGTGCTGCGGCTCCATGTAAGTAAATCATTTCATACGTATTATCTCTTTATCAGACAATCAAATTTATCATTGCAGTTAACTATTTCTTTAGAGATTTATTTTTGAGTTCCGAAGTAATTTAAATTTAAAATTTCCTTCATTCACTTGAAAAAAACATAAGGTCATTTTTTATATAGTCAAACTTAAATTCCTATTTATTCCATATTATCTTATTAGGTTTTTTGGTTTTCTTTTTTCTCTAATTTTTTTTGGTGGAATATAAAAAGGTTGGACAGCCTTCTATATTGTGCGCATGTTCATTTCATGGTGCAAGCCTGTCATGTCTACGAAGTGCATTGCATTGAAGCTAGCCCGAACACTCACTTGAGATGTAGTCTCTCTTTGGCCATTTAAATTTGTTCCTCTGAGCTTAGCCATATTTTTAGTATTTTTCATCACTTCTCTTCCAGTTCCTCTTAAATTCGTAAGTTCTACACTTCCTAAAATCCAATACTCCCGGAGTATTGAGGTTTCAAGGACTGATGATCACCTATATGGAGAAGCAGAAACAGGACCTTTAATTCTTAAATCGGAGATAGAAGATGCCATGGCAGCACTAACAAACAATAAGTCAGCAGGTCCGGACAATGTACCCTGCGAAATATTAAAGATCCTATGTAAATCAGACAAACAGTTTCTTGATAATCTAGTTGTACATTTTAACAACATATATAATAGCGGTAAAATAAAATAATTTGATAAAATACGCCTTTTTACACCAGTAATGTATTGTGAAAAACATCTACAAGACCAGCTATCCAACTAAATACACTGAAAAAATGGACATTTGGAATGTGCGGAGTTTGTGTACCAATAAGGAAAAACCCAAAATCTAACACAACAAATGAAACGCTTAAAGATAGATATCCTTGAATGTAGTGAAGATCAAAGGGATCCATCTTTGAAATGTAGTATTATCGAAGAATGTAAACTAGAAATACAAATTGATGTGGCTAGTCATATAAGGGAAGATGGAAGGCAAAAGAGAACCGAGAAAAAGATGCACGTTCTGGTTAAAGAATCTGAGACAATGGAGTGGGTAAACAAACGTCAATAGAACTTTTCAGAACGGCTGCAAAAAGAGTCAATTGGGCCATGCTTATTGTCAATGTCCGTAGGGATGGGCAACGTTAAGAAGAAGACGCATTTTTATTGAATTTGTTATCAAATGAATTATCTTAGAGAAAATTATATAAAGGTTTTGAGCGAAAACTCAGTAAGATCTCTTCCGGAAAATTGATTGCCAAAGCATTTTTTTTCAAATTAAATGGTTTAAACTTTCTGATTGGTAATTTGCATACAATTCTCATTCATAAGTGTATATAAAATTTTTATAACGCAACCACAATCATTATTAAAATACTATCAAAAACATATAACTAGCAAACGTAATTTACAATGATATACACCTCAAGGCTAGCTCATGGACTTGATAACATCTTCATAATCACATTCTATAGAGGGTCAATTGCATTAATAATTTCCCTCTGGGTAAAATTTTTGCATGCATGTATTGAAGTGTTAGTAGGTAAACTAATGTCGGTATTTGTAGGTATTCTATAAAGAAAAACACTGTTATTTCTGCTGTGTGAAGTTGTGTGTGACACACATTGAACACAAAGTAATTGTAAGTGTTTTGCTGCAATAATTATTGTTCGTTATGATGTTGTATTACAAAAGTAAAACAAAACTGTGTCACTCAAAACAACAAAAAGATAATTGTAGAAAATATCGTTGATTAAAAATAGCTTTGTGGATCAAATACAAATAAAAACGATAATTTGAGTTTATGTTAAACCAAATTAATCTTAGAAATAAAGTTCTTCTTGTTCTTTTTCCTCTATATAGAGTCAATTATATTTTCATTTTTATATTATATTGTAAAAATGGATAGCTTGTTAAGAAACAGAGTAAGAATGTTGTTCATAGTAAACAAATTTCAAGCGTACCCAGAGGCACAAATCACTGCATAAGGTTTTGCAAACCGCAACTCAAATTTCAATGTATGCAAAGATGAAACGTAACATGGAATCCATCTTTATCTTTTAACTACACAAGAATCTTAGGCTTTTGCAACTTTCTGAAGAGTTATTTAATGGTTGCTTCTAACTTCACAGATCGGATCTACCAAAGATAGACTAAAATTATAAACGTAATTTCCGATGCGACATGTAATTGTCGCATCTTCGTTTGATTAACTACCAGTCTAAATTGATTTATTTTTATTATATATATATATATATAACATCATACAATTATGGGATATACTTAATAATATTGTTTCCAAAATGTGGTGCTTCATCGGCGTTTACATTGAAGCTCAAGATTGACCAGCGCTTCGACCTTAGTCTCTTATTTTATGTACTAACACAATCTAATGTATTTTTATCTTTATCGACGGATTATATTATGGCGTCTATGAATCTTATTCATTATCTAATATAAGAGGAAATTTTTTGCCAGGACTCCTTGGTGATGATTAAAGTCTTGATTTCCATTGAAGTAATTTTATATCCTTCATAATATAATCTTTGAGATACAAAAGTTACAGCTGTAGTATTTTTGGAATTTCCTCAGTACTCCATCGGGAGTACTGTTTAACAGCCTGTGTCGCATTAATCCTTTTTATAACAAGCCTTATTGGTTAGCCGTTTCTTTGTATTTATTGATTTGGTGTCAAAGCTCACAATATACATATAAGTCTAATATAAAAATTGATGCAGTACCGACAAGATTTTAGTATGTTTACAATCTTTTACTCTAAGCATTTTTGGTTTAAATATTCTGGTCCAATCTTTAGCAACTATTGTAATTGGTATAGATCAGCTGTTACTAAATTCATGCATATTACTTTTCTGTTAAGATTTTCTCACACGTGTTTAATACGGATTAAGTCTGGACTGCGTGCCGGCTAGTTTAAAAATATTTTGCTCTTAAAGGTACTTTGTAACTAGACTCTCAGAAATACAAGGATCTACAGACCGAGAGTTTGGTACAAGTTCCACGGCTTCGCGCAATCGTACTTGTAAGTTCGTGAACTAGTCGACTGGAGTTACAATTTGCCAAATTTAAATGTAATCGTTTCTACTCATTCATATTAATATTATAATGTATAATATATTAAAGTTTTTAATATTGGTAATATTATTAAAGCTTTTAATATTATTTTTTAATATTAACAAATAATATTAAGTAATTAAATATTGCGCCTTGCTTAAAAAAAGTACGAGATAAATAACTCGTTTTTTATATGAAAGTGCAATTTTCTTGCAAATGCTTGCTTTTTGATAAGATAATACAAATTGTATGAAGAGTAGCTAAGCATTGGGTAGTCAGTGGCGAATCTACGAGGAGGGAAAAAGGATTTTCTGAATTTGTCCCACTGAAATTTACCATATAACACCAACCAAAAGACAAAAATATTACCTTAGGTATATGCAATCATTATCACTGCTTAGCGCATTTTCATGGAAATCGCATAGCGCATTTTTAATATTATTATTAATATTAAAAAAATAATATTAAAAGCTTTAATAATATTACCAATATTAAAAACATTAATATATTATACATTATAATATTAATATGAATGAGTAGAAACGATTACATTTAAATTTGGCAAATTGTAACTCCAGTCGACTAGTTCACGAACTTACACGTACGATTGCGCGAAGCCGTAGAATTTGTACCAAACTCTCGGTCTGTAGATCCTTGTCTCAGAAATAGGACGTTCATTATCGTGCACCAGTACAAACTTATAACCAATAAAAGGGAAGAGACAACGTGTGATTATAACATATCTATATTGTATCAATGAGCAGTTAGCAATATCTAACAGTATCAATTTAGTATGACACCTAAAAGATATTTAATTCCTTAACATAATCTCCCTCACAATGTGTTTTTATGTTACATACCGGTAACTGTGAAATTTCCATTGTTAAAGTCTATAAAACCTATGGCATAAAATATAAGTTTTGATGTTTGGTATGAAATGTAGGAGATTTGAAATATGCCTAAAAACGCCGAATTTAAGGAATGAAAAAGGATCTTGTTAAAGATGATCAATCAGCTGGACTGAAATCAAAAGGCAGAATGAAGGCTATCTAATAAAAAATATGAAAACCGGAAAAGCCTCTGGACCTGACTACGTTCATAGTGAAATTATACAATTTTTGGAGGAAGACAATTTAGAACTATTATCAAGACTCTTCAACAGTATATACAAGACGGGTACAATTCCACAAGATTGGTTAACGTCTACATTTGTGCCTATACCTAAATCAAACTAGGCAAAAAAATGTAACGACTTTCTATTATTAAGTCTCATGCCCCATACTCTAAAGCTATTTCTACAAATTATCTATAACAGAATTTACAAAAAATGCGAAGTAGATATGGGTCCGGAACAATTTGACTTCCGAAACGGTATGAGAACTCGAGAAGCTTTTTTCAGTTTCATTGTTCTCATGCAAAGGTGCTGGGATCAACAAAAAGATGTCTACTTGTGCTCTATAGATTATGAAAAGGCTTTTGACAAAGTCAAACACGATCAGCTAACAGAATGCTTGCAAAAAAATAAACTGGATCCAAACGACATTAATACAATACGTGTACTCTACTGAAACCAAAACGCCTCTGTCAGAACTGAAATGGGTGATACCGAAACCATAAACATCCAAATAGGAGTTAGACAGGGTTGTATACTATCACCATTACTATACAACTTGTACTCAGAGGACATCTTGGTGAACAATATCAGGTATGCCGATGATACAGTACTGATTGCTGGCAGTGAAGAAGAACTACAAATACTGTTAACCAAAGTAGTGCAAGAAGGAGAACTATACGGCCTTAAGGTGAATGTAAAAAAACCAAAACAATGGTAATTTCAAAAAAAAACACACACCAGTTATGAACCTACTAGTCAACAACAATCTAGTTGAACAAGTGAAAAAGTTTAAGTATCTAGGCTGTTGGATACATGAAACCTTAGACCAAGAACAAGAAATTAAATGTAGAATAGAACAGGCAAAACCCCTTCTTAAAGATGCAACAGTTATTCACTAGCCGTAATCTTGATTTGTCCCTATGATACCGCATGATAACGTGTTATGTATATAGTGTACTAATACACGGCATGGAAGCTTGGACGTTAACAGTCACCACGTTATGACGTTTAGAGAGCTTTGAGGTGTGAGTATTTCGTCGTATGCTGAAAATTCTATGGACCGAGCGCGTTAGAAATGAAGAGAACGTGAACTCACAGAAATTGTCAAGAAGCGTAAAGCATCTTATCTTGGACTCATATTTAGACACGACATGTATAACTTCCTTCAGCTTATTATAGAAGGAAAATAGAAGGCAGACGCGGCTCGGGTAGCAGACAAATGACCTGGCTGTGCTACATCAAAGATTGGACAGGATTAGACTTTCAAAAATTAATAAGGAAAGCACAAAACAGGGAAGACTTTGCAGAGGTCATCGCCAACCTTCGCTAAGAAGACGGCGCCCAAAGAATAGTAGATACAGAACAAGAAAGGACGTGGGACAGGGCCGTATAATCTACCCTATGTTATTTAACATTTAAGTAGAAAAACATGCATAGCAGAATAAGAGCTGTGTAAAAATAAATGGAATTCCTTTTAAATAACTTATTATATATAGCGATATTCTGATAATACAGCTATTATAGCAGACAACATAGCAGTAGAATATGGTCTCAACATTATTATGACAAAAAACGAAATTATTAGTACTCAACAGACAATTCCATATGCAAGAACAGTTGAAAATAAACAATCAACTTATAGAAAGAGTCAAACAATTTAAATATCTGTGACGAAATTTGATAATGGGAAGTGCGTAAATAAAGTAGGTACCTACTATGTACAACACTCATACATTTTACTTTGATTGAAAAATTTTTTATTACTTGCCATTTACACACAGAAACATATAAAACAATAACAATATTGAAATAAGTATAAAGATAAGTATGTCAAATGCCTGTTATTAATACTTTGAAAAACAAACGCGGAAGTTTTAGGTTGTCGGAAATAGTCCACGTGTTGATTTAATAATGATACCTTCAGGTTAGCTTCATGAATGTTTGTCAAACACTTCGACCTCCCATAGCGCTTTTTCAATTGTAGTTGATTATAGCATTAAAGTCTCTAAAACGGTACTCGTGTCATGAATGCTTCAGACAGTATTCACAATTTTGTTAAAAACCATATTCACAACCATTGTTTTATTGTGCAGGTTATAAAATTTATGAGCTAATACAAAATCTTACGTGATAATACGGTATTGACTATACAGTAATTTTAACACACAGTGACAATGATAGGTGTAGTTTATGAACTACAGTAAACTCATAAAAAAGTGATTGCACTTCTTGTTACAATATTTTTAATTCGTCAGATCACATCAATATTAACACCATTAAGTTATTATAAGACTAGGACAAAATTATTGATTGTAATGAAAATGGTTTTAAAAATGGACAATTTTTATTAGATCTTCCTTTTTTATTCCAGGTTTTAGGCAACTTCACTTTAACCTTCGGCCAGGCGCGCCCTAAATAATTACATCATCAGGCGCGCCGCAGCAGTTTGCTGCCATGTAGTTTCTTATTGTTTTCGACACTTTTAATTATTGATTAACTGTATCGTTATTTATTTTGGCAAAAAAAATGAGAACGCTTTATTAATTTAACTAATTTTGATAAATTGTACAGAAAAAACTTTTAATTTATTTGATCATTACAATTATTAATACATATAATATTAGATTTAGAATGTCTTTTACAAGTAAATGCACTGCATTGTGTACATTTCATAGAGGTATACGACTTGATTTTTAATAATTGATGGATTCGACCGTTACTTAATGGAAATTCATTTTATGTAACAATAAAACACTGAAAACTTTGTTTTCAAACTTCCACAAAATTTATTTTAAATGTTATCACTACAGCTGTTTCGGCTGATTGCCTTTCCCAAGACTTGATCCCTCCAATCCCTTCTTCTTTTTAATATATACTCTAGACAAATTATGACAAACACGTGGTGTAGATGGCATAGAAATTTGTTTTTGTAGACTTGTACTAATTTACTGCTTGTACATTCGTCTGGGATTCGTTCCACTTCTATTAAACAAACTTGTTAGTCAACTTGTCCCTCTCTCTAGACGTCTTTCTTAGACTTCTAAATAAGGACGTTTAGATTACAGAATTGTTCTAATCTTAGATTGTTTTCTCGGGTGACAATAATTTTTCTCTTATTCGTGTGCAAATTCTTTCGAATCAATGAATAATAAATAGTGTGATGTGCTTTGCGCGTTTCCACGATTGTCGAACACAAAATATATCCTCGATGGGCATTACAGTTACCTGTATCAGTGATAATTATGCGATCTGTGTTAACGTTTTGACATTCCCACGCAACTACTCTGAATACTAATATTACAAAAACCTAAACGTCGGTATTCTAGCGTTTATGTTCGCGTTTTATGCATACAAAGTCGATGCTCGATCACTTTAAATGCTCGATGGAGTCAACAATTTCGCTATCTTTCGCTTGTAAACATCCAATATTGATTACCTAATGTGATTTAGCCAGAAACTGTCGCTTTATGGTAATGAGATTATCAAGTTGTAATTACCCGTTATAATAAATTCAGTAATATAAACGATGTGAACGGTAAGAAAGAGATTATGAATATGTGAGCATGACTGTTAAAATATGATCATGCTAATTTATCTTTATTATTTGATAATTTGCTCATTATATGTGGATAGAAAATAAAAATTATTTATTTTCCTTTAAGGTCTTTACATTAATGAGTAGATTCAAATATACGGGAATTACCGAGTTTTATAAACAATGCTTCTGAAGATTTTTAAATTTTGAATGCTGTTTAATTAGTTTCAAATCAAAGAAATATTACTTACTAAACATACAGGGTGTTCAGAAACGAAGACCGGAGATGAAAATCTAACACAATTCACCTAGTCCGAAAATGGTTTCCAAAGGAAAAATAGCTCTTTGAAGATGGTGCTATTTAATTAGTAATTAGTAAATAAACACCTAAGACAAGACACAAAAATAAGAATCTATAAAGCAGCAATATATATTGCTGCTTATACCTATATTAACATACACGACGGAGACAAAACCTGACACATCTAAAACAAGACGACTACTAAAAACAACAGAGATGAAAATACTCCGACGAATATCAGGGAAAAGTTTCTTGGATAGGGAGTGAAGCGAAAACATACGAAGAGTATGCAATACAGAAGACATAAACCGACGGGTGACAAAATGGAAACAGGAGCGAAACGAACACACTAGTAGAATGGCAGAGGATAGCACGAGATATTACGAATAGCACGAGATAAATGGACGAAGAAGTATTGGCAGACCAAGAACTTGAATGGTGCGACAATTTAAAACAATTTAAAAGGCTAATATTAAAGAAATAAGAATTAATTATTTATTGAATAAATAAGAATAAAAAATAGTTAAGAAAACTAAACAAGATCTGCTAAAACCAAACAAAGAAACAAAGAAGAAATCTTGGATGACTCCAGAAATCCTTCACTTAATGGAACGCAGAAGGTTAATTAAAGGAAATAAAGATGAGTATAAAAAAATGCAGGCTTACATCAGAAGAAAAATAAGCTGTAGAGAAATGTAAGGAAATAGAAAGACTACAAGCCAAGCATGACAATTTTAATGTATACAAAAAGGTAAAAGAAATAAGGGGTACTTTTAAAAAGCGAACACAAATGAAACTCATAGACACCAATGGCAAATCAATCATTGACACCCAAGAGATGAATGGAGAATATATTTGGAGACACTTTTTCAAGATCAAGGAACGGATTATAGGCATCCATTTTCAGAGAGGATGACGGGCCCGGACATACTTAAATCCGTAGAAGAAGCAATAAAACGGATGAAAAGCAGAAAAGCTGTAGGGCCTGATAATATCGAAGCTGAATTTTTAAAACTCTTGGAGGAAGAAGGAATAATTTGGATCACGGCTATCTTCAATAAAATATACAATACAGAAATCATCCCTGATAAATGGCTAGAATCAGAATTCATAGCGATACCTAAAAACAGGGGGCTAAAAAGTGCGAAGAACATCGAACAATCAGCCTAATGAGCCACATGTTGAAACTGTTTCTTAGAGTCATCCATGGAAGAATTTATAAGAAGTGCAAGGAACAAATATCGGACAGACAGTTCGGCTTCATTAACGCAGTGGGTACCAGAGAGGCACTTTTCGGAGTACAGGTACTGATTCAAAGATGCAGGGACGTTAACTGCGACGTATACGGGTGCTTGATCGACTATGAAAAGGCATTTGACAGAGTTCAACATCAAAAGATAATAAAAATTTTAAAAGAGACAGACCTGGATGACAAAGACCTCAGAATAATTTCAGAACTCTACTGGAATCAGACCGCATACATGAAAATTAACGGAGAAGAAACAGATCACATAAAAATACTACGTGGAGTTAGACAGGGATGTATCCTATCGCCGTTGATATTTAATATGTACTCAGAGAAAATTTTTAACGAGGATCTTTGCGGAATAGACGAAGGCATCCTTTTAAATGGTGAAAGAGTAAACAATGTTAGATATGCCGACGACACCATGGTGATAGCAGATAGTTTAGAGGGACTTCAGAGGCTAATGAACAGAATAAACGAGTACAGTCAACAGTACGGACTAAACATTAATACCAAAAAACGAAACAAATGATTATCAGCAAGGAGAATATAAACGGGGCTCATCTATACATTAATGGGATGCAAATAGAGCGAGTAAAACAGTATTGTTTCCTGGGAACTATTATTAACGAACAGTGGAGCAATTTACAGGAAATAAAGTGCCGTATAGGAAAGGCAAGAACGGTCTTTAACAAAAGAAGTGCCATCTTTAAAACTCCCAACATATCCCTTGATACAAAAATGAGACATTTGAGATGCTATGTTTTCTCTGTGTTGTTGTACGGGGCGGAGGCATGGACGCTTACAGACACCACTATTAAAAAACTTGAAGCATTTGAGATGTGGCCTTATAGAAGAATGCTGAGAATATCATGGGCAGCAAGGATCACGAACAAAAAGTTCTCAGGAAAAATGAAGAAGGAACCAGAGATTGTGTTTACGATCAAACGCATAAAAACTGCAATATCTGGGACAAGTTATAGAAAATCAGCACCGTTACTCCCTGCTACAGTCTATATTGCAAGGTAAAGTCAAAGGTAAGCGAGGACCCGGTAGAAGGAGAATATCATGGCTGCGGAATTTAAGAACATGGTATAAGAAAACCTCAACGGAGCTGTTTCGAGCCCCAGCGAGCAAGGTTATGATTGTCAATATGATTTCCAACATCCGAAAACGGGATAGGAACCAGAATAAGAAGAATATTAAAGAAGAAACAGTATTTAAGGGCCTACATACAAGAGGGAAGAAGAAGACTTAATTTTATCAATCTAAAACACTTTGGAAAATTATTATTTAAATTATAACCATTAAATCATTATAATCATTAAATTCTAACTAAGGTTATCGAACTAATAACTTTAACTCAGTTAAACAACAGAAAAAAAACCATTGTAAAATTGTATATTCTAAAACATAAATAATTTGTTTTATAGAGGTTATAAACAATTTTTTAGCCTATTGTTATTGTTATAAATAAAGACGTTCAGCTTCGATACGATATTCCGTGATATTTCCTATTTCAAAAATATATATGTATATTATAAATCTTCAGTAACCGCGATCGTCTTCTCCGTTTCTGGTTCTGGTTAATACTAGAGCGGTGAATTTAAAAAAAAGTCCGTCCGCGATATTCTATTTCTAATCATCCATCTCGGCTTCCTTTGTTATAGCTGGCGCACTGCTAACAATGTGAGACCCCCGTAGGGCTAGAAGCGGCATTCTCGGGACAACATGACACTGGCAGTAGTACCTAATGGCAGCTTGTCCAATAAAAGTTCTCGTGTGACGTCCAACAAACACCTCAAACACGACTCAGGGGATAATAATTTATCGTCGAGTTCCGCGTGAACACATTACATGATTCAGAAGCTCTGTTTTTAAGTTATATGAAGAGAGAAAAAGAAGACACAAATACATATATACATATGATTCATACAAAGAGTTGTCTCTCTCTGTAAATTTGTTTTCTTCCTCACCTGATTTATAAAAATGTTTTCGTAAGTATTTTTATATTTTAAAATCAGATGATTTCCTCAAACTGGCTAAGATCTATGTTTATTTCCCATATTAAAGCATGCCCATACTGCATTATAGCAATATTAAGTTACTTTACCAATTTATAGAGTTGTGTTGCTTCCTCCACGTCTCTTTATGCATTTCCCATTTTCATTTTATATCAATTTTACACTTTACTGGGTTTCAGAAGAAGTTGCTTCCATGAAAGAGAAAATAAGAAGATCAGGAAATTGACTCTGCTTCACAAGAAATTCTATAAGAAAAATCGACAGAAATGCTTGACCTCTTTTTAAAAAATGTGTTTACACAACGCATCATTGAGCGGAAACTTTGAGATATATGTTTCCAAAGATATGGAGTAATATGACTGGATCAGAAACCCTTTCCTGTCATCCACCCCATCGATACTTTCAACAGAGGAAGAAAAACAACTGACAGAATTGTCCTATGATTTCAGCATAAAGCTTCAATACGACAAGGACAAACTGTTTCAATTTTGGAGCTCACTTTCTAATGAATATCATACCATTATCACTGCTGCATTGAAGGTTTTATTACCATTTTCGACTTCGTACTTATCGAAACGGGATTTTTTGCAGTTGCAGTAATTAAAAACAAGTACAGGTCAAGCATAAACTTCCCAGTTTATGTGGATAAAGAATCCCAAGGAAAAGTGGATGCCATTGCAAGAAGATTAGCAGCTACACACAAGCAAAAATAGGACATGTCGGATGCAACAACAAGACAAGAAGTGGACAACGAATACAACAGAATAATAAGAAGAACCAATTTCCTAGTAGAAAGGAAGAAGCTTCACCAGTCCATACGAAGTAGCAAAAATCATCAGAAAACTTAAAGGAAGCAGGGCTCCAGGACAAGAAGGAATTCACAACATCATTCTCAAAGAACTCCCAAAAAGGTTTACACTGTACTATATCTATAAATATTGCTTGGGAATGGGAAATTTTCCAAGCAATTGGAAACACGCGAAAATAATTCCACTCCTAAAGCCCAGGAAGGACGGAAAAAGACCGGAAAATTATAGGCCTATTTCTCTCCTAAAAACAATGGGAAAAATCCTAGAAAAAATCATTTTTAAAAGACTGGTGAAGCACACAGAAAGAAGAAGAATTATCCAAGATGATGAATTCGGATTCAGAAGAGGAATGAACTGCAAACTACAATTAGCAAGAATGATTAGCGACACGAAGATAAAATTCAACAGGAAACAAAAGACAGGAATAGCCGTACTGGACATCGAAAAAGCATACGACACGGTTTGGAAAAAGGCATTAATCATTAAGATGGATAAAGCTAGACTCACACATTATTTAATCAAAATTTGTGATAAATATTTATCTAATAGAACTTTTCAAGTTTTAGCTGACCAAAAGATGCAACACAGAAACTCACAGAAATCCAGCAAGGAATGCCTCAGGGCAGCATTTTATCTCCAATTTTATACAATATTTTTGTTGTCAGATCTCCTTACAGATCCTCGTGCTTCAACAGCCCTATATGTCGGACGACACTGCAGTATATGCATCCGGAAAAGACGAAAGAAGAATAATCAGGAACATGGAAAACCACCTAGGAAAAATCACGGAGTTTACAGAAAAATGGAAGATAAAAATCAACTCGGAGATTTCATCGTCTTTTCACAGGATACGAGACCACCAGATTACGGAATCACAGTAGGAGGAAACAGGATCCAGGGAGCAGATTCAGTCAAGTACTAGGGTTTTCATTTTGTGCCTATGTTTTGATTTTTTCTTAAATTTCTAATTAAAATATATTAATCTTCAACTAGTGTTTTTGTTATAACTTAACACTATTGCTAGGCTAGTACTAAAATTGGTAAGTATTATTGGGGGTTGGGTTGAGGGGGCGTCCCAAAAAAATAGCAAACTCCAAAGGCGTCACAGTACGAATAAGTTTGGGAAGCCCTGCTATAACCTATCTAGAATCCGATTGTCAGATTTTTTGGAATAAAGTAGTCAAAGACATGTTGAATCTTTTTTCTGGTTGCTTTTGTAATATAGGTAAAAGAGTTATGTATAACGTATATAATAAAATTCATAAACGAAGTCATTCAAAATCAAATTTTATTTGATTAATAACACTATCTAAGAAAATAAATTCACTTGAACTACGTCTTATACCGTGAATTTTCAATGCATCACAACTTTGAAATATTGTAGAAGAGTATTTAAAAGAACAAATTTTAGAAGTATTAAGATCATTTATGGTCAATACTCGAAAATATAGATTGGTCATACAGAAAGACAACGTGAAGCTGTCGTTACTCGAGACTAAAATGCTTTATTCGTATGGAATATCATCGGGCTCAGATGGTAACTCAATCTGACTAGCAGAAAGAAGTTGGCTGTGGTTCTTCTGTTGACCTTTTATTAAGTACGACGTAAAAGATCCGTTATGAGCTCTCCTGTAATCCACGGTTTTGCGTTTTGTTTTAAAGAACATTAACTGTTTTAGTAGCCGAATAGAAAAAGAAAATTTTTTTTGTAGAACTTTAAATATAAAATTGTACCCTACTCTTTAAACTTAATTTGTTCACATGATACAATAATAAAGGGATACGACTTGGTTTGGACAAATACTTTAAATTCTTCTTAGCCATCTAGGGTTTTAGCCTTTGCACTTTTGGAGATTAATTTCATGTTTTTGTCCGGATCCATGAAGGAATGGCCACACACTGGCAAGTAATTGTCATAGTGTCAAATCTTTTTAGTGTAGCAGTTACGTAGTGGAAGAACTGAATGATGGCATGATTTTTGTTTTGTCCTTCGCAAGAGTTGGCGAACACATAAAGTTTTTTAACAGCAGGATCTAGCTAGATGTGGAAACATGATAAAGCATTGAGACAATGTCTATCTGACCCGTTTATTGCGATGATTTTGTCTCGCGTGTATCATTATTGAAGCACTATAATATAAACAATGACAAAATATAAACAATAAAACTTAGGAATTACAGCTGTCCTCTGAAGTACACTTCAGCAGAAGTAAGGTTCGGAGTAAGGATTTTTCCGAAGTATAGCGATAGCCATTATAATTGAGGATTTTCTAGCATCAGTTTTTGCACGCCTTTTTAATTAAAAAACCAATCGGCCTTCTTCAAATGGAGTATCTTTTTAACTTCTAGCTGTCTGATATTCACCTCTAACATTAACTCTCCTTTAACTTTTTTGTCAACATTTTTTGAAACGCGCAATTTCTTATCCAGTTTAATAATTTTGGCTTTTTTCTACTCAAACCAATAGCACGTTCAGATTCAGATCGTGAGTAGCCGAAGGTGATGATAAATTCTGACACAAATATTTGTCTGAATGTTTCATAACACATCTTAATATATGATCCTTCAAACCTAGTGTATTAATAAGCCAAAAAAACTGCAATAACAGTTCACAAGTTTGTTGATCTACCTTACGAGGACTATTGGTGTGCTTTCCCTTTCATCGACCGACACCCTGTCAGTAGTTCTTAAAAATTGTTTTGATTGTACGTAATCGAAAGGCTTTAATTTCAAAAAAGTGATTGAAATGCTCCAAAACATACCTCTACTGCACTGACATTCCTAATAACTCTTACTTTGTAGCTGTAGGAGCTTAATTCAACACGTCTTCGTTCTCTTGGACTTCGTCGAAACACAGATAGTAGTGAGATAACTCTAGATAAGTAACTATTTTGGACAATCATTACCATTTTCACGGCCAATATTATTAAACTGTCTTATTACTTTACTTTGTTCAGCAACAGAAATATTATAAAAGCACTTATGCCGCTTTGTAGGTCTGTATCTCCAAAAAACATTCTGGAACAATATGATCACAATCGTTAAGGGAACCTCCTGATGACTCGGATCTTAATCCAATTAAGCTTGTTTGAGCATTGCTTAAATAATATGTTGGAAGTAAGGACCTACTTTTTTATGAGATAATAAATACAACAATGAACTTGCTATATATCTTTGTGTGACTCTATTGAATAAACTGAACAATTGTTTAAAAAAAAAATAAATATTTTTTACAATATTTCGACTAAAAAATTGTTTTTAAATCAGGATTTAAAATTTCTGGTGTGGACGCATTCTAAAAAATTTTTTATAATGATGTTGAATGAAATATCTCATTTTTCTTCTCGCAAATTCTGCATCGTTGTATACAAATTGTTACACAAGTTTATTTCCATTTAAAACCAACACTTGCTATCTATATCATAATTAAATTGTGATGTTATTCAGGTATCGTTGTCACAAGTGTTGTAAATCAAAGCGTTGTGCCACATACCAATTCTCACAATGCAAATGCAGGTCCCATTATGCGACAAATGGAATGTTATTAGATCGGTAGTAACTGTAAGCCCGTTCGCACGGGGTCAATCTCAGTACTATCGTGGATCGTGGCGTTTGGAGTAGTTATCGAGCTAACGATATGGCTACCTTCGATTGTAACGACTTTGAAAGATATAAAAGATACATGGTTGGTTCAGATTGTTCTTTGAAATTGTAAAAGGATCTACATAAAAGAAATTAGCAACTATTTAATTGATTAAATGTTTGTGATTGATACTGGTACTGACAGAGGTATGAAATGGCTCCGAATAACAAATTAAAATAAAAATCATGATTGCAGTAAGAAACAGGTTGAACAGCAAAATAATCTACGTTTATGGAGAAGCTTTAGATAAAGTATTACTTGGAATATGAAGTAAATGAACAATGAAGCCGCATTCCTTAAAATAAAACGACGCATTGAGATGGCCAAAAGATGAAAGCAGTATTATGCAATGCAAAACGGGGAATAGAGATTAGAAACTAGAGCACTAAAATAATGCGTATTCTTTGCCCTTTTATACTGAGTTGAAGCCTGGACAATTACGTACGCAACTGAAAAAAGACTTGTCAGGTTTGACATTTGGTATTATCGAAGATTATGCAAAAATTTCGTGGACACAACATGTAATCAGATACGGAAACATTAAGAAAGATGAAAAAAAGAAAAATAATTACCTACTCAATTTTATAGATAAAGGAGAGCTACTTTGGTCACATGCTAAAAAATGTAAAATAGGAGTTAATGCGATTGGTGATATAAGGGAAAGTGGAAGGAAAAAGAGGATAGAGGAGATCATGCACGTCCTGGTTAAAATTTTAGAGCAGTGGAGTCATAAAACAACAGTAGTATACTTTAGAACTGCTAAAGACAGAATAAAATGAGCCGAGATGATTCGCAAATGTCCTTAAAAGATGAGGTACATGAAGATAAATAAGGATATTATATACGAAGACGGTTACGTTTCGATTTAATTTGAGTTTCTTACCACTCCTAACACGTGCTTCTGGTCACTGGTCTTCTGAACACTCTGGTCCATAGGCCGGAGAACTGAAGTCATGTAAGCAGGAAAAAAATAACTTTTACATTTTCTAATCAGTGCTCTTCTAAGTCAACCAAGCTCTTGCGCCGCTCACATATTCCACTGGATTTACTTGACGTTCTTAAAACAACGCAAGTTAGCAGATTTGCCAATAATTAGTAGAGGCAGTCTTTCTGATCAGTCCATGTTTGCACCAATAAGGAGAGTGACTCTTTCTTGACTTAGTTTTTCTCCGTAATATTTTTCGTTTTTAAATGCCAGTGTTTTGTCAGAAGTGTATTTAAAACAAAAAGACCCGTCCCGTCAATATTAAAGATCTCTTTCATCTATATTCTGAATCATCTCCTCCAATTTTTTTCCACAAATGGTTTTGAACGAAAAGTTGTTGCGTTCTTTGAAGCCGTCGAGCCACCCTGTACTCGCGTTAAAATTGTTTTTTGCCCATATCAATAGTAAATTGTTCAGCCAATAGGACCACCAAATACCAAATGCATATATGAGAACATAATATCAAGTATTCATCAAACAGCACAGGAGGTCTTAGGAATCAAACAAAATAGAATTAGTAACAAGCTTTGGTGGAATGAAGACGTCGAAAATGCGGTAACAGAAAAGAAAAGATTATACATAAGTGGTTGAATACAAAAGATGACGCAGACAAAGACCGATACAATGAAATGAAGAAGAAAGCTAGAAAGAATAATTATAACCTCCAAAAATGAGATATGGGACAGAAGGTGCAGAGAGATAGAATCTTATATTGGAGGACGACAATGCACTGAGGCGTGGAAGTTTATAAACTCTGTTAAGAAGCCGACTAACGAGAAAGTGATTCTAAATCCCATAAAATCCCGAGGATTGGACACATTATTACAAAACATCTATTAAATGAGAACAGAGAGAATTTAAAGAAGATATGAATTCATCAAGAATCGAAATTCTGGAGAGCATATTACCATAGATATCAACACAGTTCAAAAAGCTATAGCAAGGGATGAAGAATGGGAAAGCAAGTGGACCAGAGGGAGATAACTACGGAATTAATAAAGAATGGCTCAGAGAAATTACACAGAATGATCACGGTGATATTTAACGAATATATTAATGGACATCCAACACCAGATGAATGGAAAACAGCATATATGACCCCAATATATAAAAAAGGTGACAGGAGAAATTGTAAAAACTATAGAGGGATATCGGTCACAAGTTCAATGAGTCGACTATACGGTCGAATACTACGGGACCTGATAGAGGAAGATTATCAATCGTCTGAAGACGAAGAACAAGGAGGATTTAGAGCAGGTCGTTCATGTACAGATAACATCTTCTGTCTTAAACAAATTATAGAAAAGAAAGTTGTGACAAATAGAGAGTTACATATGACTTTTGTAGATCTTGAGAAGGCATATGACACAGTCCCGCTAAATAAACTATGGGAAGTCCTGGGCACATCAAATATACATCAAACATTGGTTAGTGCTCTCAAAGATCTATATTATGGTTCAAACTCCCAAATGAAATTCGGAAATCTCTTAGCTGAAAAATTTGCAGTTACTAAGGGTCTCAGACAAGGATGTTGTATCTCTCCGACTCTGTTTAAGATTTATATCTCTGCAGCTCTGAAACAATGGAAAAGGAAAGTCAAAGGAATGGGTATACAATTGAACGATCAGGATTACATATATACTTTACAGTTTGCAGATGATCAGGTGGTGATCTCAAATGACAAAGACGACATGGAATACATGCTTAGAAAACCTAATTGAAGAATACCAGAAATGGGGATTAAATATCAATTTAGAAAAGACAAAATACCTCTCAATTGGAGCTGAAGCAGAACAACTCGATATCGATGACAATCAAAAAGTAAACTCCATGTGACGAATATAAATACCTGGGCGTCATCTTCGACCGTAGTGGAAAAGACGAACGAGAAATAGAACATCGAATTGTACAAGCACGAAGAGCTATAGCATGTTTGAACGGAGTTCTATGGAGTAAAGAAATATCAAAGAAAAGAAAATGGAACATCTATGAGACAATGGTTAAAACTAGCCTACTTATGGAGCTGAGACATGGAGAATAACCGAGAAATATAAGAAAAAGGTCGAAGCCACGGAAATGGATGCCATCAGAAGATCGATGAGAATATCAAGAGCCGACAGAATACGGAATGAAGTGATAAAACAACAAATGGGTATAGAGGGCACTATAGTTGAGGATATTGAGAGAAAACAGCTCATATGGTTTGGACATGTGAGCCGAATTGGGGGGTCGAAAGATTGCCTAAAAAAACGTGATGTGGCAACCCCCAGAGAAGAGGAAACGAGGAAGACCACCACAGAGCTGGAACCTGGGAGTTAGGAAAGCGATTAGTCGCTCGAAATCTGGACGAATGACCTAACTCAAGACCGAATACAGTGGCGGTTGGGAGTCGGACAAACGTCGTAAGACGTTATAAAACCGAATGTATATATATATATATATATATATATATATATATATATATTATATATATTATATATATATATATATATAATAGGACCACTCACGGGAATCTTCTTATCCCTGGCTTGTTTGAACCATTTTAAAATTGTCTAAATTGGACTTTCTGTCTCCCTGAATTTTTTCGATCTTTACCGCACTCACTTTCACTGTTGAGATTTTTTTCTTTATTCTTCAAGTAGGTGGATAATGTGTTAGGAGGAATTCCAAAATCCTTGGCAATCTCAGATTTTTTCTTCGTCCTCTTTTCTACTTCTTTAACTGCCGCTATTTTTTCCGATAACTTCAAAGTTTTGTATGTTCTAAGTTTACCATGACACCATATCTTCGATCAATACAAGTGACATACTGATGCGATTTGCGGTGATTGCAACGGCAACGCATCCCAACTGAAGGGGCGTGCCGGGCGAGGGAGAATTTAGGTGCCAGGCTGCCAGGTACGGGTACAATGTACAATGGCTTTGACACAAGTGGCACGTAAGGACAGGAAAGAACCTCTTTTTGCGGAAATTTCTAGCATGAAATTGGCATTTTTACCTTGTAGAAAATTCGAATTATCCAAAATATTATTCGAATTATTCACGAACTTTTTACTATTACTTGTATAGAAAATGCTAGAGAGCAGAATAAAAATTTGAATTAAGAAGATTTCGAATATAGCGACGTTTGAATTAAGCAGGTTGCCACTGTAATATGTTTCTGAGCAAACATATCAAAGACTACAACTAGTTAATAAAGATGTCTCGGACCCGTACTCCATGTCTCCGTTACAAACAATCTCATTGTTACAAAATCGCCATCTGCCACACAAACCCTCGTAATAACTTCATTATGAAATACCAGAAGTGGTACCACCGGTACATCTTAGTTGACGGTGTCGTACCGTTGGTTGGATCGAAATACATTTTAAAGACATTACGACCATTACGGCTCACGACGTTGCCGAAAGAGGATTTCCAGGTCACTTGGACAAGTCCCACAAGTAACGCAATACATTGTCAATGCGTTTTTGTTTTCTTGTGCCGTTTAACCTTCGTCGACAGTGACGGGGTTAGCCCGAATGTTTATCAAGGTAAAAAATGTGTTTTTCACATAACGCACTAAAGTTATTTAGAATGATTAAAAGCTTTCGTTGGTGATTATGATTAATAGGGCTCAGCACTAGTTAAGAAGTATAATATGGAGTTGGAAGATTATTTTTAGAATAATTCAACTAAATGAAACAAATTTATCAAGGAACTCAGACATTTATTCTTGTTTGTTGACCTAACAATGGCATACGACACAACGCCTGTACACACAAATTCTGGAAAGCTCTCCTGTAAAGTCATATCACAGATTTACCTACGAACTACCCGATAAGAATGATTCCTAGTATTGCTAGGTTTGGCTTTATTTCTCCAGGACTATTTAAAATAATCTAAATAAAAAATTACAAAGAGAAGCATAGGGAGGCGTTAGTCATGTGTAACACTGTGTGATATGGCACTTTTGTGCTGATACTTTACGGTGCGCCATGTGTATTGACACTGCGAAAATAAAGTGTCATAACACAGTAACAGTGTCGTAACACCCCGAGTGTTTCTGGTCCGAGCAATGCAATTCACCGCAATAGTGCGATTTGATACAAGATACAACGAAAAGTGACAGAAGACGAAAGATGTGCCTTAAAATATTCGAATCTCACCGAAACGACAGTGTCTCTCAACGCTTTCAACTGCGTTGACTATTTTGTATTTTACCTGGTTGCCACGTTTTATATATTTTTACAGTGTCTACAGAAATTTTAAATCTTAAAAAATAAATTTGAATATATGTCTGTGTATGCAGATAAAATAACTAATAAAGAAAAAAACTGTATTATAAAAAAAACAAATAAATAAAATTTCAAATCTGGGTCCAAACAACAAAACAAAAACAAAAAAATTGAAATTAAAATTGTTATTGTTTAAATTATGTTTAAATATTGTTTAAATTTATTATAGTTTAAATAATTATAGTTAACTTAAAAATCAGTGATATGAAACGCTAAAGAAAGAATAAAGATAGCTACATAAAAAAATCTAAATCTAGGTTAACAACAAAACAAAAATTTTAAAGTAAAAAAATATACACCTACTTATTCGTCATTGTTTAAGTTATAACTTGAAAAAAAAACACTTGAGAGATTTTATCAGTCTTTAATCTCTCTCGCTTTTCGTTGATTATCTGACTGGCTTTAGAAAATATCCTTTTACACGGGACATATGTAGCCATAATACAAAGCCTAGGTTTCATAATTTAGTATAATTTTCGGTAATGTGCTTCCTTTGGTGCCACCACAATAGAGGAGCTATCTTTTCTCGGTAAAATGGGCTCTTCTAAATTTTGTATACCTCAACAATGGCTGTTTGAACTTCCTTGTCAAAATCTTTCCATAAATTTTGAAGTAGATTTTCCTTATACGGTATATTTTGAATTGGTTGTTCAATATTTTCCTCTTCGTTTTCTTTTTGTGTGGGTAATTTTGTGTTGGCTACCTTGCTGTACAAACTCTCTACTGCTTTGAGATATTGTCTTTCGTCTATGAAAGCAAATTTTTTAGATCTGGGTTCCAAGATTGTTGCTTGAGCTATTAAAATATGTTTCTCTATATCAGAAAATCTTTGTTTTAGTTCAAATTGCAGCTTTTTTTACCATATTTTGAACCTGAGGCATCATTATATTTATGTCAAATGAATTCATGTGTTTCGTAATTTGTTTGTAATAAAATATTATTGACGAAGCACTTACTTTTTGCTCGGAACTTATAGCAGTTGTAACTAAATTAAAAATTTGAAGAACTTTAATGGACTGTTCAGCAATAGTCCAGTCTTTGTTTTGTAGAGGCGCAACAGATTCTGTAGCTGAAATATTTAAAACTGCCAATGTTTATATGATTGCATTTTTCATCTGTAAAATTCTCTTAATCATATCAAATACGGAATCCATTCGCTCTGCTGTCGCTTTCAATTGAGCTAATGCATGGCTACTTCGTCGGAAATAGCTTACAATATTTTTTATCGAATCTCTTCTTTCTCTCTCTTTCTTTCCCACCTTATGTGATTCTTTGATTATCAGTTTTCTCGAGGCTTATCTATATACAATCGCTCTTATCACTTTGATTTATATCCCACGAAAATATCGCATATTTTTCTCCGTAATTATTTTCACACTTCTAGCTTTTTCTGCGAATCTCCGACTGCTGTCAAAAAACTGACAACGTCGTAATATATCTAACTAGTTCATCAATCAAACTACAACAAACACATTTTGAGTTTTTAACCTGTCTCATCTATTATCGTTCTGTGTCCTTTGTTCTCAAAAAGGTTTTATTTGTGAAAAGATCAACTCTCGGTCAGTCTCGCACAGCTATTAAGTAAATGCAAAACAGATGTTACAGCTTACGGAAGGTTTCAAACGTTCACGTAGTGTCAATGGCTTACTGTGTTATATGACACAGTAGTGTTGACACACTGAGTTGATACAATAAGCTGCGTCAGTGTTGCTGTATCAACACCCAAAAATTTAGTGTGTTACCCATCGTTAGGAGGCGTAGAATATCATGGCTGCGCAACCTAAGAGAATGGTACTGATGTACATCAAATGAACTTTTCAGAGCAGCCGTCTCAAAAGTCAGAATAGCTATAATGATTGCCGACCTCGCGTGGAGATAGCACTTAAAGAAGAAGAAAAAATAAGAGTTGAGACGGTGGTAAAGATCCTGCTTCGGAATCGGACATTTAAACGAAGACGATTACGGCTCATCTATAACAAGTGGTTATAGCCCAAAAAACTAAAGAACTAGAATTTATGGATGATGCTTTTGAGAAAATATGAAGATCCAACAGGAAACCTTGCCCTAGATGAATACAACATAATCAAAATGTATAGGAAGCACACAAATGGAAGAGTTGAAGGTGAACACACTGAACATGTGAAAATCATGCGTGGAGTGAGGCAAGGCTGTATTTTGTCTCCCCTAATCTTCAATCTGTACTCTGAAAGAATATTTATCGAAGCTTTGCACGAAGCTGAAAAAGGTATTCTAGTAAATGGTTACTGGGTAAACAACATCAGATATGCAGATTACACCATAGTATTTGCGGCCAAATTAGAAGACCTACAAGTTCTTATGAACAAAATCACGTATTACAGTCAACAATATGGACTCAATATAAACGTTAAGAAGACAAAGTTTATGATAATTAGCAAGAAAAGGATAACAGAAGATCAACTCTACGTCAAACAAATCCCTGTAGAAAGAGTGACGCAACTACCTCGGCATTCATAATAAATGAAGTATGGACCAATAACCAGGAGATTAAAGCACGCATCGGAAAGGCTAGATCCACCTTCAATCAGATGGAGGCCTTCTTCAAGAGTCACAACCTTTCTCTTGATACAAAGTAAGAATGCTGCGATGCTACGTCCCTCTCTTTCCTTTTTTATTGTGTTGAATCGTGGACCTTGAACGAAGATATGTGCAGAAGAATTGGAAGCATTTGAGATGTGGCTATATCCTAAAATAATTAACAAGTAATGTTTAGCAATGTAAAGTAAACCTAACAAGTATGGTCTGGTTTAGTATGATTGAGTACAAAGAATGGATGAAAGATGATTTTCTAAACAATTACTAAGGTTGGTACCAGTTGGAAGAAAGAAACAAAGAAGATCAAAATAGACATGATTAAGACGTACTCAAAAGGCGTTGGCTGGAAAGAAATCTTTGGCCAGAGACCAATACCAAATAGAAAAATTGGTACTAGGAAAGACGAATGCATGAGATACAATAAAAGCAGAATGCATTGTCAAGTCAGATTAGTTTCGCTTCTTTTAAATGTTCGAAGATAACTGATATCTAGGCCGTTTTATTATCGTTGTGTCGTTATCTGAGTTGGTTGTTTATCTTTGGTGGATGTGTGTTTGTGTCATGTTTAGATTTTTATCATCTCTTCAGGAGTGATTGGTTTTTATGTGGTGGAAGACCGTTATTCAGAGGGTGGTCAAAGGTGAAATACCTGGTGCTAAAACGTTGTTTTTAGATTTTTTTTGTAATAAATTATGAGTTATAAATGGCTGAATTTAATGAATGATGTATTGTTGGATAAATTTAATATTGAGTTAAGAGCAGATGTCGATGTATCCTCTCTAATGATAGTGATAATTGTGCAAGGGATCAGAAATCAGAGAAAACCGATCCCTTCCTGTCCGTGGCAAGGCTTGTAGCATTTCCAATTTCATTGATTTTTTGGTGTATATTGGAACCCCTCGTATATGTAATATATTGAATCCCCACATAAATCTTTGAAAAATCTTTTAATGTATCTTTCGTTAGCATCGTTTAATTTAAAACCCAAATTGTATTTCGTTCTTTTCAGCGTCGCCAAGTGATAAAACCATTTCAGGGTTGTTTATTATTTTAAAAACATTTATTTCGGCAATTTCTTTTAATGTATTATTCGAAGTCGTGTTTTTTAATTTTTATACGTCGCAAATGAAATCTGCTACGTTATTTCGTTGTGTTTTGGTATTTCAGCGTTTGTGTTTCAATTTATATGAACGAATTTTTAAGTTCGTCATTCATGCTTGGTCGCCGAGCAGTTCGCTGTGTGGCACCTCAAGTGGCGCCCTATATTAAATTCCTTGAGGTGTTTCCTGTTTATTTTTATTTTGTTTATCCCAAGAGATTAATGACCCTTCATTTTATTTTTTGTAGTTGCCCCAATCCAACCCCCTTATCGTTTTACTTATCCACGACCCCAGCTCTGTATCAAACCTTGAATGCCATTCGCACAAGTAGCGTTTATTTTGCTTGCCCTATCTTCACCATCAATAGTTTTTTCCCCTAATTTTCTAACCCCTTGTATTAATACCCCCTGTGGTAGGCAACATATATCGTTACAAGCTCGAAGTGAGCTATTTAGCTCGTTGCAGTAAAAAAGTGTGAGCTTTAATTTAAAACTTCGGCACTTTGGTTCCATGTTTGATTTGTACGTTGTTATTGTGGGAGTTAGTTTTCAAACAGTATTTGGGCGTCATCTCTTGTATTTAAATATTTTGTATGTTTCGTTTCAATGTTAGCTACCAGTTTATTTTATGCCTATACTTAAAACATGTTCTGCTAGAAAATAACGTCATTTCTTTTTTCTCAGTGGCAGATAGATGCTCGTTCTCATCTTATCTGTATTCCTCAATTGGTCTGTCCGATGTATGATTTGTTGCAGTCTTTACAAGGGATACTTTTTGTTTATTTTTGTGGATTGGCGATATGCTTGAAATTTATTTGTCGGTGATAAATATAGTACTTATAAATAGATAGAAAGAATATTATTAAAACACATAAGGCATAAACATGTTCGATACATACAACTGAAATAATGACGATAACAAATGTAAGCGAATAAACATGTTTATTATGCAATTTAAATAAACTGTTAAAAAATTAAATAAATTGCCATTTATCCTACAAATATCTTACAAGATGTTGTGATTAAAATCCGATTAATGTGACAAGCGGTATTTATTATAATTGCCATCTGTTGGTTTTTTTACTCAATTTATTAGCGTTTTAATGAATTTTCTGCAAATAACCAAATGACACATATAAACATTAATAAATTCAGTTTTTTATTAGTCTTCTTGATGACTGGTGAATAAAAAATTAAAAGAACTTCAGAAAATCTGACGCCAATGTCTGATTACGACTAGAGTGGTTTATTGTCCGATGTTTCTAGGCAAAAGTTATAACTTGTTTGTCTATTAATGTTAATTTTCTGTTTATATACTTAGATATTATGTGCAAACTTGTATAATAATAGTACTTACCGAAGAAGGTGAGCAAGAACAATTATCTGAAATAAAATAAGTAAATTATCAGTAAATATATTAATATTGTTTTCATAATTTTATCTTTATTTTTTGTAAATATATAACATAAAATTTTTAACATTATCTATAATAATGATATAACTGTTTTGTATTAAGCAAGTACATCGACCATATATGGTCACTAGCGGCAAATTAGTAGCCTAAAACATTTGTACATTACATTTTGTGGCACTTATTGGTATATTTTAAGTACATTTATAATGTTATTAAAATTTCAGTTTTCATCTTGTGGCAATGCTTTTAGTATGCTGTGATTGTATACCAGTAGAGATAACTGCCTACAAGAGCTCATGCAAGAGGCTGCAGCAGCCGTGAGAATGATCATCACTGGATGTATTCCGTTGCATGTTTTGGGGGTGAAAAGAAAAGAGCTGTATGAGAAAAGAGACCCAAACCTTACTATGACTGAGAGACGGCAAGAAAGGGAAAGGTCAATTGAAGAATAACAAGAGAATTAAAACAACATGAAGGATGTGGCAGAGTGGACAAAGATGCTTGTCACGTACAAGAGATGGAGTTGACTATGGCCACATGCGACTGAATTATTTCCTAACGCAGGTTAGGTTAGGTTAGGTTAGGTTAGGTTAGGTTAGGTTAGGTTAGGTTAGGTTAGGTTAGGTTAGGTTAGGTTAGGTTAGGTTAGGTTAGGTTAGGTTAGGTTAGGTTAGGTTAGGATAGGTTAGGTTAGGTTAGGTTTAGGTTAGGGTTAGGTTAGACTGTATGAGTTAGATTGCTGTGTGAGTTAGACTGTACGAGTCAGACTGTGAGGAAGAAGAAAATGCCCATCTGGGATATAATGAGCATGTCTGGGATGATACTAGGAAGCTAGGAGAAAACCGTTTTTCTAGGAAAAAGCTAGTGAGAAAACAGTGAATACTGTAGAATTCCTGAATATAAACCAAAAAGAACTGTCAAGTGTTCTACTTATTGTACCAGAAGAAAGTAAAAGACTCAAGAGGTTCAAAACCATCTGACTTACCTACTAGGTTTTAGTTTTAATTGAGCTGTTACAATATTTTTTAGGTTAAGACTAATCTTGTTTTTGAGTTTTGAAAGGTGAGTACTCACTAAAATACCTCTACAGATGTGTATGAATAAATTTAAAAAATTGTTTAGAATGTAGAAAAATATTATTTTTGCAAAATCGTCCTTTAGTTTTTCAAAGAGAAATTTGTTCAGCCTGAGAAATTGGAAATTTCGAACGTTTAGTTGTGATTTTGTGATGACGATAGTACTAAAATAAGATCTGACTGAGAGTAGTATGTAGTGAAATGCAAGATTATTGGTGTAAGCTAGAGCTCAGCTTTTAAAAAGAGATCGTTTTCCGTAAAAACGATGTTTTGAATTTGAATTTTAGGTTTAAAATCATAAATATCAAAGTGTTTGGTGTATAATTTTCTTTTAAAAAATGTCTGCAGTATTTATAAAGTACAAAGGTTAAATATAAAATTATTAGAACACAAAATATTAATATTATCTATTAACAACTAAAATATTATCTTTTTTAATAATTTCTCTCTTTCCTTTTCAATGCCTATTTACCTTTTAATACGAAAAAAAAAACAAAAATAGCAAAATACATGCACATTCTACGCAATTTGCATTGTACACTAAAGAAGGTAATATATCGTCGACGTTCGGCAAATATCATTAAGTCCAAATTAGTAGTTGTGAGATAAACACAATTTTAACTGAAATTTGTTGTCATAATTTCGTTTGGTTAATTATATCCCATTTGGACCTTTTAATATCTAACTGATGGTTATGTTTGGGATAGAGATATTTATAATACCAAAATATTGTCTAATCTCTATCCAAACAGGTTTGATGGACTTAGTTTACGTTTGCCTGACAAAAAAGCGAAATAATCAAAAATTAATTAATCTGAATAAGGAGACTTTATTTTATATCAAGATCTTAAAACAAACAAAAATGTAAATCTTCTGTTAAGTACTTATTAACATTAATTCTAAAAAGATTGATTTTCAACGCCAAAACGAATAAAACAAAAAAAAAACAGCAGATTGTCAGCAGATTGTGATGTTGGTAACGACAAATACCAATGGTGAAATTCGGAGGGAATGACATTGTTAACACACAAATTTTTTAAATCGTTATACTTTTGGTGAGAAATATGAAGGAAGATTCGCCGAATACGCGCTATTTAGCATGGTTTGTCCTGAGATAGGTCTGCCACGTCCGCTGATATTAATGCACAGATATTCGCAGGAATGGCCATATCTATATTTGGCTATGCCTGGGTTATTTTTTCAATCCAAAAACATTTGACTTCTAACTATCAAACTTTTTTGCCTTGGATGTTAACTGTTCTATTTCTTAAAACAGCTTACGAAAGTCTTTTGAAATCAAGGAAATCACTAAATTTTAGTTCCTTAACGACATACTTATCATTTTGTTTTTTCCTCTTTTTGATCGAGCCAACTTGAAAATGTTTAGTCAATCATTCATTGTAGAAACAGCCACATATTTTTTCTTTCTTTCAATCGCACTATGCATACTGTCACACTCCATCGTGGAGTGTCCAGACTCAAGAAATTTGTCCTCTAGGGTGGTAATTTCACTGCTTCCGTAATGAACAAAATAATAGGCATCCCCAGTACATTTTGATTCGGATTTTGTCCACCACAAGTGTCGTAAAACAAGGAGACCTCCGTAACGTAATTAGGTAAGGCATTTAGATACGGAAATAAGCATGTTTCAATTTCTAAGCTACCTTTTGCTCCACTATTTCAGTCAAAGCGTAACAGTATGCATTATTCGGTGAAGCTCCTTTATAAATTGTCAGATTATAACCGCACAAGTTCCTACTATAGTACATTGGGTGTACGTCACTGCTGTGATATTTGCAGTACGCTTTGTAGATCAATTGTCACTGTAATGAAATGCGACTTATCCGTTGCTCTTTGTTTGTGAACCTGTTTTTGAGTATTTGCAGCAGCTTCACGATGTTTATGTTCAAGATATTTTGGTTCAAGCTTAGCATTTTTTTCACCACATGCAGCTTGATATTTCATTACAACGGAACACTGATTCTTGCTTGGTTTAAAGAACGAATAATTGTAATTGTTGCCAAATATGTCTTTTGTAGGTACTTTTTTTTGAGTAGGTACTACTTTTTGTAGGTACGTTTTGTACTTTTAAGTGAGTAACCGTTTTGTTGACACATTTATTTGTATAGCGAGTACATTTTAGCTATGGAGAGTGTCGCATCCAAATATTTTCTCTGAGACTCTTTTGCACGCACGGACTTCATGACTTTGCCAGATAATAGAAGCTGCTTTTTTAAAAATCGTTGATGTCTTTACCTAAGAATTGTATAAAATGGACTTAATGACTTTTGCCAGAACGTCGACGATATAACAGTGTATACAAGTAGCAATAACCTATTTAAAAGTTATAATACTTTTAATAACAGCATTGCATCAGAAGCTATCATGGCACATGCAACATTCTTGGTTAAATTACATACAACATTAAATATAGCTCAATAATGTAGATGTCAAATTTAATTATATCAACGTGCATCACAATGAATAGATAAATTTATCAACCTGATGAGCAAAAGAAATCAAATCAGCAAAAACGAAGGAAACAAATAATAATTAGTGTTGTTAAATACGGTTCTAACATTTTACGGCAACTCTAAACTCAAAAAACGAATCACTAATTAACAGATATTTTTTACTGATGAAACAAATTTTTATAATAAAACACGAAATTGTAGAAATATTAAAGGGAAAAAATTAATTAAAAATTACAAAATGTCAATGAATAAAGAAAGACTGATTCTGCAAAAACGCTATAAAAAAACAACAAGCAAACTACAAAGGAATGAACTTCATAAAATCTTGAAACTTAAATCTAAAATTTTGCAAGAGAAAATAAATTAGAAGATTCAAATATGTTATCCACATTTTGTATAAAGAAATTACCGATATCAACAAAATGTCACTTTTCGCAAAGGGTCTCGCCAAATCTTCATATTTGGTCTGATTCGCCAAGATTGGAGCTCTTGGCAGCCGTGTTACTAGTTGATCTAGTCACTCTTGTCAACGAGTCTTGTCCAATTTTTATACTTGCTCTGATTCGTGCAATGAGATTGTAGCTTTTTGGCCGCCGTATTGCTAGCCAATGAAGTCGACTTCTGTTTGAGTCGTTCGCCCGATCTTAATGTTTGGTCTGATTCGATAAGATTGGAGCTCTTGACACCACTATTGCTGGCAAAGAGTCTCGCCAAATCTTCATATTTGGCCTCATTCAATAATATTGAAAACACTTGGCAGCCGTGTTACTGGTGGATCTAGTCACTCTTGTTAAAGAGACTTATCCAATCTTAATGTTTGTCTGATTCGACAATTACACTTCTTCTTCTTTCTTCTTCTTCAGCCTGTGTTCGTCCACTGCTGGACATAGGCCTCTTCCATTTGCTTCCATCGATTTCTACTTTTGGCAATTCTCATCCACTGCTTGCCCGCGATTTGTTTGATATCGTCTGTCCACCTCTTCTGCGGTCTGCCTACTCCTCGCCTGTTCTCTCTTGGTCTCCAGCTTGTTAATCTTTGTGTCCATTTTTGCGGGATTATCTCGATCAACGTGTCCGACCCATTGCCACTTGAGCCTTGCAATACGTTCTGAGACATCAGTAATTTTTGTTCGTTCACGAATGACGTTATTTCGAATCCTGTCTCTCAAACTAATCCCTAGCATGGTCCTCTCCATTGCTCTTTGGGTTGTACTGAGCTGCTCTAAGGTTTTTTTTTTGTGAAGGCCTTGGTCTCCAGTCCATATGTAGTTACAGGCAAGATACATTTGTCATAAACTCTACGTTTTAGACACATTGGTATATCTTTATTCTTCAAAATAAAGCTTGCCGAAAGCTCCCCAAGACAGTTGTATGGTCTTTTTTATTTCGGCTATTTGATTTTCTTTGCCGATTTTAATGGCATGTCCAAGATATATATTATTATATATATATATATATATATAT